>JAAAPX010000050.1:0-190067 GCA_012656285.1 Aspergillus fumigatiaffinis | reverse complement strand
CCCCTACAGCCCCCTTATTCCCCATCTGCTGTAACCCCAGCCCGACGCCCGCGGTCTGCACCGACGCAATCCTTCCGACGACGTCCGACCGCGCGAAGACCATCAACCCCGTCATCCCCACGTTGTCCTCCACCACAGAAACATACTGCGCATCCTCCCAGCGACTTGCCGCTGCGCGATTGACAGCCTGGCGAAAGGAGGTAAAATACAGTGTCAAATAGGAGCCACCGAGGAAGGCGTAGGCGATGGGCGCGAGTTCTTGCAGACTGAGGGCGATGAGGTGCGGTGCGGAGGGGACGGTGTGGGGAAGGGCGTGGAAGAAGTGCGACGCGAAGAGGTCGATGTCGATGGGGTTGCGGGCGCAATTGAAGGTGAGGATGTAGAGGGTGAGTTTGTCCATTTCCTTCTATCTATATTATTGCATAGTATATGCCGAAGTTTAGGTAGGAGAGGAGACTAGGTTGTAGACTGGGAGTAGACTAATTGTGGTGGTTGATTGCTGGATGACGGTGACGTCGTTGAGGCAGTGTAGCGGTGTGTATGTCCACGTGGTTCTGTCCGTGGTTACTACGTACAATTTATTTGGCATCCGTCTGCCTAATTGGCTTAGCCTAAAAAGACAATTGAAAAGTAGAAAATAGTTAAAAAAAAAATACGAACGAAAAAGAATGCATCATCCGTGAATCGAACACGGGCCTCGTCGATGGCAACGACGAATTCTACCACTAGACCAATGATGCTAGTTGTTATTAGACACACTAGATTCGACCATATAGACAAAATCCAATGCTGACAATTCAAAGAAACGCTGCAATGATGCGTCAATTGTACAAGAACCATGGTAGTCGACATGCATTTTATTATAAACTCGATAAATGAACGCTTAATCTATCAGAGGAACGCTATGAGTCTATTGCTACAACGAAAACAACCCGGTTCTCCGCTTGCCAGAAGGATAAACAACCAACGCCGCAATAAACAACCCAACGGTAATGCCAATCGCCGTCTGGATCATGCCATAGCCCAGACTGGTCAAGGACGTTCCCGATGTACCACCCGACGTATCGGCCGTTCCACTCCGGACCGCATCCGAGTACTCGATCGCCGACAGGATCGAGCCGGACGTGGCCAGACCCGACGGCACCATGGTGAAGATACCCGGGATGGTCGAGCTCACCGCGTTGCCGTGCCAGAGGCGACTGTACAAGTTCGCCAGTAGGCCGATGGTGAACGCGCCGACGGTGTTGGCGACCTGCGACGAGGAGCCGAGTTTCTGGGTGCTGAAATAGTTGGTGATGTATCCCGAGGTCCCGATCAGGACCATCATGGGGATCTGCCGGAATTTGGCCTGGTTGATCAGCGCCGCGATGACGCAGTATGCCGCGACGAAGGGGAAATGAGAGGCGTATGGACTGCCCCAGACGTCCTGCCGGGCGCAGGTGGTGTCGCTAGTAGCGTTCGAGTCGATGGCGCCGTAGATGGTGGTTCCGACTGTGACGCCGTAGCCAAGGAAGAGGGAGTAGAGGATGGTGTACACGAGACGGATCGAGCCGGCGATCATCTGATGCGACTGGAGCTCCAGACTGCTCGTCAGCACAGAGAAACCGGGCAGGATCAGGGCGATGGAGGACTGGGTGATGGTGGCGTAGCAGAAGACCGGGTCCGAGGTGCCGGGGTATCGGATGCTGCCAAAGGCGCGGGCCAGGAAGGAAACCAGGATGGCCGCTGTGACCTCGAAGACGTTCGAGTACAGGGCCGAAAGCGGAGCAAGAACCAGCTGCATAAACCCAACACAGCATCCAAGCACAAAAATGATGGGCATGTCGATCGGGCGCGCTGAGAAGCCAAACGGGCCGACGGCGGCTGAGCCCACGCCGTAAAGCAGAATCACCAGCCAGCGCGGATACCGCGGCTTGCGGTCCATGATCTCCGTCAGCTCGCCAATGGCCGTCTGCATGTCCGTCATGTCGTGCGTCACCCGCTTGTAACACCCGTGGACCTCTTCCAAACGGCCCAAGTCCAGTCCCTGTGGCACACGGACCAGCTTGACCTCGGCGGTGCGAGTGTACGGATCGTCAAAGGACATGATCATGCAGCCGGGAAGGTACATGAACTGCGCCTCGATGTCCAGCACACGAGCCGTCATCTGCATGTACTCTTCCAGCCGGTGGGTGGGGGCACCGTATCGCATAAACGCACGGCACAATTGCATGATGTAGCGTTGACGGACGATAATGTCCGCGATGTGGTACCGCAGCTTCACCTCGTCGTCGTTCTTCTTTTTCTTCTTGTTGCCCTTGTTGCCCTTGTTGCCCTTGGTGCCGTTTTTGATTTCCGGCGGCGGTACGTTCGCATTGGCCCAGGCCGACGCGGAGCCGATACGGCCCATATTCATCGACGCATGAATCAACGAGGCCGTCGAGCTGTTTCTGGACTTCTTGTACCATGCTTGGGGTTTCTGTCGGGGAGGAGGACTTGAGGCGGAATGAGGCACGCTTGGAGTGGGAGTCAACGTGCCGGACAGTGTAGGCGTGGATTCGATGTCGGACTCGGGGGCGGAATACATGCTGTGGGTGCGCGAATGCTCCATCTGGCTCGCCTGGAGCCGGAGCAGAGCCGACAACACACCTCCTCCCAGGAGCGGCGGGGGCGTATTGCCATTGGCCTCGACATCTGTCGCGGCACGATCAGCCAACGTCGTGGCATCCGACTCAGGAAACGAGCTCTCCTTTTCGTTCGTCTCTGCGGACGGTTTGCGATGCCGCATCTCGGCCAGACCAAAGCCCTGCATCAGCTCCTGAGCTTCCGCAGCCACCGCCATGTGCAGCTTGGACTGATCGGAGAGTCCCGAATCCTTGTTGTTTCTAAAGAAGGCCGCCAACTTCTCGTCGTCCTGCGAGCCCAGCTCTTCCATCGGGACCAACGAGGAGCCCAGCCCGTTCGCATCCTGTCCCTCAGGCCGGCCTAGCCTGTCTGCCAGCCGCCCAGTTTTCTGTCTGACTGATCGGCTAGCCTGCAGCCATCGATCTCGACTGAAGACAGACGACGATGTAGTGGACCGAACATCCTGATGCGAACCTTCGCGCTGGCCCTCTTGACTCTGGCTCTCCTGGGTGGATGTCTTGCGATGCGCTTCATGGACGGGACTCTCGGGTTGCTCCTCTAACGGCGGTAGGTTTCCTGGTAGATCAGTATGTGAATCTCCCGACTGACCGGCGTCGGTTCCATCAGCTCGAGGTGTTTCTGCACTCATATCGACGGGGGGAGAAGCGTCAGGGTCAAGCTCTAGTGGGGAATCAATCAAGCACGACGGGTCACTAGATGCCAGATGACTCGGACCGGGGCATCTTCAGAGATATTAGAGTATGGAGAAACGGAGTAGTCATGAAGACAGAGCAATTAAAGAGGGCATAGGAGGCTTTGTCTCCTTTCTCCTCTGCTCTCCTTTTTTTTCTTGTCGTAATAGCAAGTGGGACTAAAAGGAGGTCATAACGAAGGAATTAATATTTAGGAGCACGGGACAAAACGACCGGTTCCTGGGTTTATTTCTTAGTCGGTATTAGTCTGTATCTTTTCTAGAGATACAAGGAAATGGAACCGTATTTTGTGCATTCGTGTGCCGGTGGGGCTACCACGCCTGTTCCTGTCATGGTTTCAGGTTTCAATCCCCGGGTCTCGGCACCCTCGAAATGTACTCTGCAGATAGTCAAAGACTCAAAGGACACTGGTTCTCATACGCAGTATTCCCGTAGAACGATAGAAAAAGCAATGCTTCATATTTGAGAGATCACATGCATGCCATTGACTCCGTACCTGTCTGGCCAGTCCCTTGCAGAAACGGCGGAGCTTGACGACGCCTCCCACGGGGTGGCTTACACACGAGGAAAAAGCAACGTTCTAGACCTTTCTTTGTAACTATCTATAGCGGGCTGGCCAAGAGGCCTGAAAATTCTCTAATTAGCGTCTTCCCCCATAGTCTAGGAGTTGCCTCCTATTTGAGACTCGGGAGTGTGTACCATGGTCACTGTGCGCAAGCCCAAATCTGGACAGCCAACTGGTCGTGGTGGCGTATAATTGGGCATAACTGTATAGTACGTTTATGCAGTATAGTCTAACCAATCAAGGGAACGATGATGAACAGCTCATCAAAGCTGCATACTCTGTTACAAATGTCAATCAATACAATCATGAGGGGCTCCAGGTCCAATTCGCTGAGAGTCGGATACAAGTTCTTACTAGATCAACCGGTGGGTCATGTCGATCAGTGAAGACTCGAATAAGGTACTGCTCTTGATGATTATTACTTGGAACATGATATCACCCCGCATCATTTGAATCAGCAGTTGATGACTGTATTTAGTGGATTCCAGGTTGTTTGAATCGATTCTATGTGTCGCTCTCGGACTGGTCAGGTCCAAATCGCTCACCTGCATGAGGTCGGAAGATATGGAAACTAGCGGCCAGTAGGAATTATCATCCAGAGACCAAGTCAATGTCATCGATCGAGATCGATTAATTCTCGGACTCCGACTGAGTCGTTTAGCCAGGAGATGTCTACGTCCAATATACCCTCACTATGAACCGGTGGGCGCTAGTACAACTTGCTCATCCCCACACTCCATCAACGTGTTGTCATAGTATCCCGTCATAACCAAATGCCTCCAACCAACCCCTCCACCATCGCATCCATCTACAACGAACGAAGCACCGCCTACGACACCGCCACCTTCCACCACCGCCTCGCAGAGGAATACATCCGCGCCGCAGCCCCCCAGCCCGGCGCTCGTGTCCTCGATCTCGCCTGCGGCACGGGGCTAGTCGCCTTCCGCGCAGAGGCGCAGGTCGGACCAACTGGGTATGTGGTTGGCGTTGATATCAGCGAGGGGATGCTGGAGGTCGCGCGGGAAAAGGCACAGAGGACCGGGTCGCGAATTAGCTTCTACCAGCATGATATCTCCGATTTGACCGGTTTGAATTTGAATCCGCATCCGGGAGGTGAAAGCGATGGGACAGGCCAGTTTGATTTGATCACCTGTGCGGCGGCGCTGGTGCTGCTCCCTGATCCGCTTGGTGCGATAAGGCACTGGGCGTCGCTATTGAGGGAAGGCGGCAGGCTGGTTACGGATGTGGCGGCTAGAGATGTGCACGTCCCTGCGCGGATCTTTGAGCGGATTGGACCGGAGCTCGGGCTGTCGTTGCAGTGGGATCAGAGCTGGGTGAAGGGTGAGGAGTCGTTGGCTGAGTTGTTGAGGGAGGCCGGCTTGGAGGTCGAGAGGGTGTATTTGAGTCCTGTCTTACAGGTGAAGGAGCACAAAGTTGAGCAGGCTGGGGACCTATTCGAGCAGGCGGTTTCGGGTCCTATGTTTAGGAATTTCGGGGTGGGGCGTGTCAGGGACGAGGCGAAGAGGTTGTTCGTCCAGAGGTTTGTGGGAGAAGCTGGGGAGGGTGTGTTGGTGGATGAGGCCAAGATGTATATTGGTGTTGCTGTCAAGCGGTGATACTGATGTTATCCATGAGATTGAATGTTATGTTTGAGGGAAGCCAGTCATTTCCACAGGTGACATCTACCACTCCACATCCAACATCTGCCCGCATACCCACCGTGCTGTCTGCGTATGGAGACTATAATACCTCTCATCCTCTTTGCCCTTGCCATCGGCTTCACACTTGGACGTAGACTTCCCGAGCGCCTCGAATATAACCAGCTGATCTCGCATATGCTCGTCCACGCAAGGCTGACGTCCCTCAGATGTACTCTCCAGTCCTAGGTCATACAATTCATGCACAAAGTCATCCACGCATCTCTCTACCAGTTCCGTAGCTACACTCCTATCGTCTGTTGGTCGGCCCTTTCTGCCGCCTGTCTTTCTCTGAGAATCCTCCCTGTGAGCGCCGAAAAGCGCATCTCGGCCGAGCTTGAACCCATTCGATGTATGCGCCACAATTAGAATGTAAATATGTGAGCGGTGCTGCGTTCTCTCTGATGTGTGCAGATTGATAGGTAGAATCTCATCGTTCTCGTCTGACCTGGCTGCTGTAGGATCTGCTTTTGCACGTCTGACTATTGAGGAGGGTATCCTTCGGAGTCGATTACGCAGCATCCGCATGATTTCATATTCGATGAATTGCCGGATAGTCGTAGTCTGAGATGTATCATCCGATGTTTGCGATTTTCCCTTCTTTCGATCTGCATGCTGATCAGATCCACCAAACAGGAGCGTATCCGGTGCCAAAACGGTGACATCGACCTGGGTGATCTTGCCCCGTGGGTATCTGTCTAGATCAACTGGCGGAAACCCGTATGGAGACTCCTGACTTTTGCCCATCGGCTGAATGACAAACGTCACCTTCCCCAGACTGAACGGCCCAGTGGCCCATCCTCTCTTCTCCAGATGGACCGCGAGGGGCGGAAGCCCAACCCTGGCGAAATTCGGCACCAGGACCTGCGAGATGTAATCATACGACGGCGAAAAAGATACATTCGTGCCTCCTGTGATGCTCACACGGACGGGCTGTGGTTGTGGCTCTTCGTCGCTTATACAGTTCCCCGTGTGAAGAAGATATGGATACAAAGCCTGAAAGACCAGTGATATAGCCCCAGCCGTTGGAAGGCAAATGTTAATCTCTTGCCTCTGCCGAACGCAGGTCTCTGCATCTGGCGGGGGATGATATGTCAATGAAGACGATCCCACTTCGGCGCCTGAGACGGCACTCCTGCTGACGTCTGCCAGATACTTGATGGCAGCCAGGTGGGATGCTTTGAGACCCTTCTTGCCCGTGCGGTTGCCGCGGATGTGGTCGATTGTGATGGGTTGGCCGGTGATGGTGGACAGGGCCAGCGCGATGCGCACTAATTGGCCTCCTCCTTCGAGGGTGCGGCCGTCAAGGTGGATCCTTTGTTTTCTGGTCGGGGATGACGACATATCGACTGTTCGAGAGGACCTTGTGGGGTGTGTTTATCATAATTGACAGTGGAGATATTGTATTGTTGAACGGGAGACAAAATATATATGCTCTTTGCGGAAAGTATTCTATCAAACCAAAACACAATGTCTATCTATATTTTGGACCCGATCTAACCTTTTACGGGTCGGTCGCTACTGTAGACATATTCATGACTCACAGCCAGGCCTGGACTTCATTGCATGACTCAATTAGTGACGCATCGCCAACGCCTGGATTTATCCGTGGGCCGAATAAACTTCTTCTGAGCTACCCTGGTATCATAAACGCGGCCAGTGAATGAAATAGAATAGACCCCTGAAATGCAGTCATGTTCAAAAAGGTACTGCTGCAACTGTATCACTATGTATCCATAACAAACCAGGAGGCAGGGTAATAGTCTCTTGGCTTTACCACGAGTCAGGCAAGTCGTTCACTACGGAAATAAGAAGGTTTCTGACATCTCTGATAGATGTCCTGCTCATATTACGTGCAATGAAAGTAAGCACATCGCATCGTAAGACCTAGTCTCAAGTCTCAGCCTCGGAGTGATCAAAACCCCGCAGAGCCTCGTCAGCCTCGTCAGCTTCGTTTTTATTTCTAAACCTACACATTTTATGTTGCATTCAATCAGAGTGAATTCTGCCATGTTCCTCTCCAAACTCCCAAACGAAGTCGTCTTTCTAATCGCCACCCATCTGGTCTGCTACAGGGACCTCAGGGCCCTCGTACTATCCTCTCGTGGATTGTACCATCTCTTGCAAGTATATCTCAGCAAACACAGCTACCAAACTTGCCATGGAGACGCTCTATGCTGCGCTGCAGCTCACGATGATGAAGGACTCGCCAGGGCATGTCTAAAGAGGATGGCAGTCGCCGCCGAGTCCTTCCAAGGACCCCGTGTGAGCAACCCGTACAAACACCCTCTATGCACCACCAACTGGAGGGTCGAGGATACGGTCCTCATTCAGCGCGCGCTGCTGGTAGCCGTGCAAGCTGGTTCAAAGCGCGTAGTCAATCTTCTACTCGACCACGGCGCGCAGACCATGTTCCGGTGTCCGTTGGGCTACATTAACAACATCCCACCGCTGTATCTCGCCGTGCAGAACGGCCACGAGGACCTTGTGGACCTTCTATGTGAGAGGGGAGATTCATGCTACGGAGTGAATACGTGTCCGCTCCTTTGGGCAATCGAGCATAATCAGCGCCGGATCATTCGCACCCTATTGCGCCACGAATCGTGCGATCATTGCTGGTATGTTCTGCCGATGGCCATGAATCGCAGAGATACGGACGTGTTGAACTTCCTGCTGGAAAACGGTCTCCACGGAACAAAGTATGCGCGTGACGCGCTATTTGCTGCAATTTTCAAAGGGGACCTAGAAATGGTTAGATTGTTCATCGCCCACGGCGCGGATCCCAACCGGCTGGGCGATTGCTACGACAGCAGGTGGGAGAGAAGTCACGTCCAGCTCCTTCGGAAGATTGATAGTCGCTCCCTTCTGGAGCTTGGCGGCATAGAGGATGACTTTTTGACTTGGTGCAACGGCTTGTGTGTTGACGAGGAGCCGGTGTTCTGTAGTACCACCTACGTTGCGATTTATTATGACCAGATGCCGATACTGAGGTTTCTGCTCGAGTATGGAGTACATCCTGAGCCGGAGGACATTCAACTGGCGCGGAAGAAGGGGAATGAAGAGGCTGTCAGTTTGCTTTCTCGATTGTCTTATGAAGATGTACCGCAGAAGAATTCTTATTTTCAGGAGTGACTCAACGAGTGATCACAAGGACTCAAAACAACTTCCATCGCAAGAGAGATTGTGGTCGCTATACACAGGGAAATATCACCTGCGGGTAATCAGTAGTTCGCTGCGTTGAACCGACGAGCCAGCTTCGTTTTGGGTCTAATCTCTCTTTCCGTGGTCATGGTTAAAGGCAGACGAATTGCAAGAAATTGGCTGTTGCCACAACTGCCAATGTTCGTAGATTGAAGCAACAAGGAAGGTGCGCCTGTTGCCATCATGTTGCTTCTTCTGCACCCCAAGCACCTTCTATTTCGGGGCGGTTGCCATTGTTCAACACCATACCCCAACGATAAGGTATCTCCATGTTGTAGAATCTCTCTCATTCATACTCATCCCTTAGCTCACATCAGTACTCAACTATATCCGCTTCGAATAAATCGTACCAAGAATGCCGTCTATATCCCTGACCGCAAAAGACCGCCTGCGTCGAAGTCAGTCCGCTCGCTCCATGCGCAGATCGCGTCAGCCCTCCCTGCCCTCAGAACCCTTCGACCCGTCTATTGCCAAACAGCATGCGGCTGCCGCTGCCTCTCGTGCCATGCTGCGCTCCTCGGACAGATTGTCTGCAGATTCCAAGCACTCGTATGACCGTCTAGGTGGCCCGGAAAGTATGGCAGTCCCATCGAGAAGACCACCTTGCCCGCCCCGTCACACGCAAGCCTCCGCCAAGAATCCATCAGTCAAAGACGCTTCACCTTCTCGCCAATCCGTTGCAAGCTACATAGAGAGCCGCGATGATGACCTGACTTTCTCGGCGGCCTTGCCGCCCATAAGTGAGTTTCGAGGCCTGGATGGTCGTGACTCCTCGCTGCCCTCCTCCTATCGCCGGCTTCGTAAAGCACGTTCGATGTTCTCAACCAGGCAGCGCTCTTCGTATATCTCTCACGAATTCTCATCTGATGCATATGCTCGGAGGTTCAATGACACAGAGCAATTTGACACGCCCCGCTCTTATAGGACGTTGAGACGCTCCATGTCTTTTCTGAGGAGTGGTCAATCTCCTAGAACCGTCCACCACACGCAGAGTCAAGACGCAGCTATTCAACTCGCGCGCAGTCAGTTCCAGGAGAACATGGCCGGACAATCCATTGGTCAAAGGCAATCGTCTATCACCATGCTCAAGCCGAGACGTGAGCATAAGCCCTTCAGAAAGACATTTCGCACTAACAGCGGCTCGGGTATGGAAACAGATGCGTCACCATCGGCGGGGCAGTCAAAAAGAGTTTCTTCTCGTGGAAAAGCGCGGGCTCTTTCTTCATCTATCAAGAGAGGGTTGAAACGAGTTTTGGGTCTGTCAAAGACATCAACGGATCCGGGGCAAGCGGAAGCTTCGCCGTCCTCACTTCAGCAACACGATTATGGCCCATCGTCGATCATATATGATGGCGATTTTAGCCACGCCGAGGAATTTGACCATTTCCGTGAGACCATCGGCCAAAGCAGACCACCCACGGTGCGGAGTGCTCGGAGCAGTGAAAGTCTTGCAACTTCCCGCTCTCGTGTAACAAGTTGGGCTGACTCAACCGTGGCAAATACGATCACAACCCGCAGAGCACCCGAGCGTGACTGTCTGTCCATCATTAACGAGCAAGGAGACTTTAATGGGCTTGCCGGCCCCGGCCTTCCACCAAGACCAAGTCCAACACGACCAGACGCCTCCATCGACAGTAAGCACTTGTACGATGCGTTGTTGAGGCGCATCGGCAGAGAAGATACGCCAAGTCCCAGTGAGGAGGTTGTAGTGGGCCAAGTCAAAGAGCATCGACTCATACCAGCGCGCACGTCTTCTCTTCGCCCCAGGCGCAGCAGGCAGACCATCCGCCAGGTACCAAGTGATGCATCGATTGCGACTTCCAGGACATTTGCCACGGCCAACGCAGGTAGTTCAACTCCTCAGAAGCAGACGCAGCGCCATTCACGGTTGTCCATGCCTTCCCAAAGGATATCAAGTGCGCCGCAGAAAGCGAGCGCAACCCTGGATTTCAGTCCAGCCGGCAATGCCGAGGAACCTGCCGCTGCAAGTGCTGAGGACGCCGAGGACGATTCCCGAAGCGTGATCGTCGCCAGTCATGCCGACCCAGAAACTATCTCCAACTCCCCTAGCGTCTATTCTCGAACCACCAGTGGGAACTCTCCTGAAAGGAAAGATGAGACTGTCGATTTGTATTCGTCGGAAATGGAGGATGAGCCAGGGATGGTGACCATCTATGAAAGCCAGAGGACCGCTTACTGCTCCCCAAAGCGTATTGCTCGCTCTTCGTCCCGCGGAAACCAAGTGCGGCCCAGCGCTGAATGGAAACAATGGATGTCTTCACAGATGGCAAGATTCGAGACAACCGTTCCCCCTAGAGATCACTATAGAGAGGATGCACAGATTCACGAGGAGGCCGGGGACTTTCTATCATCAGCTCCTCAACAAGTCTCTGGAAACAGCGAATCCCCATACCGTCAGGCAAGCTATCTGTCTCAGAGTATTTTCGAGGGTGAAATGGGAACAGACGACAAAGTTGTACCAAGCAATAATTTCTCCCGACCATTCAGTCGGTCTTCGAGCGTCCGCACGATTGTACCGTCTAGAAAAAAGCAAGCAGAGGAGCAAGCTTCTCCATCCGCGGATTCAGTCTTCTCTTCTCCTAGTGTGAAGAATTACTCTCAGGGATACACTTTGACTACCACGGGAGTACGCACGCGCGAGAATGAGCGCGCCTTGTCGCCAATGCAAGCGAGGTCAAGCAATCGACTTCAGACACTCGATTCCCCCACCCCTAAGAGGCGTGGAGCGGACTCTCAACAGACAGAATCGGCAGGCGAGCGGTATCGCAGGTACTCGGCACGGCGTCTTACAGTTTCTTCAGACTCGAGGACTCAGCAGTGCCGCTCGATTAGAAGAACGACCAACGAGAATGCGAGGGCTCGTGAGCGGCCAGATAAATTGTGCCAATTTGGAGATCCACACGACATGCCTTCGCCGGTGTCAAGCAAGCACATGGTGGAGATGTTTCTGAGCAGTCGACGGAGACAAATTGAAAGTAGAATTTCGGAAGACGGCGCGCAAGAGGGAGCCTTTGTATGATTATATTGATCTGCAGCCAGGAGGACTGCATGCGGATCAGAAACATTTGTAGACAAGCATCGTCACTTTGTCATGCGAGGTCCGATAGTGGCGCTTTATTCAGTATACTTCCTGTATTTACACATAGGAGTCAAACTGAGCTATGACCGCCAATATTCTCGAGTACTCCTTACTAAATTCGGCTTTTTAAAGGTATCGACATGGACCCACAGGGTATTGCTTATTGAACATAGTTGGCTGGAAAACTCCCCTTGACTCCGCGTAGCTCCCCCTCCCACCAGTCATCGGTGCTGTCCGTCTTCTGTAGGACTCGAATTCGATCACCCTCACGGAAGGCCAGGTCACCGGCACTCTGGCCCGCAAAGTCATAGAGGGCAGTGACATACAGCGCTCCGTTCGAGGAACCGGCGCGAGGGGGCGGAGGCGGCGGCGGCTTCTTCTTTGCGGCTGCAGCGGCAGCAAATCCCGGAGATGTAACCGCCGAGCCACTAGATGGTTTTCGGGTGTTGAGACTGAAGTAGTCCGATCGCGACGAGTTAGGGGAAAGCCCGTTCAGCGGCGTCTGGGCGTATTCTGAGCCCGGAACGGGGAGGTGGGAATCGCTGTGCGGGGTCGCTGAGGGGGAGAGATGCGCGCTAGGCACGGCGAGATTAGGCGACAAGGAGGACGGGGTTAGATCGTTCAGACGGGGTTTCGTCTCATAGACGGGGAGGGGTTTACTTTCGTAGATTGGCGTTGGGGCGGAGGGGACTCTGCTGTTACTGGTGGGTTCACGCTCACGCTCACGATCGTGATCGCGGCATATCGACGGCGCGGCTGGCTGCAGTGGCGGCACTGGATGTGATGTGCCTGTACCTGCGCCCTGTCCGCTTGAGCGACGGCGGAAATTGAGGCCGTTTGTGAGGCGGCTGGAGAGGGCGTTGACGTTGCCGTGGTCGTCTGGGGCCTGGGACATGCGGACGACTTTGCCGTTGGCGAGACAGCCCAAGGACTCGATTTCCTGCTGGATTGGGTGCAGGTCTCCTTCCCATTGGGCGATTATGTCTTCCATGGGTGGAGCGGGGGAGGGGAAGTGCTCCCCCTCGCAATAGTTGTGCACAACGGTGTAGTAGTGTGCCAGCATGGTGTTTTGGATCTCAATCTGGGTGGCTAGCAGCTGGGGCAGAAGGGAGAATGAGGCGTTGATTAAGGGAGGGAGGCACTTCCGGAGGTGCTCGTCTGCGGCGTGGTATTCCTGCTGAGGTTAGAGGGGAATCGAAGCCGCAATTGCTAAATTCTTACCTCTGTAGCTTTTGCGAGATCGGTTTCTGCTTTGGCGAGCGCGGCGTTATCCCGGTCTGAGCGTTTCGTCTTCTTGGTATAGCTGTCGACGCGACTTTGATAGCGTTCGTAGTCGAGCTACTTAACGTTAACTTGGATGTCTTGAGTGCTGAAAGGGGCCAAGCGACCTTGCGATCTTCCCGCTTCTTGATGGTCTTCTTCAACGGAGCCAGGTACTCTTTCGCCTGCGAGGCGGGCCTGATCATCCGCTGATCCACGGCATTAAGCTCCTCCGCCAGCTCCTTGCGCAACTCTTCATATTCCTCTCGCAGTCTGCGTGTCCTGGCTAGTGTTGCTTCTGGCGTTGGGGCGGCTTTCGCGGTGGTCGGATCGGAGGACCCGATGATGGGAGCATAGATACCGTCGAACTCGCAGAGCATTCGCTCTTGGTGCAGCAGGATGGATGACCACGCATCGCGCCAGGCGCGTGTCGACTCGACGATCTATTGATGGTGAGTTTGCGAACGAATGCGCGTGGGGGGAATAGGATAGTCGGCTAAAAATATGAGGGAGACCTACTCTGCCCAAGAGCTTGTCGGTCTCATCAAAGTCCTTGAGAAGAATTGCTACCTGGCTTTCATCTGCGGATCGTTTCATAAACCTGCCAAATTGCCTCTGCACACTGTGCATCTTGTCCGTTGGTTGAGCTTCTTGATGCTACGTGGTGATAGGGGTAGGAATCAGGCGACAGCGGGGAAAGAAGGTAAAGATGTAAAGAAACAGCGAGGTTAGATTAGATTGACAACTGTGAAGGAATCCATGGATAAAGGGATGATCTCTAAGTTCCAAGAGAATCAACAATCGCGGGGAAGGGAGCCGAAGCAAAATAGTCGGCAGAAAGAAACATAACAATAATAACGAAGGGAGAAGGGGAAGAAGGCAAAGAAGCAGCAGCCTAGATGACGCAGCCAATTCGCGTCCTGCAACAGATCACAGTGATAGGAGCTAGTTAGCAGCATGGCTGTTTCAGCCTGTCATCAAATAATATCGATGTCTAGACCCCGCCACAGAACCCTTCCCAGTCCACTATTTTTGGAGCTGCGATCTGTGTTTGGGTGTGGCATCCGTGGAAATTGGCAGGAGGTGTGTCGATCAAGGCTATTCCTAGGCTATTCCTAGAGTCATGATTGACAATCAAGGGTGGCATTATCACCATGTATTCCAGGGGATTTGATTGCTCATTGTAGATAGTGAACAGGATCAAGTGAAAACAATGAGATACAGATGTAATTCAACATTGTATTGTGACAATCAGGAACAGGAAACGTTGCCCTTATCACGTTCTATACACGAACCAGGAATGAGTCGAGACCGTCAACTGGCCAACCCCACAGATCGGCCTCAGGCTTCCGCGCCTACTTTCTCTTTTCTGGTTCCGCGTTGTCATCGCGTCCCTCACTTGGTTCAACATCCAGACTCGTCAACACGGTTATCTCCTGCTCTGGATCCGATGGTGCACCATCCGAGGGACGCCAAACTCTGGCCATGTCGATCCCCTTATCATCAGCAGCAACCCAGCGTGGCACATCCAGTCTGAACGTTCCCGCAACGCAGAACACCGCGCCCGTCATCAAATTTCGATGCCTTTTCACCCACGATGTCCGACGCAAAGCGAAGCGCTGGCACGATGGCTTCCTCCGGTACCATACATTTAACAAGCGGGTCATGGTCTACGATACTACTGGTTATTTCATTGGAGATTTGCATTGGCGACAGGACGACGGGATTCAGGACGGAGACGAGCTGGAGCTGGACAAAGGCGTGCTGATCCAAGTTTGTGAGCCGGTGGAGCAGACACAGACAGACCTGTCAACGCTGTACAACAATAAGAAGAAGACGCAGGAGTCACCGACGCAAGCAGCGGAGCAGTTAGCTCCCTCATTTCGTGCCTCTGCTCCGCTCCGGTCCTCGATATCGTCGCAACAGCCGCGGTCCCTCAAGGATGTCCTAGGCATTCGAAAAACACATGCTGGCTTGTCTGTTTCGCCCTACGAGGAACGCCAACGACAGAAACAGAAGGAAGACACTCGGCTAGCGTCTGAGAGAGCGGCAAAGCGTCAAAAGACCACCCCGGCTGAAGTACCGACTGAGCAACAACCAAGACGCCTGGTCGCCAACCCCCCGGTTCTCGTTGATTTGTCCGATTCATCCGGTGAGAACGCACCAGAAAGACCACAGAAGCCAATTAAAGCCCCGGAAACAGTCGCCCTGCCGAAGGATCCTATTTCAAATGGGCCTGGTTTACCGGTAATGAAGGGTCCAGTCGTTGACAATGTTCAGCGCGAGGTCGAGAAGCATCAAAACGCGTCAAACAACGCCCCGTCTTCAGCATCAAGACCATCCTCCGCGCACTCATCTTCGGAAGCGCCAACTAGAACACTCCGCTTACCCACAAGCCAGCCTCGTAAGAAGCTCATGTATCAGGCATTACTCCCTAATCAGGCACCTGGAAAAGCAGCACGTACGGTGTCCTCATCCGCTCAAGACAGGAAAATCGTGCCAACACAGTCGAGACCGCAGTTAGTATGTGCTCTGAGACGTCAGCAGGGCCTTGGCTAACTTGTCTAGCCAGAGTAACCCTTTTCCGACTCCGGATCCTATCTCGACTAATATGGAGTTCATACCGACTGAGTCCACCATGTTCGTTCTGGAAGAGGTCGCTGACGATCCAGTGCCCAATCCACGTCAGATGCTCCATAGAGAGCGGCTGGGGTTCCCTACAGCACAAAGTACGATAGATGCTACGACGTCTGCAGCGAGGGCGCAAACCTTACAACCAACAACGAGCAATAACCCTGGTCAAATGAGGGTCCTTGGATCATCCTCAATCGGCCAAAGTGTCAGGACGCAAAACATGCATCCACCGAAATCCACTTCCAAAGGACTCCGCAAAGCCCTGTCTGATCCGACAGCATTGACAACGAGCACCAGCGTGCAATCACGGTCCCTGCTGTCCCGCGGATCGGTCGACACATCCCCGGTCGAGGAGAACCCGCCAGAGCAGGGGCCTTGGACGTCTGAGGCGCTCGATCTCTTCGATTTCTGGCCGCCGGGACGGCCGAAACCCAGCTGACTGTATCTCTTTTCCTTTCTCAATCACCGTTGCAGCCTGCCTATTCAAGATGTTATGACCGTGATACCCTAGATGCATGTACTTACATGAATAAATTCCGAACTTTTTCTTTTCTTACAGCTGTTCACTCATCTACGTACTCTTCTTCACCAACACACCGGAAATATACGGTATTGGAGAACGGCCAAACCACCTGTCCAATTCCACAACCTCCCACCCCCCATCCCTCTCCGCCGCCGCCCGCAACGCCGTCTCCGTATTCCGATCCAAACAGCAATTCCCAATAAACCATCTCCACCCAAAGAACCCATACACAGCCTGCATCACCCTCGCCACAATCGACCCCTTCGCCGTCCGCCACGGATTAACCACATGCTCCACGACAAGCAACTGCCCTCCAGGCCGCAGCAGCGCATACAACTCCCGCGCCGTCCGCTCCAACTCCGGCACAGAGCACAGAACCCGCACACAGACAATCGTATCAAAGACACCGTCCGTGCTCGCCAGAACCTGCTCCACATCCCCATTGGCAGGAAGCAGCCCCTCCCTCTGCAACTCCGGCACCAGCTCCCCCGCCGCAGCACCACAGGACAGGACATGATACTTCTCCCCCAGCCCTTCCTCTTCGGCGCGCGCGCACAGCTCCGCATGCAGACCGCGGCATGGTTCCGCGCCGTAAATCGCCTTGATGGCGGGTGCGCGCAGGCGCAGGAGCGGCATCTGCGTGCCTGTCCCCGGGCCGACGTCTAGCACGACGCCAGACACTCTGGCTAGAACGGGGGGGATGAGGTCTGTTGAGTTTTGGATTTGAGGTGGTTGGAGTGGTGTTTGCTGGTCTTGGTCCTGGTCTTGGCTTTGTTGTTGGGTGCTTGTTGGGCGGGCGGCTGGCACGTACGTTAGTTAGTATCAGTACTTCGTAGCTATCACTATCAATGGGGAAGGTGAAGAGGGGCGTACAGCTGAAATCGACCCAGAAGCGACCAAAGGCTTCGTCGCGGAGCTTGCTTGTTTGCAGGAGCGGGGCGAGGACTTCGCCCCGACGGAAGACTGCTTCGAAGCAAACTTTGGTGTAATCTGTTGGTGTTAGTATGTATTTTCAATGAACGGATGTATAATTGGTTTATAGAGTAGAAAGGCAAGGATAGCAAGTCTAGTTGAAGCACTACAGCAGTTGCGCGCATCTACCCAGAATTGCGAAGAGCTGTTCATAATTGTGTATAGACTAGCGGCGATGTAGACTCACAGCTCATGGCCCAGGCCAGCAGCTGGCCTGGTTCAATCAGCGTCCGGATCCATTCTTTCGTGGTGGGCTCGTGCGCCGTCATGTTGACCTTATGTTGGTGTGTATTCGTCTATCTATTGTCAACTCGAAAGAGTAGACTGGAGTCTGTAGAGTAGATGCAGATAATGGATAGATTGTGGAGAGAAACGCCGGATAAATGATATGCGCAATCGCCGACTCGCCGACTCGCCGACTCGCCGACGCGAATCCCGTTCAGGAAACCAACTCGGTGTTTGAAAATAGCAATAGCCGATATGGACACCTCGCAGATAGGATGATATAACTACAGGATGAGACACTGTTGGAACCCTTGATGTTCAATTCATATCGGTGTCTAGAACATTTCCTGCGCCTTGGGTCTATGGCAAGCAGAGATAGAATCACAATAATCAAGAACACTGACGGCCAACAGCAACGTGGTGATACAACCCTATTATAACCAGTCGTTCTCGCCGTCATTACAGTCTCAGAAATGAGCCAAGATCACAGAAAATGGAAATGAAAAGGATACAGAGCGGTAGACTTGCGCAATACTTGCACAGAATTTGTTATAATGGGAAAAGTCAAGCCAGAACGAAGGATCGACCGAGGTGGATGTCAGGCTGGTGATAGAAACATAGGAAAAAGAGGCCAAAAATTTCATGATGCAATGTGTGCAGAAGAATGGGAGAGAAAGAACAGGCACCGAAGAGTAGGGAGAATGTCCACAAGGTTAAGTTCCAAAAGCCAACGGCATGAGTATGCGGGTGCGTATGACAGGTTGCGATAGCGGAATGCAGATACTTGAAGTTAGAGAAGAATGAAGACTAAGCTGGTCAGAAGACACAGATGCTGATTTGCACGCTTATCAAATTCGCAGTATACCAAAAAGGGGCCGGATGATAGTGCGAGGTTTGCACAAAAGAGACTCGTGGACGTCAACAACAGCTCAGCTGCTGGTTCAGTGATGCGAGTGGATTCGATTGACGCGCGGGCTATAACGGCTCGTCCTGGAAAGTGAGCTGACATCGTGCTTGCCGTCGCAGCAAGCGCGGACGTTCTCCAGCCGATCGGAGTCTTGTTCCATCATACGCCGAAAGTCTTCTTCGCTATCACGCTCGTGCAGGCTGTCCGCATGAAGACTCCCTTCGTGAATACTGGAGGTGGCATAGCTCGGCCGGCCTTTACGACCAAAAGATCCCTTAATCGTCGTATTGAGGATCGTGCTGAGACGGGATGTCGACCCCTGGCGGCCGTCATCAGGAACCTGGAGCCCCGAACCCTGTGACGGTGCGCTCAGCGCGGGTGATACACGGCCCGGGGTGACGGTCTGCCGTACAGACATGGCGGATGCAGCACGCTGCTTGGGTACATTGCGGACAGTCCGGCTCCGCGACGAGGAAAAGGACATGCGCGTGGTCTGCTGGGACTGCGAACGGAATCCGGGATTGAACTCATCGATATCTTCCAGCGTGACATTTTCCAGCGTAACATTGTTATCTTGGGCTTCTCCAGCCTCATCCGAGTTTCGAAGTAGAAGATACGAGAGCGCATTGAGCCAAGTCTCGTGCCTCTGGCTAGTTGTGGCCGTAAATCGGACCCGACGGCCTGGACTGACGACTTCTAAGCTTCGGCAATGAAGACCTGGCGGGTAAGGGTTGTCGTCAGCAACGACTCGCACAGCCTCGATCGGCACACTCTTCGTCCGCAATTGATTCTTCCCAGCAGTTTGTGGGTCCTGTTCACTCCAGTACAACGTCCGGGTGTACGGATGAACCCAGAAGTAACGACGGTGCCTTGTCTTGGAGATCTCTCCAGTCACAGTCCTTCGGGTATACTTCCAGAGGAACTCGCCAATCATGGTCTGAGTGATGGCCTGTATCATGCGAGGATCTGTTCCCGCTGCGTAACCGTTGGGCATGTGATTGGGATAGGCTTGAATGTTGAACCGTTCTTCAAGCTCTGATGCAAATGAAGAAACAGATGATCTGCGGGACACTTGACTTTCCCGTCTAATCTGGGCCCGCGAGGTGCTTGTCTTGGAGGAATGAACCTGAGTCCCTGATTCGTTTGGAGTCAGCGGGCGCTGGGCAGAGTTTGATCGGTATGCGGAAGCCGGCGCCAGCGGAGGACCCATCAAGCCAGGAGACGGGGGGCGTTGCTCTAAGGACTTCTTTTCGGCTGCCATGATAGCTTCCCGGTGGTCCATGGGTAATGGTGGATGGCTGAGGCTGTGCACACTAGACGACAAGCTCGTAGAGCTCCCTGGGCGACGTTGAGCAGATTGGAGAGATGTCGTCGAAGCATGTTGAGTGGGGCGAGGACGCGCCTTTGGCGTTGCAAAGGGCGACGGTCCAGCTTCCTTGGCTTTGTCACTATCAGGAGGAGACAATGGGCGCGACGAGACACGTTCCATCAGAATCTGATCAATTTGTTTCGAGGACAATATTGTCTGGGCACCGGAATCAGCCTGGTTGGATTGACGTCTCCTGCGTGTGACGGCGTTGCCAGAGATAGTACCCAACGGTAAGGCGGCATCTGAGTTTCGGTCTTCTGTGTCAGCAGCAGCATCGTCGCTTGGGATATCCCTAGCGATCGACATGGAGTCTGTGGGCTGCTTTTCTTGCACAGCATCCCTCAAGTGCACAGGGAGCATATTCTCATCGGGAATCTGCAGACCGGGAATGATTGCAACAGGTGAAATGGCTCCCACAGGAAGCGTCTCTACAGACCGTATTGACGAATATGAGAGCTCAGGTACTCGAGAAACTGGTCGCTCGCGGAGTTGTGGTGCAACCGGCTCAGTAGATGCTGAGCTGATATGGGACATATCCAGTTTCGCGCTCTCAGACTGCACCACTTTATCTTCAACAATCACAACGGGCTCTGGTTCGGAAAGTGATTTGGGTGGAAGAGCTGCGATAGGTTCGGTCTGCTCAGCGAGTATCGAAGATATCTCTAGCTCCAGAGACTCCGTGCTTGTAGAGTGGTCTGCCACAGAGATAATAGGTACAGGTTCGGGCTCAGGGAGTGCTGCAGCAACGGGCAGGGTATGTTCCGAGAAGATAGTTGAGACATCTAGATGTGGAGTCTCCGTGTTCGTAGCTTGGTCCGCAAAAGACAGAACAGGCAGCGGTTCTGGCTCGGGAAGAGTAACGGCAACGGGAACTGTATGTTCCGAGAAGACAGTTGAGACGACCATCTGGGGAGCGTATACCTGCTCAGGTTCTGGAAGTCGTGCCATGAGAGGCTCTGTAGACTGAGTGGATATGGAGGACAAAGACAGCTCCCGCGGCAGCGAAGAAGGAACTGCAACCGGTTCGGTTACCCCGCCGATGAAGTACGATGTAGTCAATTGCGGTAATACAGGAGCCACTGGTGAGGTCTCCTGGGATGAAATCGACGAGAAGTCTAGCTCAGCGACTGGAGGTGCAGGAACACCGGTTGTCTCTCCCTCTGCGCCTGATGCATCATCCCAGGCCATCTTCGGTGGGGTCGGCACGCTAGATACTTGATCACCATTTGACTCGGCGCCTGCCCTGAGAGGTGTCCATTGGGTTGCAGAATTAACCAGCTTCGGTGGCTCCTTGATGGCCATGCCGGCTTCAGCACTGGATGCGGTTGCCCTCGTTGGTGTGACTGGTGCAACAGGCAGAGCCTCTTCAACCCCAGCAATTACAGGAGTAACAGACTCCGTAGGTTGCCAGGGATCGGTCATCACGCCTGAATCGACCATCGCAGGCTTGGCCGGTACGTCCAGAATGGCCTCCGAGGGTCGTCGCGAATCAGCCGTAGGAAGCATACGGGGAGTGGATGTCTGGGAGTTAGCACCAAAAGTTCCGTCCTCATCCTCGCCGCCTTCAAGTTCTGCAAGTTCCTCGAAAAGACTGTGTCCTTCTGGGGGAACCGAATCTTGGGCGAAGCTAGTCGCAGGCGACTCTCGTGCACTCGAAGGCCGGCTGCTGTAAGCCATAGGGGCCTCTCCAGACGGACGGATTTTTCTGAGGACACTCCTCTTCTTCCTAAGCCTGTATCTGGGAGCGTGTGCTTGACTGGGGGAGGCGAGAACTTCATCGACGCCTTCATCTTCATCTGCGGAAGTGGATGCGGTGCTGTGATATGAAGAACGGTCACGAGCCTTGGCCATGATCAAGGATGAAGAAACACGTAGGCGAGGGGTCCTCTGAACAGTCTCCTCAGTCTCAGTCAGCTCATCAGTGTCAGAACTGCCATCAGCCATGCTCTCTATGCCAGTCTGGAAGGCTTCGCTTTCTGTTGCAGTTTCCCGCTCGTTGGCAGTCTCAAATGCATCATCGGCCTCGGTAGCAGTCTGGTAAGCGTCGCTGGGGTAGGCAGAGGATTCTTCACCGGAACGGTCGCGAGTCAGGGAGGTCGAAGCGTGACGTGTCGGGGTGGCATCTACAGCATTGTCCTCCCACTCTGCGTCTTGGATCTCGATCTCAGTCTTCCCCTTGCGACCAGCTCCGAGGAGATCCGGTCGCGCAGGTTTTCTGAAGGCATCTGGCTTGGTCTTTTGTCGTTTGTTGGACGGACCTGCCGGGGCAACGGCTTCACGGCGACGTTGTTCGATCTCGTCCCGCGCCTCTTGTAGCATACGCTTCAATTCAATCTTTTCGGTCTTCTCGCGATGGATTGTACTCTTGAGATTTTGGATCATACGATGAGCGTGGCCGAGAGAACTGCGCAATGTTTCGGTCTCTAGATGATTGTGACGCGGTGTGAACTTGTTCGGAGACGGTGGCGGTGAGTTCTCTGGCGTGGCTTGGTCGTCATCCGAAGAATGATGGTCTCGTGGCACTTCGAGCGTGGCTTGCGCTTCCTGCTGACGAAGGCGCATCGCAACCACTTTGGCAAGCTCTTCGTTCTGGGAATTTAACTCCTCAAGCTTCTTGTGAAGGGCAAGCTTCTCGGCATCTTGTGCATTGAGGTTCCTGCGCAGGAGGTGAATCTCAGCATCGTTGGCTTTCTGAGCAGCGGCCTGTTCCTCGATCAACCGAGCATTGGCCTGTTTCGCTTCCTCCAGCTCCCGTTCAATAGCGTTCTTCTCTGACGTGGCGGTACCGAGGGCGCTGTTTAGTCTATTTTCGCGATCGGCAGCCTCCTTCATCGCGGTCATAAGCTCGTGAGTTCGAGTTTCGAGGTTCCAATTCTCGTCCTTGTAGCGCTCCTCGCTCTCATCCAGCGCCCGGATTCGCTGTGCGTACCCTTCTGCCTCCAGCTCCAGCCGTGATTTCTCAAGATTGGCACTCTTCAACGCCTCCTCGCGCTCAGCGAGCATGGCCTGCAATTGACGAACCTGGGCCAGGAGGGAAGTAGAGATCTCGGTCGCGAATTCAATGTCATGGACCCTGCTGGAGGGTTGGTTTCGTTGTTTCCGTGACGGAACGCTCACCTTGCTGGGAGAGTTGGTCGCTTGGCTGGCAAATAGGACGGGACTGAGTGGTGACTGTTGCTCAGAAGATCAGTATCCTGACGGCGGTACAGGAAGCGTTGTGGCCTTACCTTTTGATCGAGCGAGGGCGTACCCAGGTGGCCTTCGTCGCCACCTGCCAGACGTTTCGGAGCCAGGAAGGCTCTAGCGGTCTCACGACCAATCTCATTGTACTCCCTTTCCAGTTCCACGAGCTTCTGGCGCAGATCCGGTCCGATCTGGTTCTCATCCTGCTGCTGTTCTACCTCTTTCAACTTTTCCTCGAGCTCTCTCTGCTGTTCGATGAGCGCTGTGCCGAGCTTCGAAGCCTCCTCGAGTCTGCGCTCTGTCTCCGCCAGGTGAGCTTCAAGAGCTCGTTTGGCCTGTGCTGGAGAAGGTGCATTAAGACTGAACAGCTGCGTGTCAAAAGAGGAGTACCTATGCGCATCGCGAGGAACACGCTCCTCCGTTTTTGAGACGAATGGGTCATCCATCGAAGCAATTCTGGAAGTAAGACCTTGGCCTTCCGCGTCTGTGATGTTGATGCCTGCTGGGGTCGTGTGCACCACGGGGTGGTCCCTATCGAGCTTGACCAAAATAAGGAAACAGCCGCCCTAGGAATGCCGGAAACTCGTTGCCTCGTTCCTCGTTATCCCCGTCTCGATTTCAAAGCATCATCTGATCCGCCCTTCAAGCTTTCACAGTTCGATATTCTCGATTTTCAGGTCGTGCGGCCTACAAGAACCGGCAGCGACGAGATATCCGGTGTCTGAATGGCCAGGTCGGATGCGACGGGGCTAACGATAAGCGCAGCGTCGGTCGGCAAGGTGGCAGTGTCCGAGAATTCACTTGGCAGAGGAAGATGGCGCACCAAATATCGCGGAATATCGAGAGAGAGAACGATCGCAAGCGAATGCGACCCTTCAGATCGAGCGATGTTTGTTTTGTAAGACAGGTCGTAAAACCTGCACTGGCGACGCTGATGACAACAAACGCGTTGTGGACGTACTGGGGAGTGTGCGTGGATGTAGCCAAGGTGTTGGACCAACCACAACAGACTAATGCAAGTTGAGCACTCGGGAACGAGCAGCAGTGCTGAACTGGCAAAACAGGGAATAAGACCCAGATAGTGGATTACAAGGTTGGATGAAGGGAGTTAGAATCGACTACGTCGTACAATTGGGCATTAAATCAGATAAAAAAGAGAATGGAAGGAAGAGATGTAAAAGAAAGACAATAGATAAATTGGTAATGTTGGAAGAAGGGGAAAGAAGAGCGAAAAGATCCAAGGAAAGGAAAGCGAAAAGAGGGGAAGAGAGTGTATGAAAAAAAGAAAAGAAAAAGGAAGTCTAGAGCGATAGATAATAATAACGGCAGTCAGATAGACAACAACGAGACGAGAGCGACTCGTTGGGTGGGGAGACAAAGGAAGGAAGAAGAGAAGAAGAGAGGGAGAGAGAGGGAAGACAGACAGTGGGAGGAGAGCGAGGAATGGAGTTGAGGTGGAGTGAGGCACATCTGTTTGTTGCTTCAATAATCTAAGATGATAGTATGGGCCGTGCGGGCGATAGTTATTTCCTTTCGTTTCTATCTACTTGCAAACATCTTAATTGAGATCAAATGACAGGATATGACAATTGCTGGAGAGAACAGCAATGATCTGATATGTCAGAGATCAGAGATCTAGCTTACCGTTTGAGCGCTCAAATGGTACACGATGACGAGGGGGGATCGCTAACTATTTGACAGGCTTGATCCATAATCCATTGTTATCGTTGCCGATGTCCAATAATCCAAGCAACTAGGCAAGGTTAGGACAAAGACCATACTTTAACTCTTCCATAATGGTAGATCTCCTGAATAGTGTTGTTGATGTTTACGGTTCTGCCCAAAATACTAAGGCTAAGGTACCAGTACCACCAGCTTCCATGGTCCATCATCCATGGATCGCGTCCGGAGTAGGCACATGGATGGATGCCCAAGGCCTCAAGGCGTTTTATCAGTCATGTGACATTGCGTGATAAGTAACAATCACGTGATATGCGATAATGATGTGCTTTCTTCTTGCGTCAATACACAGCAGCTGTTCTCCGCGCCACAGCAAGATAGTTCTGTCCGAGAAGATATTTGTCCCAAGAAAGATGGCGGAAGAAACCCAAGCTGCAGACGCTGTTCCTCAGATCTCCTTCAAGAAACGCACCAACAAGGCCAAAGCCAACTTCCGCAAGAAGCCCGATACGCCACCACCTGCTTCAGATTCCGACTCGGATTTCACATCGTCTGATGACGAGGAAGGTCGCCGGATCAAACGACGACGCAAGAATGCCGCAGTGACTGCCTCTTCAGCTACAGCTGGTCCGCGCAGAAATACAGTCGAAGACCAACCCGCCACCGAAACAGCTGCGATTCCCTTGACCTCGAGTAACGATGCGACGAAGCACTCCAACTGGTATGACGAGGAGTTGAGTGAGAAGAACCTCTTAGGGACGACAAGAGCTCGGCCGACATCGGACGCACCATCTGCGCCCGACGGTACCTACAAGGGCGCCGCGAACTACTCGTCATTCATCCAGAAGAATCCCAATGCGCCTACCAAGCAGTTTGGTCCTATCAAAGCGCCTACCAACGTCCGTACGGTGACAGTCATGGACTTTGCGCCTGATGTATGTAAGGATTGGAAGCAGACTGGGTTCTGCGGTTTTGGAGGCACGTATCTCTTTTTCTTCCTTTTCTGACTAGAACAGCTCTTACTAACCGTCGCGCAGATTCCTGCAAATTTCTTCACGCTCGAGAGGACTACAAACAAGGCTGGGAGCTGGACCGAGAATGGGAGATTGGTACCAAAGGCAAGCAATTGAGTGGTCGGGTTGTCTCCAAAAGGAGCGGCGACGCGAAGACTGCGGAAGACGATGAGGACGATGATGACGAAGAACTTCTCGAGAGCATTCCGTTTGCATGCATCATCTGCAAGAGCTCCTATAAAAGTCCTATCATTACGAAATGCGGCCATTACTTTTGCGAGTCATGCGCCCTGCAGCGGTATCGGAAGAACCCCTCGTGTGCTGCATGCGGGGCAGGCACTGGTGGTGTCTTCAACGTCGCAAAGAAGCTGAATCACTTGCTGGATAAGAAGAGAGAGCGTGCGAGAAAACTACGAGAGCAAGCGATCGCAGAGGGTGAGGAGGTTAGCAGCGATGAGGGGGATAGTGATGAGGGGTCTTAATTTTCCTGCTGTGATAACCATTCATGAATGGCGTGGCATTGTATCTAGTTGCGCTGGCCGCAAGGTAAGAGTGTACAATGTATAAAACAGAGCGTATCACTGCTGCAGTTATATATTTTCTAACGTATCTTTCATCTCCGGCGGAACAGCCACTGCAAGTTTGACTTTGTATATGCCGTGGATATATTTCGAGACTTTTCCCTCGACTCTCCAGCCCTTTATATAGCTGCCGAATAAGCTTTCGCGCTTTTCCCAGTTCTTAAGCTTGTCCACATATGGTTATCTATCTAGGCAGCAACAATTACCATGAGCGAGCTAGTCCTGCAAGCAATGGATATAACTACGTACTTCAATTTGATAATAATACTCCTTAGTCCTAATCTGTATTTCAGCGCAATCTGAGACAGTGGTGCCATAATGCAAGTCACATGCTCCACTGAGGTTGCATTCCTTCGAGGTCAAAAAGCCTCACATGCAGTAACGTCTATCTACCAGATAGATAGTTGATAGACAAGGATCAGAGCCATTGCAAGATGTCACAGCCACTATCAGTCCCTATGTTTAGATTAACTAAACAACAAGGGGGAAGAAGGAGGCCTAAAGATTCACCCTTGGTCAAGACCTATCTACGTCGTATATACGGAGCAAGTCGAACCACCGTGTCTGCTTAACAACTCGATCGTCCTGATTTTGGAAGACCGCTTACTTGGCTCGTCCATGACATTGGTTGAAGAAATTGACCCTGCTGATCAGCGGGATATCGAACCTCCACAACCTCCACAGCTTCGCAACGCAAATTCATAGCATCATCGCCACACAGAAAGGACATGAGAAACATCACAGGAAGAGCCACGGTTGCGGTGAGAGGGCTCATACGTACGCACCCAAGCGGACAAAGGCCTTGTCTGGGACAACGCCACGAGCGAACCTTGGTACGTTCCCTAGATTCAATCAGTCTTAGACGACCTCAGAACCAACCGAGTGCTGCGCCTCTCGGCGGACAGGCAGACACTCTCACGCTGACGGGCCATGATCACATTTCACCCTCGGGCGACCATGGTGAGCTTCGACAGCTGAGCAAACTGTCAGGGGCCTGCAAACCCGCTGCGACAATAGCGTTCTGAGCCGTCTGAGCAAGTTCCTTTCCTAATATCCACGTTGCGCTGTCGTGAGCGCCAAGCTTCCCCGCTAAAGACGCTAAACAACGGGAGAGGGCCCGTATGGGCGAATGACGGACGCCGACTGGTTGACCCCTGGCCCTTGGGTCTTGGAGGGCTTCTCTATGTTTAAGTAGGTTTGGACGAGTTACTGGTTAGGTAACTGCCTACCGCTGCTAGTTGGTGACAGTCAAATACAGACTTTACTAAGTGGATAGTACCTTACCTATCTAGTACGTTGTACGTATGTTAGTAAGTAGCGTGACTTAGCCAGTGGAGATTAAGAATATGCCCCTCAAAGTCAAGTCAAAATCCAGTGCCAAAACGAACCCCCCCAAAGGCCCCCAACTCGCGACCCGTGGTTGAGAGACGAATGAATCTACCTAACACTGATCGCCCCCATATCCAATATGGATGGGGTCCCTTTTCCTGGGGTGCCTGCTCTGGCGTCTGAACCTAATACAAAGTTCACCCTTTTCGCTCCTGAGTTTTTCTTTTCTTTTCTGCTTCTGTTGCCTGTGGTTGTTTGCGGTTGATATACTTCCCCGGCGGCCTGCGCTCACACGGCTGTTTTTGCGCGTCCACATACTACTTTTAATATATCAGGCTGGTCCCTAACTCAATGGCTAAATTTTGGCGTTGATCCCAGGGTGTCTCTGTTTGGATACACCGTATATGCCCTCGTGGTTGGTATAGCGAGTCATCATATTGGAGATATATCACCGCCACAACCGCAACAGTCACAATGAAAAGCAGTTCCAGAATCATATGCTGCGCAACTCTGCTGCTCCTAATACCGCTGTATCTTGTAAAGGTGCACCTGGAAGATTTCTGCGACCAGTACCGTGCAGGCACATACCTGGTCGACTGGACCAAATCGCGATATTTCCCGCAGACCGTTCCCAACCTCCCTCATGGACGAACAGGCGACAAAGTCATCGTCATGGCTAAGCTGGAAGAAGAACACACAGAGTGGGTCGAGCAAGAACTGCCAGAGTACGTCGACAATTCCCCACACGAAACCCGTCTACGTTACTGACCAACCCTCACAGCTGGCAGCGCGCAATCTACACCGTCAACCCGTCCAAAGCAACCGTCGCAGACAACAAGAAGCTCACCACCCCGCTGAACAAAGGCCACGAGTCCATGGCCTACCTCACCTACGTAATCGACCACTACGACGCCCTCCCCTCCACCATCGCCTTTCTCCACTCCCACCGCGCCGGCTTCCTCATGGCCTGGCACGTCGACGCCCCGCTCCACGATAACGTAGCAGCCATGCGCGCCCTCCAGCTCGACTTCGTCCAGCGCAACGGCTACGTCAACCTCCGCTGCAACTGGAACCCCGGCTGCAAGGCCGCCCACCGTATCAACCGCCACGTCACCGAGCAGGTCTGGATGGAGATCTTCGACGGAACGAGTACCCCGCCGCTGAACGCGACGACTTCCCCTGCCCGTGCGGCAATGGCCGTGGATGGAGCAGCGCCCCAGCAGAAGTTCCTGGTGAAACCGAAAGAAGTCGGCGCAGCGTGCTGTGCGCAGTTCGCCGTGTCGCGGGAGCAGGTCCTTCAGCGTCCGCGCGACGATTATATCAAATTCCGGCAGTGGGTTATCGATACCGAGAAGGACGATGCGTCGAGTGGGCGCGTGATGGAGTTCCTGTGGCATGTGATTTTCGGCCAAGAGGCTGTATAGTAAGTTACTCTGAATATTCTCCCGCAATGAATGTGGGTGTGGGCGGGGCTGACTCTTCTGTAGTTGTCCCGATGAGGAACTCTGCTATTGTCAGGTCTATGGGAAATGCTGAATTCGCAGTCTTAGCCTGCGTGGTCTGGTCCTTTTGCGATGGCGTTTATATATAGACGATTGTCATTTGAGATACCTGGTCGCTTACTTACCCTGTACATATAGACAGTTCTTGTATTTTTTTTAGAAACCTGACACGTGTCTTACCAGCACGTCATTATTGTGCTCATACAAGCTTATCATTACTCACTAACTGTTTCATGTCAGACGGACACGAAGCTCTCATTTAGACTCCATGTACTCCTCGACTCGCTCAATGAGATCCGCTTTCTTTCCCGCTGTCGAGCGCCCATGAGCGGTCAGAAAGTCCTTGAGAACGGCTACCGTAAGCTGTATCACATATCACCTGTTAGCAACCTTCAGACAGTCGGCATGCAAGCGACGTACCTTCGAAAGACTTCCCTTCTCATAGTGAAGCCGGACCTCGACGTCCACTCCTTCAGGCCCGCTCTCTGACTTGATCCGTTTTGACGGATGACTAGAAGCTTCGTCGGCATCCGCAGCTCGGTCTTTGGCGCTCCGTTTCACCAAAGTGCTCTTTGGACCATGCGTTGCCGGTGCTGCGTACTGCTTTTCTAATTCATCGGCCCACGACAGGACATACTCTCCAGCACGCTGGGGCAGGTTAGCAATGCTTCATCGCGGAAAGCGCAGAGATAAAAAAAAAAAACCAACTAAACGATAAGTAACCTACTTTGTCAATCTGGCGGTATTTCGGTATTGTTTTGTCTTCGGGCTTTTCGGGAAGATCTTCATCTAGTGCAAGGGCCTGTAGGATGCGATAATGCCATTGGAGCGCTACAGGGAACAATCAGCATTACTCGTCAATGAATTAGACTCTCCGAGCTTACATGGATTTGGATATTTCTGCGGTTCGTATGACGCCTTGGGAAGCTGCAGCTGCTGCACGATCGTCCGCATTTGGTCAATCAGGGGCTCTGGTGCTACATTGAGCGTCGTTTCGGGATTTTGTCGAACATCGTCCGCGTATGGTAAGGGTATAATCCACATTCCAGGAGGAAATTTCTGGACACCATTTTCGTCGACCTTCTCTTCACCCGCGATCATTGCGCCCAGCACTGGAGCCGCGTTTTTGCGTGGAATGAACCAGACCAGAGCCATTTTGTGATCTTTCAAGAGCTTCTGGTGTAAAGCAGAGAATACACGCGTTGAGCCCACGTAATCCTCCTCAGAAGGGTAGATGAAGAATGGGTGCTTGACGTTGGCCCAGAAAGGGAGAGCGGAGAGTGGCTTGAAGCCAATGATACGGATCACTGGGTCACCGAAGTGTCTCAGGGCCTTTTGCTCTTCGGGAGTGAAGGACACCTGATCGTTACCAAATTTATATGCTTTCCGTATCTCTGACTTTTCGACGGTGCGAGCAGTATCATCTGCGATCTGAGTCGTAACTCCTTTGACGATCTGAGGCTTCTCCCCGCCAAGCCAGACATAACAGCTACGTGCAGGTGCCTGGCGTTTGAACAAGAGATATCCTGTCACGGAGATCTTGAAGTTTGGCCCAAGCTCCAGCGGCATGTTCGAAAAATGCGCTCGGCGCGGGACCGACCGGGAATTTATGCTGGACAGGAGGCCGTTCAGCAACGAGATCCCATCTCCGGAGGCAGTCGACACCTTTGAATCGTCTTTCAGGTACACAGGAGCCTCTGCATCAGTTGGTGAGGTTTTGTAGATGATATCCTATACAATGTAAGCCACAAAGTTGCCTACACTAACAGTCAACGCCGGCTAGTCTTACGTCATAGAACTTGGAGCTGTCGAACTCATGCTCAGGCTGAGAAATCGGAAACAGCTCAATGGTCACCCCCAGATCGTAGAGATCTTTGGCGCGGACGGTGGCAGCCGATCGTTGACTCTTACTATCCCCGTGAGGGTTATCATTGTCCGTGACGATGAACAATCGCCGGGATAGAAAGTTGGGAGCTTTGGATGTGAATATCTGATTCGCGCAGAAAAGTACATTGGCCATGGAGACCCGCTCTTTCGATGGCACGAGCACATCTCTTGCTTTCCCTTCGTCCTCTGCCAGAGCACGGAGTTCTTTCACCTCTCGTGCTGAAGGGACATCTAGATCTGTAAAAAGATAGCAATGAGGATAGGATAGATCCCCACGGCTGTTCTCATCCTCGTCGTAGAATTTGGACGCCTGCGTCCCGTACAGTAATACGCCAATCATGTCACGAGGGTTGGATATGATCCGTTGTTGCATGAGGTGGTATGCACATTTCAAAGCCGCGGTTGTTGGTGATTCTTCCACTCTCTTCTTAGGATCAGATGATGGACGCGGAGTCAACATTGAATCGCTGACTTCGATGGCGAAGAGAACGGCATCCTTTACTGCTTTGTAGCCCTGCGAGAGATATTTAGCGCATAGCGCCTTGACAATGGTAGGATTTCGCATACAGTCTCATCGACCTCCTCTTCCTCTTCCACTGCCTCATCTTCGCGGTATGGATTGTCATCAGCCATGATGAGCCGCTGTAATAATGAATGGGTTTGGAAGTTACAGGCTAGGAAAAAAGAAGGGGAAAGAGGTACATTGAGAGCAAGAAAATAAGGTCGGTATTTACATCACCACCTTCTCTGCCTTGAGTGCCTACCGCTCTGCTGCCTGCGAGCCCGCCGCCTTCACGAGTGACGCGATCCCGTCAAATGGGAGCAACGCGGGGAAACACGAACATCACGTGGATGTGCCAAGACTTGATGACCCCAAATCATTGCTGATTGGTCAAACTTCTAGCTGCCGCTGTTCCGTCATCAACCACCTGAGGACCTAGGTAAGGTACAAATGTTCTCCAGTTTCAATTTCTTCTTGCCACAATTCTTTCATTGAGTGGTCAAATACTATTCGGCGTATTTTTGTGGGCTTCAGTTGGCTGATGATAGACAGATAGACGACGGCCGACCTTTTTAGTACATTATCATCGCACCTCTCCATGGCTCTCCGCCGGCCATTAACGCTTCCGAGGCACATTCTCAATGGAGCTTGTTTAGGCTTGCGACCCGCTGTGTCTCGCACCGCTCTGACTTACGGGCAGGAGCAGAGGAAAGGGCTTGCAACAGCAGTGCCCCCGGTCACTCAAGATGCGACTGGGTCCAAAGGCCCGACGGCAATGGTCTTCCTCAACATGGGTGGGCCATCAAAGACTGACGAAGTGGAAGATTTTCTGAGCAGATTATTTGTATGCACTTCTCAATATACCCGATACTACCACTCTGTATGAGTCTGACAAGTTTTGTCTTCCTATTTCAGGCCGATGGCGATCTGATTCCTCTCGGACGACTTCAATCATACCTCGGCCCTCTGATCGCTAAGCGCAGAACCCCAAAGATCCAACGGCAATACTCGGATATTGGTGGAGGCTCGCCGATCAGGAAATGGTCCGAGTATCAGTGCGAGGAAATGTGCAAATTGCTAGACAAAATCAATCCCGAAACGGCCCCTCACAAGCCTTACGTCGCGTTCCGGTACGCCGACCCGCTGACGGAAGAAATGTACACAAAGTTGTTGGAAGATGGATTCGGCAATGGGAAAGGAGGGCGTGCTGTCGCATTCACACAGTACCCCCAGTATTCGTGCTCCACCACGGGTAGCTCGCTGAACGAGTTGTGGAAATGGAGAACCAGGCTGGAGGGTAAGCGTGCAAATGGCGACGTGGACCCCTCTGGTGCAATCCAGTGGAGCGTCATTGATCGATGGCCAACGCACCCTGGCCTCGTGGAGGCTTTTGCCCGGAATATTGAGGAGCAGCTGAAGACCTACCCGGAGGAGAAACGAAACGGTGTCGTTCTCTTGTTCTCAGCCCACAGTCTGCCTATGAGTGTCGTCAACAGAGGTGAGACTCATCTTCTTACCGATCAACAAGATGTACTCGCTAACACATCTTCTAGGTGACCCATACCCTGCTGAAGTCGCTGCAACTGTGCATGCTGTCATGCAAAGATTGAATTTCAGCAACCCTTACCGACTGTGCTGGCAGTCCCAGGTGGGACCGTCAGCTTGGCTTGGAGCCCAGACTAGCGATACGGTCGAAAACTATGTCAAACGTGGACAGACCGATATTATTCTAGTCCCTATTGCTTTCACCAGCGATCACATTGAGACTCTGTACGAGTTGGATCTGGAAGTGGTTAAGGAAGCAAACTCCCCGGGAGTCAAGAGAGCCGAGAGTTTGAATGGCAACCCCATTTTCATCCGGGCACTAGCAGACATTGCCCAAGAGCACCTCCGTAAGGGAGAGAAGTGCTCATTACAGATGACTCTGCGCTGTCAAGGCTGTAAGAGCGACCGGTGCCTGGAGCAGAAGAAATTCTTTGCTGGCGACCGATTTTCTTCTCTTGTAGTTTAGTTTATTATGGCTGTTCTCAGCCGTTGTATACAATATTAGGGGCCATTTTCTTTCCTCGGGGCGTTGAGTTGTGCTGTCATACGAGATGATCTATTCACGGAGCGCAGCAGAGCAATGTATATATTGTTGAAAAGTCTGAGCATATAATCTCATTTCGTTGTTGGTCTTCAATGATTGTGACTCTATATATAAACATTACGGACGAATGATTTCCCATCAACGTCTCTAGTCAACCTTGACAGTCACTTTTTCAACATTCAAAGTCGCACACGTGCAACGACAAATCACGATCCAGTCGTAGTATCAGCGTACCTTATCGAGAAATTGCCCGAGGTTACTCTTAACGGCTCAAATCTCAACCCCTGATAAGAAGGATTGATTATTGAACAAACTCTCGTAGCGTCGCTTCATGATTTACTGGTTGGTCGGAATCGGGCTGACACGAAGCCGCTCCAGCTCCGTTCCCAGTTCTCGTGAAGAATTGGTAATCATGAGTTCATGACGGCATGTTGTGTGCGTCCACTCCGGCCCCCAAGCTATATCCATAGTCAACCCGATTTCCTTCATTCTTGGCCATCCCCTCGCTTGATCATTACATTGTTTCATCCCAGGGTTGAGAGCCGTCTGTGTTACGTATGATTCGCAATTTATTGTTATCATCTATGCCGCCAAGGTTGTCGCGAATGTAGATTTCAACTTCATTCCACCTCGGGATCTAGGAGACTTCCTACTTTTATTGAATTTCTTTATCGCCAGCATGGAGAACGAGGAAGCGTTTGAGGCTGATGCACAGCTGCTCGCCAGAGCTGTCCCGTCAGATACTGGTGTTCGAACCACTTCAGGTGATAATAGTAGTATCAAGGACACAGTCCGATTGCGTGTCCACGAAACAACGCCGTTACTAGCAGGCCATGGAGATGCGGAAGGCTCGGAGCAGAACGCAGCTGGCCAGAGGGCCAGTTACTGGAGTTTCTTCAGACAGCCTCATGTGCGTTGAGACAATGCTCCCGTTTCGGGCCCATTCATCGCGTTCTGATCTCTCTCTAGGTCTTTTGGTTGTTTCCGTTTCTGCTTCTCTACATGCTAGGGTTTGCTGGTGTTGTCGTCCCCAAGATCAATCTGATTCTCTCTCTCGTTTGCAGGGACTATCTTTCCAAGAAGGCTTCACAGGACCCTAACTTTACGTATCTGCCGGTTATCATTGGGGAAGACAACCCCCAGTGCCAGGTGCCTGAGGTGCAATCTCTCGTGGCTCAATTCCAACTCTACCTCAATTTGATTGCAGGAATCCTATCCGCATTGGTCAGTCCGCGGCTCGGTCATGTGTCAGACCGTTATGGCAGGACAAAGTTGATCGCTTTGAGCTCGCTGGGAGCTGTGCTTGGTGAAACACTCACAGTCCTTGTAGCAGCCAGACCAGAGCAATTTTCCATCAACCTGCTCCTAGTAGGCGCTCTACTGGACGGCATTGGAGGCTCATTTACCACGATTTTGGCCCTTGCTACCTCTTATGCTTCTGATTGTACTGCCCCAGAAAAACGTAATGTCGCGTTTGGATATCTTCACGGCGCTCTCTTCGTTGGATTGGCGTGTGGGCCACTCATTGCAGCGATCGTCCTGAAGAAGACCGGGGAAATAATACACATTTTCGCTGCTGGCCTGGCTTTCCATGCGCTATTCTTCTTCATGGTTCTGCTCGTCATTCCAGAATCGCTGTCAAAGGAGCAACAGCAAGCTGCGAGAGAGAAAGACCGGATGAGGTTCACTCAAAAGGAAACTGCTGGCTGGTTTTCTCCTGCTTGGTTACAGCATCTGAACCCAAAAAACCTCATCACACCACTCTCCATTTTGTGTCCGCCTGTTGGACGCCCCAGCTCTCTTTTTCCGAACCGCAAGGGCGCAAGCCCTGCCCTGCGAAGGAACATCATACTCCTTGCTGCCATTGATACAGTCGTATTTGCTGTTGCCTTAGGCAGCGCCCAGCTTGTGATCATTTATGCTGAATTCATGTTTGGATGGGGAAATGTCGAATCCAGCATCTTCATCTCGATCGTCAGCACTGTGCGCGTGCTCGTTCTTTTCTTGGTGCATCCTATCATCACACGCATCTTCCACAAGCGTACCGCCGAACAGCGCGCTATCCCCGGCTCCAATAAGGTGGAGCTTGTGGTTATACAGATATCCATATTCTTTGATTTTCTTGGCTATGTGGGATATACGCTCGTACGAAGCAGTGCGCTCATGACTCTTTCGGGCATTGTCGCCGCTCTAGGAAGTCTAGCTACGCCTACGCTGCAATCATCGTTGACCAAACACGTGCCTCGTGATCGAGTCGGGCAAATACTCGGTGCTAAAGGGCTTTTGCATGCTCTGGCTCGAGTGATCGCGCCTACTTTATGCAATCTCGTCTACAGCCTGACAGTGGGCAAATTTACTCAAACAGTCTTCGTTTCTCTGGCAGCTGTGTTTTTCTTGGCGATCTGCAGTAGCTTCTATATAACACCAAATGGTTCGGCATTATTCCCTTTCACCTAGCAGATACGAAATGCTAACGCTATGCAGTATCCATTGACGAGTCTCGGCCAAGCAGTCCTTTACATGAGGCGAACGAAGACGGGGAATTGGATGAGGACACTCTCTTACGGTCTTAGAATTATATACAAGGCGAGATTAGTGATAGACCCTTTGCTGTAATGTGTACGCTTTTGGTTCGGCGTACGGAGTGGAGTACCTTTTGTAGCAATGGTTTCTGCATACTGAAATTATTTCATAAAGTCCGCGATGAAGTTCTGAGGAGCTGGTTACGATGATATACCTACAGGTACAGTAAGGGACACTCTATGAATTTTCGTGCTCGACGTCAATTATACAGATTTAAGGATTGTAGGAAAACAGGAGAATATAGGTAGCAAATTACTATCGGCGCTGATAGTTGTCGTATGATCTTGGCTGGATCCGGAGAGCGATCGGAGGACTACGGCACGCGACAAAGCATGCAAGTGCACCGCATGCAAACTTTCCGCTGGAGCTCAGGAAAAGTCCACCGAAACTGCCCCGTTGAAGCTCCCAACCTAACTGTGCCCATTGGCGTCCCTCAGCTTTTCTTTCGGGCATTGTCCCCATTATTTGAGCTCTCTCTCGGTTTACTATTCATATCAATGCTTCACAGGTGATACCCATAGAACCCGCCGCCTGCGGTGCAATAGGTTCTACTACTATGCTCTCGAAACCAACCAACAGCCCCCCGGCTGTCCCCTCTCGAAATGCTCTTCGGGTTCTGCGTAGATTAGCTCTTGCAGGCTCAACTGTGGGCAGTTTTTGCACGGTCGCAGCCATCACCTACGATGTCCATCGCCGAGTCCGAGTCGCCGAGCGCATTGTCGAGAATAAACGGGCCTTGCAGACCTCCGCGCCCAACTACGATGCCACATCTGCTGCGAAACGACTCGCCCGTATGATGGAAGCGGCAGAAGCGGGCGAATTCATGGGACTGGAGTCGTTGAAGGAGGCAGACAGAAAGATACGAGAAGGGCAAGCTACGCAGGATGACGATGTGGTAGCTTTGCACCAGGAGGGCTTTCGACGTCCGGGCATGGGGATGGAGGATCCACGGGTGCCAGTCCAGGTAGAGTCTTACCTGGAAACTGCCCGGTCGCAACTTGTCGATGCGCTTACATCACGGCCGAGTTTTGAGAGTGGCTTAGGTCGAAGGGATTTTGTTCCTCCCGGGCAGGTCCGGGTTGCGGACGCCATGGAGCGGACGAAAATTGCTATACAGTCAAATCATGCCAGCTCGTCGGTGCAACTTTCGGATGCATTACCCGAGAGAGAGGAATCGCAGAGTGAAGGCCAGGTTCTTGTGCCGACACGGATGCAGGAACTACTCGACCGCGGTCGTCCCATCGAGGCGGCCCAATTTTTCCTGAGCGCACATTCCGCCTCATTGAATGGCATATCTTCGGACAGGAAGGAAATGGCTGTGAAGGTATTCTTCGTCAACTGCAAAGAGGACAACGTGTTTATCGCCAGAAGTCTATTTGAGCGGCTCGAAGAGGTGGATAAGATCACACCTGAGATGTGGAAAACGTTGATGCTGGCTTTGGCGAAGAAGGGTTGCATTGAATCAGTTGCGAGTGTTTATACGCGATACATGCGCAAGTTCCATTGCCCTCCGGAGATGGTGGACGTTGTGCTGCGGAGTCTGCTTGAATCCCACCGACTCACCACTGCGAAGTGGTTCCTCTTGCGGAACCTACAACATGACCGTGATTGTGGCTTGTGCGGAGCCTATCTTTCCGGCCTTTGGAGGAAGACAAGAAGTATCGAGTTGTTGAACGGGCAGTTAAAGAAGATTTTGACAATTCTTCCAAAGTTCGAAAAACAGCCTAGCGACAAATTGTTCAACCCGGTGATCAAGGCATATGTTGAATTTGGGCGAGTTGCCGATGCCGAAGCTCTGGTTCATGATATGACGACGCTATATGGGCTCCCTCTTCGTTGCCGAACACAGGGCCTATTGGTGTACGCCAAGGCTCTGAACTGTGACTGGGAGGGAGTTGACGCGGGACTACAAGAGATGCACAGGCTCAAGCTGACGAGACGCCGGCGAGATTTTCTTCCAATTTTTGATCGAATACTCCTCGAGTACTGGGTCTCCCATTCGGGAATTGAGATTCGCAATTTTGTCTTCCGGTACCTCGATAAATTTGACATCGTCCCCGACCGCGTGCTCTACAAGCACATCCTGGAAGCCTTTGTGGAGAAAGGGGACAAGGATATGATTGCTGAATTCACAAGTATGGCGAAGCAACGATCGTGGAACATCCCCATAAACGAGCAGCAATTCTTGGAGATACTACGGTCTCGTCGCCTCGCATTGGAAGGAGCACCAGTGGGGTTCTGGCAAATGCTGCAGGCAGCGCGTGTGAAGTACGGGCACAGCTCCACGTCTCAACGTATTATGGGCTATGACCAACAGTCATTCCCTTTGCCGGAAGTCAACAGCATGCCATATACACAAAATCCGCTATCGTGGTACCAGAGAACGATGCAAGAGACGACACCGTCAAAACCTGTCGACCAATATCAGAAACTCCATAAGCAGATGGCACATTATTTGCACGCCGGAAAGCTGAAGGAAGCATTGAGGTGTTTCCAAAATGCTAAGAATGCCCGATTCCAGATGAGGCAGCTTCACGTTGAATTGGCGGTCATCGCGACTTTGCTTGAGGACGGTCTCAGTGCAGCGCGTTCTCTCATCGAGACTGAATGGCGGAGTATCCGTCACCTTGTCCGCTTCTCTCCTATCTTCTTCCGTCAAGTCATGGCGGTCGATGAGGATGCAACTGGCCACATTATCCAGATGGCAGTCCTACGCTTCTACCAGCTTTGTTGGTCTACGAAACACATGAAGGTCAAGCACCACCTTACCGTTGCGACAAGCCGCCGCTTGATCTCCCAACATAAGCCGGAAATGGCCCTGGAGCTTCTGACGGCCGTGTACATGTCCCGCTATAGATTTGCAGCGACCTTTGACGGGGTTTGCATGAAGATGTTCGCTCGCGCCTTCGCCGCGACAGACAACATTCTAGGCTTACGATGGTGTATTCTTACTGCTTTGTCACGCGATAGCGCACTCAATCGTGACTTCGTGGTGGAAGTTCGCCGAATCTTGGGCACTCTAAGTCCACCTTCCGCGGTGGATGCCACCGCCGGCCCTGTCACCCCTGAGCAGCTGGAATACCTTCATTATATCGCCGATCTACTCGAGGAGAAGAACGAGGGGTGCTCCCCGATATGGGAACTCAAACATGATGCTACGCTGAAGCAGTCTTCGAGACAACAGTTGAAGCAACCTCTTGACGCGAGACGTCTGTTCAACCAGTCCGATGTCCGCGAGACGGTGAAGGGATGGGACGAAGAATACGAATTGGAGTCAGTGCTGGGTAGGATTGACAATGACCCGAACTCAATTGCTGCTCGATGGAACGAGGGTCGTCATTCTCATCAGAAGAGGCGGGTTTATGACGACCGGTCTGATGCCATCTAGGGGGTGATTGCAATTGCAACCCCTGGCTGAAACTTTTATTGGATCATGCGATAGGCTGCTTAGCCACTGTATATATACTATTGACACTCTGTACTTTATTGTGCGGTTTATTACTGCCATTACTACTCATCGGAACTAGAATAGAGATGATGAGATTGGATGCAAATATCACGGATATGGCCGAAACCGAAACCCCTTGCTCCTTTTGCAGGCAACAACGCCGAACGGTATCCAATAATAATCATTGTAATCGATCGGATCAGATCAGACCAGAAGATGCTCTTTTCCGGTCCTTTCAATGATCATACGGTGTTCCTGGATTTCTCTCACCAATAAGAATCTAGCTCAGCGGAGAGAGGAAAGCCAGTCTTTCACATGTCACGCCACTGCCCACTCTTGGCCCCTTTCCAATAAAAACACTTTAAGGTAAGTCTCCGATCTTTTTCTATCTCCGCCATCCCATCCTCTTAATCAATTGCTTACCCTGCCACTGACTCGCTGTCGCTCAGAGGAGGGGAAAAATATGCACCGTGCTTCTCACCAATTCCCTCGATTCCATCGATTTTGCTGACCGAATTCCCTCCGCACCATGGCTACCACTCCGATCAACGGCCATGCCACCAAATCTCCCTCCTTAGATACGGCCGAAGCCCGCCGACTCAAACACAACCATGCCGATGTCGTGATTATAGGCGCAGGAATTCTGGGCTGCGCGCTGGCAGTCGCATTAGGACGACAGGGGCGGAGTGTCATTCTCCTGGAAGCCTCATTGAAAGAGCCAGATCGCATTGTGGGCGAATTGTTACAGCCTGGCGGTGTGCAAGCTTTGGAGAATCTTGGTCTCCGCGAGTGCCTGGAGGGCATAGACTCGATCCCCGTGGAGGGCTACTATGTTTCATATTTCAAAGACCCCGTGACAATCCCCTACCCGAAACCTACGCCCACGTCGCCCCCGCCGGAGGGCCGCTGCTTTCACCACGGCCGGTTTGTGATGAAGCTGCGCGAGGCCGCCATGGCATGCCCCAATGTCAGTGTTGTCGAGACCAAGGCGACGGACCTGGTCACTTGCTCGCACACCCAGCAGGTTCTCGGTGTCGAGTGCACGTCCAAGGATAACGTCCGCGCCTGCTACTTTGGCCACCTCACGGTCGTCGCTGATGGTTACGCCTCCAAATTCCGCAAGCAACATCACCCGCATACCCCCAAGGTCCGCTCGAGGTTCTGGGGTCTCGAGCTGATCGATACGAAGCTCCCGAAGCCTTACTATGGGCATGTTTTGCTGAGCGATAATGCCCCGATCCTCCTGTACCAGATCGGAACCCACGAGACCCGCATTCTCGTTGACATCCCCGAAAACCTCCCATCAGCGTCCGTCAAGAATGGTGGTGTGAAGAGCCACATGCGGAACGTCGTCCTCCCTTCACTTCCTGAATCCGTGCAGCCAGCCTTCATTGCCGCCTTGGAACAAGGCCAGCTGCGATCTATGCCGAACTCCTTCCTCCCCGCCGCCGCGAACAAAACTCCGGGCCTGGTGATCCTCGGGGATGCCCTCAACATGCGACACCCATTGACAGGAGGCGGAATGACGGTAGCCTTCAATGACGTCGTGACGCTGCGCGATCTCCTGAGCCCAGAGAAGGTCCCCAATCTGGGCGACACAAAGCGAGTCATGAAGCAGCTCTCGAACTTCCACTGGGAGAGAAAGAAGTCGGCCTCCGTCATCAACATCCTCGCACAAGCGCTATACGCTCTATTCGCCGCAAATGGTGCGTTCATCTCCCCAATCCTTCCTCCCTCACCAATCCTTCCGCGCTCACTCACCACCGAACTGAAACGCACTAACATCCCACCAACAGACCAATACCTCCGAGCCCTCCAACGCGGCTGCTTCCGTTATTTCCAACTGGGACTCATCGACGGCCCCGCAGGCCTCCTCGGCGGCCTCATCAAGAAACCGTCCGTCCTCTTCGTCCATTTCTTCTCCGTCGCCCTCCTCTCCCTCTGGGTCCTCCTCCGCGAATACCCACCCTACCTCTTCCCCGTCGCCCTCTTCAAATGCATCATGACCTTCTGGACAGCCTGCGTCGTCATCTTCCCATACATGCTAATTGAAGCCTTCTGCTGAGCAACACATTTGATATCATGATTAGTAGACGCTAGCGGGACTCTGTATTTCGGCGCACCCGCGCTTCCATCTCCCTTCTTATCCATGTTTCATTTATGTCGATAAGGCTTTCTAATTCTGTTCGGCTTCGTCCATCTTATGTAATTAATTACTTCCCCCATGTGCTCATACTCCTTTCTTGTGCTTGACCCTCCGACAATCCCCTTTCTGGCCTGCGTGTTCTGCTACTTCTAACGACGATATCCTCAAGAAGCTATTGTTACGCTCTGTATGGACGTCATTGATGTATATACGTTCCGTGTATACAATTCGGGAAAAGAAGAGCTATAGAACCAAAACTCCTGGCCGATCAACCTTCATTGATCTGCTTTTCTATACAATTTTCAAATTTCCACATTTATTCATTGTCCATCCTGTCTGGCATAATATCTAACACACACACAAACGCAAATTCTTTCGGAGACAAGAAACACAAACGGAAAAAGTGTACACTGACCCACTCGCCTGGCTCCCTGCTATGATGGTATAGACGATCATGATGATGATAATGCCGATTGGAAAGCAACCACGAAAACCAAGCCGACCACGGTTTAAACAGGCAAAACAGAATGAAATGGGCAAAACAGCAAGGTAGCCAGACTCTTCACTGGCTCTGTGTATCGGACAAGGTCATTCAATCCACTGTATGAATGTTTTTGGTTGGTCGTAATATTTGCTGTATGCCCCCTGCTCTCTTTTTGGTAAACGTAAATAGAAACAGAAGACGACGAAAGGAAAATGCATAGCCTGCATGCAAGGTGGACGGACACTGAACCACAGAGACAACTAGAAAAGCGCAAATGACAATCCGAGGGAGATATGGTCAACTCCAAGGGACATGGCCAAGGTTAGAAACGTCAACATGTCGAAGAATCAAATGCAACAAACAGACGCAGATGTCGTATGTAATTATGCAAATTCCGCAAGCAATCCACGGATAGACTTTAAGACTGCCAAAAGCCGCAGTCTGACCTTGTAAACGCCGACAAGTGAACGGGGAAATAGAAGACGAGCGAAGACGAGCGCAAACTCAGGAACAGAGGAAGGCGAAGCAATATACCTTCCAGGTCAGTTGAGCTGGAACAGTCCGCAAAAATCAAGACAACGTCGAGGATACCGCCTCTTTTATACAGAAATGATAGCTCTCCCGAAAAGGCAAATCCAAGCAGCAACTTCCCTTTAATCGACAAGCCAAACGGGAACTCCTTCATAGGTGATGTACAGGTGCCGGACGGTGACGTAAACGCTCAGTGACGGGTCAATTTGAGATGGTCCGCAGAAAGGACGCCGCGGTCCAGGTTGACCCAGAGACCTGGGTTCATAACACCAGAGTGGATAGAGGCTGAGGAACTTCGAAGCAAAAGCGGGAGATCATTTTGCCTTGCTCATCCGCCTTTCCTCAACGACTCGTCCGCAGGTAGAGGCTCAGCACCCGCATGGAAGCCAGATCGGGGCTCCATTGGCTTGGCATTCTTTTTCTGCTTTTTCTTGGTTGTCTGCCATCCATTGCTTCCATGATTGCTAACTGTATCAAGAGTCGACGCATTGATACCGTTGGGCTTGCGAGGCGCATGGGCAATGTGCCGTTCTTTGCTATCCGCCGGCCCAGCAGAAATGTTGTGTGGACCGTCATGACGGTTCTTAGGCTTCGTCTTGTGGGTAACGGCGTTCGATTTGTCAGACGAATCCGCATTATTCGAGCGACGTTTGCCAATCCCTGACGGCCCATTCGAATCCGCTGCCGGCGACGGGCCCGACGGAGGCAGGCCTCTTTCTAGGCCAGATTGCTTGGAGCGGGAGCCATCCTGATCCGATATCTCATGACGCGGCTGGACGCCTTTGAACCTGTCTGGGTTAGACCTGGGTGAAGTGTCGGTGACATTCTCTCCATTGGAAACATGGAGATTTTGCAACCTGCTTGAGAGTAGACCAGGCTTCCCGTGGTGCCCATTGACCCAGACGTCCGTTGCATTTCCTGACTTGGGAGTATCAATCGTCTGCCTGGTAAAGTACGCTGATTGATCGATCTCGACTGAGCTATTGTCCTGGTAGTCCTGGGAAAGCGAGTCGGAGATGCTGGCGGGGGTGTCCGTGTTGCGATCGTCAGACGCAGATGTACAGTGGCTCATTGTGGCGTACTGATCATAAGCCTCTCCGGAAGCCGAAGTGCGCTGTTCACCCAAAGGGACGGAGCCATCGACTATCAGAGGGCCGTTCCGGTCGTGAGAGGCCACTGGTCGAGGAGTGGCTTTCTGATATGATGACGCGGGCTTGGCAGAGGGCGCAACACTGCTCTCAGGGGGCGAGCCAAAGCTCTCATTGGTAGGTATCGTGGACATGTATTCCTGCGGGGCTCCAACAAACGGCAGAATGCTGCCATTCTGGAGTGCCAGACCTACCGGGGCTGACAAGGGCGATAGCATCGCATTCTGATGATACATCTGCAATTGCGGAGAAGTTGCCAAATAGTACCCCATGTACTCAGACGGTCGGTTTTCATCCAGATACGGTGTACGGGGCACGTTAGGGAGACTGCTGGGCATAAAGGAATTCTCGTCCTCGCTCTGATTCCCCTCCGGGGGGGATACAGAATTGTTGCGCTGTTTTGGGAGTAGGGAATTGTCGACAGGCTGAGAGACGGAATACAGCGGAGCAAAGCTCGGGAGAGCCGGGGAGTTCGCAGGTCGTGCCGGCTGTGACTGTGCCCTGAGTGACCGACCAGGAGAGCCATTTGCTATGGACTGGCGACGCGGTGTACGTCGGAGCTCAGGAAGAGCAGATGCGGCAGAGGGCGACGGCGGATTCGTGCTACTTCCCTGTACGGGAGTGACAGCGACCGGAAGATAGGTAGAATTGTTGTACGCGTGCGGACGTAGATTCGCGCTGAGAGGCGGATGAGTCCCGGACCTAGACCGAGATCCATCATCTACACTCGATTCAGGCTGCGGCTGTTGCTGCTGAGGAATGGGAAACTGTATGAACGGCTGGCGGATGAGCACTGGAGGGGGCCTCCCTGTGAGCAGCGCCTGGTTTTGCAATTGCAATCGCAATTCCTGCTCCTGTGCTTGTAGAATTTGGATTTGCTGGTACAGGTGATCGTGCAACAGGTACTGTGCGTGCTGCGCCTGTAGAGATAGTTCCGTAGCACTCATGCCGGGATTCAGCTGGCGGAAACCGTTGGGCTTGTTCGGTGTATTCGATGAACGGCGGCCTCCGGAATGGCCACTGCGCGTGTAGTGATTTGAATGGCGCCCTCCACGACCTCCACGGCCGCCCCGGGAAGGTTGCGGCGGAGCCGTCAACGTAGGTCGTGGTTGAGGAGGCGGTCGCTCCCATGATCGCTCTTCCTCAGGCGGGTATTCATACTGCTCACAGCAATCCTCGAGGTTGCCCTCGGACACTGCCTTGAAAGCCCTACGCAACTCCATATGGACGCCTCGAAATGACGTGTCATCCGCTGTATTGCCCAGATTCCTCGACGTGTTGAATGGCTCCTCGACACAGAGACGATTGTTCTGGAGAAGGTGCCACCCCTTCTCCTCTTTCGATATCAACTTGCCTTCCCGCACGGATATCACGTACCTCTCATAGTCGAGCTCATGGCCATAATACCTGAAGAATTGGAAGAGCAGCTCCCCGAGCGTCTGCTTGTTTTTTCGCCCATACCCCACGAGGGAGCTAAGATCATCGTCGAATGAGCAAACTAGGCCGTCTGTCGTCACTCGTTTCTTGTGGGGTCGTGCCTGGAGACTCGGGAGCACGGGAGGTTCCCGTGTTTGCAGGAAATTGATAATCAGGCAGATCCAGGTATAGGAACTTAATGTGCCTCCAAGGCCTACAGCAGAATTGTTACCACGATATTTCACGAGGATGCCTGCTCGGAACGGGGCAAAACTTACCTGCATCGTTGAGGATCCTTCGTTTTGTCCAGTATTTGATGATCATGGCCAAAGGCCGAACACGCTCGTCGATTTCGACATACGTTCGCACCATACGCGTATTTTCCAACGCCAAAGTGTTGTTGACATTCATATCACACGCAAGCCGTAGCTCCGGATCCCAGATCTTCACGATTGGGACTTTCGCATGGGAAACACAAACGACCCTTTCCATTCCATCTGCGGGCATTGTCAGTGAATGGTGCCAACGAACATCAGCCTAAGACACCTTACGTTTTGCGAGAACTTCAGCGAGCAGACACACGTGTTCCAGCTCTTTATATGTCGTTGTTATACATATGTCCACTGCTACAAGTCAGTCTTCAAGAATTCCGGACTGTGCGCCATGAACACTCACCGTCTGAATCGCTTGAGCAGAGCTTATTCCCAGACGACCCGAAGACATGAACCTTAATATCGTGACCTGGCCACTGATCATTGAAGAGTTTCTCCAACTTTCGAACCAGCTGACGCCGTCGGTCGTCGCTCTCCGCTGACGGTAATAAACGATCGTATACCTCCAACATATCCTTAGTCAGTCTCTTCTCCTCCTCTGCTTCAAGCCGCTCTTTGAGACCTTCCTTTTCCTCCGGTAACAGATCAGCACCTATTGTATAAGGCATCCTCCGTCGGAAAAAGGCCATTGCTGTTTCATATTTGCAACCTGCGAACGGCTTTCGTAACGACGGAGGAAAGTGTATTGACTCGGAGTGGGTCGAGCGTTGCGACGTGCTTCCGTGAGGGGGGGACGGCGTTCTCGAGTGGAACGAAAGATTGCGCGTATGTTGATATGGGGTGGAAGGGAGGGAATTCGACTGTTGCGAGGCTAGGGGAGGACGAGAATTTGCCTCTGTAGAGGTATCGGTGGACAAGTTCCACGGCATGGTGGAAGGCTTTCCCAACGCTATCGGAGACTTTCCACCTGTGGTCGAGGAGAATTTAGCATTCTCATAGGTATCTGAGATCATATAGATACTACTCCAACGTCGTCGAGCAACGTTGGCTCCAAAAGAAGATTTGAGGGGGCCGTTGTTGAGCGAATTGGACGCCTAGTGTGCGAACCTCTTCCCGCAACTCCGGACCGATTCAACTTCGAACCGACTTTGCAACCAGAAGCAAGCCACCCAGCGAGTAATATACTATTGGCGATTGTTCCCAATAAGAGCTCGTGTTCGGCAGACGGTACACGAATCTATGAAGAAGGCGAACAGCCCAGGGGAGAACAAAAGGGCTCAACGCGGAGACCGACAGGCGAGCTGGGTCAGCAAAATCGGAGTTTTCGCTGCGCTACCGACGAACGACGAACAATGCGTATCCGTTGGTGACGATATAACCCTAGCAAAATTTTTCCAAGCAGACGATGAGCCGAAAATTCAATAGGATGCGAATGGGAGCGAATGAGTTGGTGTTCCTTTGCAGTCGATCGGGAATGTCGGGGCTCGATAACTGCGCATCGGTCGTCTAAATAGATAGAGGAGCTTTTTTAAGGGGAGAGCGAACCACGCTTAACCAGGAAGTACGCGCTCTCCAAATGGCCACACAACTTAGAACAAAAAAAAAATATTGTACAGAAGAAAGCGATATCCTCTTGGTATCAAGTAAAGGACCAGCCTGAACGGATTTTTTGTTCCTGATCGGGGTACTGCGGGTTTCGCACACGTTGCTGAGGATTCGACGGGGAAAGGCAGCGCGCGGGAGGGGAATGAGGTGGTGAGCCTGAGCCAGGGGGCATTCAACTCAGCGTACAGCGGTAAGGCCAGTGGCACAGCCGACAATAGACCGTGTGGGCGTCGATAGATTCCACCAATTCCAGGTGCAGAGAACTGTCCAAAAAGGCAATTTCAAAAGGGAAATATGAAGGTGAAATGAAAGGAAACTGGAGACAGAATAAAGAGAAATATCGGGAGTTTCAGAAAGAAAGGGACAACGGAACGTGGTGCTGTAGTCGACGGGGAACGCTTGTTTCTGTTTGGATTCAATCCCAAATAGATAGATGACAGGTCTCCCTCAATCCTGTTAAGGAGTATACAGATCCTATTGTCTCCTCTCTGATTATGGCAGGTGCATGGGAGTAACTGGGAGACTGAAGAGTCTTGAAGAATAATAAGGCAGGTATTGACTAGCTCTTGCTTCAATGGATGTTTTGTTATTATTGTTTCCCTTTACCATTATTGAGCCCACATCACACCTCTGCCTAAGGCAGTTAATTACTCCCCCGACATCAGGGGTTACTTCGATGTTCGGTGCATAGGTAATGTAGTTAGCCTATTTTCTCATGTCTAAGTAGCCTTGAAGTTTCCGTTTGAAGATTAATACCACGAAGGTACTCTAAGATCTAGATACTACAGAATTTCCACTTCGCGAAAACCATCAGTCTCCAGATATTACAGGTGGCCTGCCCCTCAATGCTACTGCTGTGAATAAGTTATTAATCAACAAGTTACTCCGATCATGACTTGACCTAATGAGATTTATTATTCGAGGCTCCCTCGCTGTCTTTCATCTTGTTCTTTGTTTACGTTAGGAGACAAGATCCGGGCTGGTTCACTATCAATAGTACCTTAGTAATTCCAACTAGGTACTTTCCATTCTTGATCATCCCCTCTCCTTTCTGCCCCGCGATTCTCGTACCTCATTAAAGACTAGCCACAGTCTTCGAGGACCTGTCTCGGCCCCTGCTCCGGATGTGTCTAGGGTGCGGGCACGTGTTACCGTTGCTCTACCTTAGGGTCGTTGGTCTTGACCGATGACAAGCGCCAACGGGAACACGGTGATGCTCATCCTCTGCAGTGGCATCCAGCATCGTCTCCTTTGCCTTGCATTGTACATGAAGATCGTTCCAATCATCTTCTGTTTTTCCTCTGATTCCCTTCCAATATCTGATTGAGAGGTAAAGATCCTGTCAGGGCAAATTGCGATATATCACATAGTACTCCATAGAAAACACTAGCGTTCTAGCCAGTGTATCTCGGGTCCTGTCTGTACCTTGTCAGCTTTCATTCAAACGCCCCCAAAGGACCAAAGCTGTCCTTAACTCCTATCCACTCATAAAGGAAGGTCAATTTAACCCGATCCAGCAATGGACTCCAAATGCAGGAGCATGACTTGGGCGAAGGACAAAGGAGGCTTTGAAGCCACCGAGAATGATCCGATAATTGACTTGGGAATTGGTAGCTGCCTTTATGTAGATTCTAACGTGGCATGGATATCGGCTTCGAGGAAGACTTGGAGTTGTAATACGCAAGAGTCGGGATCCATGCCACATGTTTCTAGAAGTTTAGCAAAGCCTTCGCCTTGGCTACATGGTGTGTGTAGTGGACGAGACAGAGAAGATATGTAGAGCTCATAGCGCTAATTGAGGACCTTACTCAAGATTCGGGGCAGCGATTTTTGTCACTGGAAGCTGGCTTCTAACAACACATAAGCCTGTATCAATTCGATAAGATCGCCTCAGTGAGAAAGATAGCAGTCCTTACTTATGAATTGTACTGGGCCTTTTGATACAGGCATTATGAGGTAAGCAAGGTTAGAATCTTGACGTGCTGACATAGTCTGACATATAGGCACTGTCTACTCTCTATCTACACTCCACCTAGTATAGAAGAGACCTACGTCATTCCATCTCCAGTCAGTACGTACTTCGAAGAGTCGGTTGTGAAAATGCAATAATAGATCAGTCCGCCAATGACGAGAGGCCAAGAATGCACCCATTTTCAGCGGTCATAGAGACGGCTGAATGCAAATGAAGATACGGGGCTGTCACCTCCATACCTACCTTAGTCTACTCCATAATGACTGTATGCTGAGAGACGATCGAGGTGTACAGTAGTCGCAAGGGTCCGAGTACCATCCAGGATCAAATTGCCCCACCATCCTCTTTTTTTGGCCGTCAGTGGTGTACTGCTTACTAGTCTAATGCTCTGAACTAATGATATTTGCATACTCTATGGGCTAGAAAGTTAAAGTTTGCTGCTGTTGTACAGAATATGTCGAATGCAGAGTCTGAAAGTTGGAACATCTGCAGTGTGATGTAGGGGTGGTATTTACCTAGAGAGTACATGTTGGGCTGACTGATTGATACCAAGAAGAAACAGGGTGGGATAGCCACCTATGACTGAACTGGGTGGGAGCTTGAACCGATATGATCTGTGGTGGCTATTTTCTCCAGAGTGCAACCTTCTGAGGTATAGCAGTTCATAGAGTTATGAACAGAATATGTCGATGTCTGTCGCCTAGGATGGCTATAAAAGACGAGCTATTTGCTTGTGACCGTCAAGGTTCAAGGCTCAGATGCACTATGTAAGGAGTAGCCAGCAGCTAATCAGGTTGAGCTGCAGACGATGGTATCCAAAATGGAGACGCAAGTATCTTTCATGATCCAATTCAGTCAGTCATAGTAAACGGATTGAGATGGCGCGGTTGGAGGGTGGGATCTGGGCTATGTTCTAATTTAATCCCCACGAGTTGTGAGCCGAATGCTGGAGTCTGTTAATCAGCATTGTGTAGAAATCTCAAGCGGCCAAGGTCTTGTCATTTGCCGGAAAATTTGGCTGATGACCTAGTCGTTGCCAGACCTTGATTTGCGTTGCTTTTGACAGAGGGAAGCATGGGGCCAATGAATGATTATGAGGGACAAGTTGGTAGTATTTCAATATGCACTATGAGACCATGGCTGAGGATTGCTGGATAAAACCACCGTACGGTCACTGTAACCGAAGCTCTCAATCATCTGACAGAAAGAAATTGAAGCGTATCACATTACCTTATTATCTAGGAAACTTCCAGCACATATATGACAGAAGTCTGATTAGTGATAACGCTGACCCAGCATGGAAAGATAAATAGTAGTACGTAGATAGATACCAGATATCAAATCCAGTCTCCGAGTTCCTAGCCGAAAGATGTAAACTATTAAGGTACTCAAATGTCTCCAAGTATTCCATAGATAGCCCAGGAGGATTGAAACTGGGTGTGGGACAACTCAGTAGTGCGGTGGATGGGCCGACGCTAAAGAGTGCAAATTAAGGACAAGACACTCCCCAAAATTTCCGGTTACCGGCAGACCTGGAAAGAACATAATGGTGAAAATGAAATGGTGTCCATACACTGAGGAATTATGGCTGTCTTTCAATGTATATTGTAGTATCTGGTTCCCCTGATCTGACAATGCATTACCACAGAGAAGAGTATATCAGGAGTCAATATGCTATTCCAAAGGACCTGCACATAAGCTAGTAGTAGCACTCTAAGTAGCACGATGTAATTAAACTGGGGACCCCTGATGCTATGTACTAACCAGATAGAGCATTGTGATTACGATGCTACAGAGTACCTACCTAGGTACTACGGAGTACCTACTCCGATACCTAGATAGATTCAACGAGGATGTACCTGTGTCTTGTGCCTTCCTGATGTAAAACGAAGTGACTATGAAATATTACACAGCACACCAGGTTAAGGATCTCCTTCTATCTTAGATGGATCCTGTCTAATGATGTGGGATAAGAAATGAGAATTCCGTCGAGGGTACCTAAATAGCTAGGACGGAAGCCGGGAAGAAGCGATTCCAAACGACCCGGCAACTCACTCCATCACCAACCACAAGTGTGCAAATTAGGCCTGATATCCACCATTCTCTTTTTTTCTCTTTCGCATGTCATCTGTGCAAGGTTTTTTCCGTTTCTCCAAATGTCCAGTGCAAGACACATCAGGTAAAATCGCTCAAGGTCGAGGAATAGCGTCACTTCTTCGATGTATATTTGACTTGCATAATTATTTTCTCTGAGCAATTAATATGTTGTAGTTATATTGTAGTTCTCTGTCATGCGCTTGAAGTACGTAAGGTTATTATTATTATTATCATTTCTAACCCTCACTGAAAATTGTCGCCGGTCAAGAAAAGTAAAATTCCTAGGTACTCCGAAGTAACTCTTGTGCAGGAAAGGGAAAATAATCCAATCCCACGCTTTCTCTTCGCTTCTCTCCTTTCCCTTTCTGCCCAGTCCTGTTCTGGTCTTGTCCGATTGTCCCCTCCTCGCTCTCCCCTCCCCTCAGTGTGTCTCCCGGGCCTTACTACCTTAGGTACTCTGTCTCTCTCTTGTCTGATCTTATTACTGTCCGTCCCCATCTCTACTTTCTCTCTCCCCTTTCCCTCTTCTCCCTCCTCTCACCCTCCTCCATCAATCCTCTCCATTCCTTTGGAACATCCTCCCCCCACACACGCCAGACTCTTTTGTCTGTCGGGTCTCAAGGGTGAAAAGTCGTTGTTCGATCGCATTCTGCCTCGTTCACTCGTGGTAGAGCCGCCTGGAACTCTTTAGAGAGGGCAATCACTCCTTTTCCCGTAAGTCAATCGGAACTATATTCCCAATATCCTTGCTTTTTTTCAAACTGTCGCCCACTCCATCAGCTTCGTTTGGGAAGAGGAAGAGGGGAAAAATTAATGAAAATGGGAAAAATGAATTTATCCACATGCCTGTCAATTTATTCCCGCTTTCTCTTTCCAATTTGGAATACGACATGATATGTTCACTGGAATGTGCTGTGTCTGCCGATCGTTGGGGATATGTGAAACTTTTTTTTCCAGAGCCGAAAAAGGTTTCTCGGCTGCGCAAAGTCAACTTTGGGGATACGCCGGGAATAAGTCGGTCGATGTCATCGTTGCTCGCCATCCTCGCTTTTCCCTCGATCGCACGGGCACTCGACAGTTCCAGTTTTCCTTGCGCTTTCTGTTGCTCCGTGTCGACCGATGGGTGCAATTCTTTATTGATTTACTTTGGGGGCTCATGCTTACCTGTCCCTGCATTCAAATAGATCTCTCGTGGTTCCTCCGAGCAGATTAACTCCTCTCGCCGCCGCCGCCGTCGCCCTCGTCCTCGCCGTCAAGGAAACCCAGTCCGGTTCCTTCTGTCCAATATGGCGTACTATGAGCCTCAGGGTTGGCAAGCGCCTACTGCGCGCCAGGCCTCATGGGAGCATCCCGTCCAGCCCCCATCGCGGTCCGGTATGCTCAGCGCTTACCCGTCCTTCCCGTCGACGAAGATTGCTTACGGTGGTGTCATCAGGATCGAGCTCAGTCTCTCAACGGGATGAGATGCCGGCTTTTTCGTCGCAATTTGACGGTACGGTCATGAGTCCTCCTACATCCATACCCCTTTGGCCCTTCAGCAGCGGAACCTCGTGCGCCTGCCAAGAACATCTCGAATCCCTCCCCGATACAATAATCATTTCTGATTGGAGCCTTGGCGGGGACGCTTGGACTGTGCGGTCAATACCCTCAAGAACTCATCGCTAATGGTCTGCAATAGAGGTCGATCGTGCAATCGATAATCTCGTCAAGAGTGGGAAGCTGTGGACAGCTCCCCGACGAGATTCGATGCCCATGGCGATGGGCCGGCCCTACCCTGAGTACGGTATGTTTCCGTTTAAACATCCTGTGGCGCGCGATAACTCCTAACACTCGAATTCAGACCCCCGTCTTACGGGAGCCGTGGCCCAGCGTCACCACTCAATCAGCGAGTTTGGCAACCCCAACGTCCCGGGTTACTATGCAGCCCAGCGTTTCCAGAGTCGCCCCAACGAGGTAGAGCAGATGATGCAGGCAAAGCGTCGGATGGCAGCACAACGCGAGCGGGAGCTCCGCAACTATCATCAGGAGCAACAGTACAACCGAAGTACGTGGTAGCATCTGTCTTTTTGGATATCTTTCCCCTTGTTTTCTTGATATTCCCCCATGATTTGATGTTCACATTCATGTATTCGCTGTTTTGTATGATACTTTGGGCTTTGACCTCTTTCCTGAACATGAGTTTTAATATTTCTTTTCCCTAAAGGCCTGCTTGCCGAAATGTCTGGAAACAAATCCGATCGCTCGCTCAGCCCGGCCGCCGTGAGTGAGGAAAGCCGTCGAGAACTTCTAGCACGCCAGCATAGGGCTCTTTACGGAAACGAAAGCCCGGCCTTCTTCCCGCCCAACAACTTTGGTGACGATAACTCTCGGCCCGCGAGTCAAGCAGGCGGCACTCCGTCATCCACTGCCGGTGTACGTGGCGCGTCTCCTCGCGGTATTGACCCTTTCGGCCTCTCGCAGACTCCAGTTCAGGGCAACACCGATACTGCCGGCGGAGCGTCTCTCCAGTCTCCCTCTCGCGCTAACAGCACTTCGTCCCCGAGCTCCGGCATGAACCCTGTCTTCGGAAAATTTGATGGCTCTGACCAGGCCCCGACCTCGAGTTCCTCGCCTGGTAGAGCCGACTCGCCCTCTTCGAGACAGGCACCCGTCAAACCCAATGCTGGCGCGATTGGTTCCGTCGGCCCGATCGGTTCTCGCCCCGTTCAGCAGTCTGGCCCTTCCCAGATCTCCAATCCTGCTCTGAACAAGCGCTCTACGACCCCCTTGCCGTCCCCTCTTGGCTTTGGCTTCACTTCCAGTGACGGAGTTGCCTCTGGAGCGAACAACGACCGTGCGGCCTCTTCTGCCTCCAATCCTGTTGCCTCTACCTCCGCCTCAACCGCCGGCGCCAAGGAATCCTCCGGGGGTGTCGGTCTAGGCTGGGGCAATGGCAGCGGTGTATGGGGCTCCAAGGGTGGCCTGGGGGTCCAGGCTTCCGTTTGGGGTTAAGTCGCATGACTGTATCAAAAGCTTCTAGCCCTGCATTTGTTCGACATCTGTTGAGTGGTATCGTGGCGTTCTGAGGTTGGTTTCGCCTTTTTTTATTTCCTATTTATTTTCTCGAAATATTGGGACAGAGCATGGTACATATTCGGAAGAAGTGGCTGGAGCAACTCTTGTCCGGCGCTCACTTCGTTCGATCCATATGTGGACAGTTAATTTGGTACATTGTTGGTTTACTGACTAAGGGACTTGGTTGGCCTGTTGGTTTCGGGAGTCGGTATATCCCCTTTTCATTGTGTTGCATCCTGTGGTCTTCAAATCTGTTACCATGACCTCTTTTTGTTTGTGATTTGCCTCCCTTTGGTGTTGCTTATGTGTCCCTCCCATTGATTCATCTTGTTTTGGGTATCCGCAGTTCTTGGGATGGGGAGCGAATTTGCATGTTTGTGGGTGTATTCCATGGGACTTCTATCTCGGCTCTTATTACGGGGGGTTCCAGGTGTTCCATTCCATTGTCGGGTTTCGGTTGCGAGTTTGGTCGAGGTTTGATCTTTTTAATCTCAAATGACTGGGGTGGGGGTTTACCTAATGGCCTATTTCTTTGTTGTCTATCCTTTTCCTTTGGGCTTCTCGGCTTGGGGCTTCGGAAAAGGGACGGTGTGGAGCTGGCCAGTCTGTCTTTAGGAAAATGCTTACGGGAGTAGGTTCTGAATGTAATGTTTCCTGGCAATGTCTGTGTTTCTTATGTACCCGTCTTCCTCGCATTGGAACTTTCCACCTACTCATCGAGTTATCCGTTCTCAGCCACAAGGCGACCTGCATCCTCGCTGTGTATGCACAAGAGGTTGTTGATGCACTCCGGGCGGATGACCCCGTTTATGCTTGATCTGATACAATGAGTATGGTAAAAGGTTTCAGAACTCAAGGAGTACTTTATCTCCATTGGAGACAAGAGCTATTCTAATGTGAGACTATATGTATAAGTAGGATCATGGGCACGGAATGAGACCGAAGGAAACTTTTACGCGGACGTCAATGCCATGTCTCAGGCATTACTATGCGCGCGGAATTGAACAGGAACAAATAACAACTTTCTCGAAACGCCGTGATCAAACGGCATTCGAGTGACGCTCATCAATCGTAGCCGCAGTGCGGTCATCATGGTGGGCACCACCAGCATTAGCATTATGATTATTGTTGGAAGCCAAGTTAGCGCGGACGGAGTCGATCTTCGCCTTTGCGGTAAAGAGCCCCGCAAAGCCACGTTCCTGGTTCTTGCCGAGCCAGGGCTTGCGGGCTTCGCCGAGGACTCGCTTTCCGAGGAAGTAGATAAGCTGGCCGACAATGATGAGGACGAATGCGATCGGGTACATCCAATGGATGTTGTAGTGGAAGACCTCGATGCCGATGCAGACGCCCCAGAAATTCATGGTCAGCAGGGAGATGTTGAAGAAAGCTGCGGACGACAGGCGGAATAAGAGCGGGGCCATGCAGTAGAAGAATGCGAGACAGAGGGTGTATCCGGTAAAATAGCTACCGACTCTGCTGTTCCAGACGGCGATCTGGAAAGAGTGACGGTCGAAAATACCGGCCTGGACGCCGTTGATGATCATACCGAAGAAGGCCATCTGACCAAGCACTTCGTACACGGGGCGGCTGCTGACGAAGTACTCCTCTCCGGTGTTGGTGAGACCGTAGAAGCTCGCACCCAACAACGCAAAGAGGTCGCCTTTGATCTGGTTGCCGCTGGAAATATTGCCTCCGTTTGAGCCCGTGATATGATCGGATGCAATCAAGACACCCATACCACCGATACAGATCAAAATACCCAGAATCTGTGTAATATGGTACCGAACGCGCAAGAAGAGGAAAGAGATAAAAACGACGACGGCGATGGCCCAGAAGTTGATCAACTGGGCGCTAAGCATTGTCGTATAACGGTATGCCAGCACAATGAAGTAATTGCCCTCGACGTCACAAAAAGCCAAGATAATATCTGGTAAAATCACACGAGTCAGTAAGTGATGTTGCAATACACCGCAACGGTCTAACCACAGCAACCGAAAGTAGTAAAAAGCAGAGGGCTCTCTCACATTTCCAGCCGTCGCGCCACATCAAGCGGAGCCAGCCCTTGAAACCATACCGGTAGATAGTGTAAGGTGTAAATATGAGGTTGAGCAAAACGTAATTGAAGAAAGACTGAAAAGCCGGAATCGAGGTGCCTTCCTGACTAAGAAGAGTGCTGAAAGTACTTGTGGCAGTATTTGTTATGGCCAGCACCTGCCTAAAAGCCTATTGTCAGAGGTTTGTTGCGCATTCGCAGGCACTTGCAATGAGTCTTACCCAAGTATCAGCGTGATATAGAACTCCTTTGTTGTAAAGTACGCCCAGAATCCCTTCTTCTGCGTATCGATACGATCCGCAACGGCTTCAGAGCCAGAGTCATCCTCCCGTGTATTCTCGTTGACAGTCACTGGATCGTTCTGCTTAGGAGGCTCGAAGTATGGAGACGTGACGGCGTCAGGAGCCGCAGACGAGATCTGCACTCCAACAGGGTGTTTGGTATCCGACATTGCGAGAGTGTCCGAACTGTATTTACAAAAACGCAGGCTTAGACACAGCAAATGCTCGTTAAGACAAGAAACTTGAATAATGCAGTCAAGAAAGTCGTAGAGGAAGCAGTGTCGGCTATGGAGGGAGCTTTTTGACCTGAACGAACGCAAAACTCCCAGAAGTCGCTCGTCTTCGGTCGTAAGAGTAGGTCTCTACTCAGAAGAGTTGAAGGCAAAGTCTGCGCAGGACTGAAGAGGAGAAAATCAGAAACCTGCGCCGAGGAAAAAGAAAAGTGGGCAGAATTGAAGCGGAGTCGACTTTTCCCGATGCGGTAATTTTCACTACGGGAACGCCGTCAATATTCGATAAGACAGGCCTCGACCTCGTGGGGGTTGTGAACCAATCAGACAACATCATACTGGCATCTGGATCTGTTTATGTCAGCAGGTGGACCGGTTCCGTCCAACGCCATCCCTACGAAAGCCAATCATCACAAGGCGGCAGCTGATTCCACAGCTGCTAAACGTAACTAAACGACGGCCCTAAGACATTTTGATAATGGGGCATGGACGATAAGGTTAGCAGAACGCTCAGACCCATCAGATGGAGGTGCACTGATGGGTGATGCTTCACGAGGAAGTCAATGCAGCAATGCGGCTTGCAGAGCTGTCGAATTATTGTCTGCAGTATCAACAAGGATGTAAATGCCGTAAAAAATTATCGTTATTTCGATGATTCGGTTGTTTTATGAACCATGTCGAGCTGTCAGCGAGAGAACGAACATCGGAGGTTACCGCGGCACCTTTTTAGACTTTCTAGTCATTGTCACCTGACTGAAATGTATCTGCCTGAGGCACGAATATAGCCCGAAGTCTCTTACTGGGTTCCGGGAGATTGATGGAAGTAGAGGGGTAGACATGTTTTAATTCATGTGTCTGAAGGAATGAATCCTTCGATATGTCCAAATGCAAATAGGGTGTGGTCTTTTGATGAGAACGTCAGTTGAACTCTTTGTGTATGATATACGCAAAGAGAGCTTCGGCAGCCTGCGCTCCCATCATCCTGTCAGTGATTAGAAGTCCGTCGTGCTCGGGCACTTGACTCCCTAATCTCATGAAGCCATGTGACGGTGTTGGATTGGCTTGTCAGTTTTGGGTATCTCGTCCAAGATAGTACATGCCCAACGGCGGTATACAGAACAGATGTGCGATTACATGTTGCATCCTTCATCTTTCTAGTACACTAAGGATGGAGCATTTGTCAAAGAGTTTGAACGTCGAACTTATGTTCCATGGATAACGTGGGGAAAGGGGATACCTATTAATTGATTACCCTATGGTTTTCCAGGAACTTTAAGGCACCTCGCAAGTCACAAGGAAAGGAAAAGCCCATTAAGCTTCTTTCCTTCCGAGCCCTCTACCTTAGGCGGCCCCAGGCCTGACCCATGCCCCTGTAGAGCTTCTTTTAGAGCTTCTTTTAGAGCTTCTTTTAGAGCTTCTTTTAGTGAGGTCGACTTGGTACCTTAAGCTTTGTTTCAGATGAATCAGTTGTACCTATTTACTACTTGCTCGTTGCTACCCCTCAAATATCATGGTCGTGACTACCATGAACCTGTTCGGCCGACCTTCCGGTACCTGAGCACTGCATCTATTGAATAGAATGCTTCGTAGTGTATGCGTATTTAGGTTCATCTTAATTCCTTGGATTTATTTTTAGTATTCCTGACATCTTCAGCCCCTAGAGAAATGATAGAACACCTCCTTGCTAGAAGAAATGACAGGAGAAAGACCCCTGTTGTTGATGTGAGGGCACGTCATCCCAACCAAACTCTTTTTTTTTTACCTCCCTGTGCCCGCTCTCTTGCAGATCCCCATATGGTAACTAGCTAGTCTACCTATCTTTCTATCTACTTAGTTACCTTGCGTTTCCGCCTCCAAACCAAGTAGGATTCCAGAAGGCTTCATCCAGCTTTATCCACCTATCGTCCACTCCTTGTTCATCGTATATCTCAGAGTAGCACTCTCGTCGGCTTCTGCCTTAAGGACTTATTTAGCCTCATTTACTACCACCGCTATTGAGCAGAATATCACCAGATCGCGACACAAGGAGATAGGAGCCCGTCTTAGTATTCTCAATCTCTACGGTCGCGTGTCTGTCGCTTTTCTGCGCGCTCGCCGAACCCAAAGTGAGAAGGGGAAAAAAACCAGCGCCCGCCGACCGCTGCCGAGGCCGTCAGGTGGTCCGTCCCCAACTCAGGATCATCATCATCCGCAGCACAGCATCAAACATCGTTATCGTCGCCTGTTGATACCGTTCCGATCCTCATTCTCCCCTCAAAAATAATACTCTTTCTGTCGCTCGTCCTTGCGCATTCCTCGTGCAACCCTGGACAAGGCAGCGGCTGCCCTTTCTTTCCACTCCCCTGTGGCGGTTCTCGCGCCGGTACACTCGTTCACTGAGTTGTTCCGGTTTGAAGAGACGCCACCTCTCCTTTCTGCCACACCATGGCGTCGGACTTACAACCACCCAACGATCGTAAGCGGGTTAAGGTCTACGAGCTGAGGGATAATGACTGGTTCGACCGAGGGACCGGGTTCTGTATGGGACAGATTCTCGACGTAAGTTTCTGTTGCCGCTTGCCCGGTCAGCGCAAAAGCGTCGCCCATTGTCGGCGCGAAAGCTGCACCTGGCCTCGCGCTGAAGATTTTCTTTTTTCTATGACTGACATGGCATTTACGTCCGTAGGATGAACCGCGAATATACGTCCAGTCGGAGGATGAGCCCGACCGGGTGCTCCTGGAGACAAGAATCACCAAGGACGATGGCTATCAGAAGCAGCAAGGTCAACCTCCTTCGCAGTCCTCATCGTATCGCACCATGAACGAAGAACTGAGAGGCTAACGCTCGTGCGCTGCGAACAGAGACCCTTATCGTATGGACAGAGCCTAATGGAACGGACATGGCATTGAGTTTTCAGGAAGCGGAGGGCTGCGCGGCTATATGGTAAGGCGTTGCGTCGACTCCCGCCTCTCAGCTTTGTCGCTGACGAGTTACCAAGGAATTTTGTGAATAATGTCCAACAACACCTACACAGCTTGGCAGCAGCAGGTTAGTTGATATCCCTCCCCGCTGCTTCTAGGTCATCGTGGCAGATCCCTCTGTAACCGGTGGAACTGATTACGTTCATTACTAGACGATGCCTTGTCCGACGACCTCGAGAGCTATCAGTCAATCATGCTACCTCCGCCTGAGCTTGGGAATCTTCCGGAAATCGATCACATCATGAGGGCGGCCAGCATCACTCAAGCCGGTCGCGACGCGCTATCTAAATTTGTCATTAGAGACGAGTACATTCCGAAGCTGATACCTTTAGTCGCTGTCGCAGAGGATCTGGAGAGTCTTCCGGATTTGCATAGACTTTGCAACATAATGAAATCGCTTATTCTACTCAATGACAACACTATTATTGAGACCGTCGTTACCGATGATATTATCCTGGGGGTGGTCGGGGCATTGGAATGTGCGTGATAATCGGCCCCTCTGTCTTGGTGTCGTTGCTCGCAGGCTGTATAGGACTAATTCATCTCAGACGATCCCGAGTTTCCCACCCACAAGGCCAATCATCGACAATATCTCGCAGATCAGAGCCGCTACAAGGAAGTCGTTCCCATCAAGGATCCCATCATTCGTCGCAAGATTCGCTACACATGGCGCCTACAATATCTGAAAGACGTGGTGTTGGCTCGAATACTGGATGACCCAACATTCTCTGTCCTCAACTCTCTGATTTTCTTCAATCAGGTGGAGATAGTGAATCACATTCAGTCGAATGGACCCTTCTTGAAAGAACTCTTCTCGGTTTTCGACCCTCGGAACACAGATTTGAAGCGCAAGGATGATGCCGTGCAATTCCTTCACCAGTGCGCTGGAATCGCGAAGAATCTACAGGCTCCCGCGCGCGCCAATCTGTTTGCGAACTTCATCAATCACGGCCTTTTCGCCGTCATTGCGTTTGCCATCAAACATCTTAATCCAGCCATGCGCACTACAGGAGTTGATCTCCTTGTAGCGCTGCTTGATCACGATCCAATCATGATGCGTGGATATATGCTCAAGGCTGTCAACGAAAAGAAAACACCCCTTACCGATACTCTCATCGATCTCCTGCATGCTGAATCCGACCTTGGTGTGAAGAATCAGCTCGCAGATGCGATCAAAGTTCTATTGGATCCTCAAATTCCTTTGCAGGATGCCATGGGTCGGGCTGGTCCCGAATATTTCTCGAAATTTCGCCCTAATATTCTCTCTGATGCGTTCATGCAGAATCACTTTGATGAATCCGCTAGAAGACTCTTTCTTCCCCTCAGACGGCTTGAGAATCGCACCGACCGTAAGTACTGCGTGCACTGGTTGGCCATTATGCTCGACGATACTAATTGGGACAACGGCTACACAGTTAACGATCTCACGTTTCAAGAAGTCTCCCTATATTCACATTTGGTTGATATCCTCACATTCTTCGTCCGTCAACATCTCTATCGCAGCCGTAACGTCATCCATAACGAGGCTCTTGCGCCCCGAATTGCCCAGTTACTTAGAGTTCCTCAGAAACACCTCAAATTAAGTGAGTCCATATCCCAATTCTGCGTCTTTTCTTCGGATCTCTAACGACGTGCACTGTCAGCCGCTTTGAAGTTCTTCCGCACCTTGGTCAGCCTGCAAGATACGTTCTATCAGGCGTTGATGACGCACAACAACACTTTCGGGCTGATCCTGGACATTGTGTACGAAACTATGCCTCGCGACAACCTCCTCAACTCCGCATGCCTTGAGCTCTTCGAGTTCATCAAACGAGAGAATATCAAACCCATTGTTCTTCACATTGTTGAAAAATACCGTGAGAAGATCAAGGATATCACTTATGTTGACACCTTTCAGAATTTGATCCTGCGCTACGAGCAGATGCAAGGCTATGGAGCAGAGGCGGACTCAACTCCTTTTTCACAAGAGGAGGAGGCTCGAAAATTACAGGCGAATGGCCAACGCTGGCAAGGGGTCAAGGAGATGGATGCTGCTGAAGAGGAATACTTTAACACATCCGACGACGAGGATGAGGTAAGATGCGCCCAGTAGTTCAAAGATTTTCCACTCGCTGACTTCTAATTCTCAGTGGCAGCAAGAGAATCGTGTGCATGGTGCTGTGGCTGTCAATGCGCAGAACGGCGCAGCTTCGCCAGTAGTGAAACCCTTGGTTGATTATCCAGACGATGATGAAGATGAGAATGCGATGGATACAAAACCGGAAGCCGACGAAGTCCAGGCGCAGCAAACACCACAGGAAGAGGATGCGACTGCCGATATCTCGCTGGAGACGCAGTCTACGCCGGTTTCTCTGAGCATACAGACTCCTCCGGAACGCCTATCAGAGAAGCGTCGGCGTGAAGAGGAGGATGACGATGAATTGGTCAAGCTAACCTCAGGGCCGAAGAGGAGGAGCTCTACGAGCAGTAGCTCTGGCAGTGCAGGTCTTATACGGAGAAAGCGAGGCATGTCAATTGGAACTCTTTCTACTGCCGAAAAGGGAACAACTCAGAATCTTTCGGCTGGGTTGAGTGGCGCAGCGCCTAAACGGATCGCTATCAACCTCGGTCCCGCAGTTAAGCCAGCCACTTCGGAAACTGAGTCGAACGATTCTACCTCAAGTCATACGAGCAATGAGAAAGAAAACCGAGTTGACGGTGTGAAAGAAGACGCTTGATGACTTCTTATTCCGTTGTTCTCGTGTGAGCAGTATTCGGCCTGGATACTGCTCTTGTGCTTGCTCAGGCTACGGAATCATTCTCTCTGTTTGTCTCAAGAGTCCTCACCTTAGGGATACCAGATGATGCGAGCATCATTTGCCGTTTTCCACTTCAATCCAACAGCTGACTGTGACGATCTGTTGTATCGTTCCGATTGCATTTACACATTCTTCCAGTTCTGGTATTTTTAGACGTTGTGTATCAACTTTCTGTTGATGTTTGCTTGATGGTTTCTGGCTTTGCATGCCACAGCTCTTCTCGCAATCAGGCCTTTTCGATATGAGTCGATCTATTATATCCCCTTCGCTTGCCTGTTTGATATCACGGTGTTGCATTCTATATTTTGTTTGATTCATACGTGGTGTGCTGGTTGATTTGTCCACGGCTGGCGAACGAGGGGCTTGAAAATCGGAATTACTATAACAGCACCTGCAATGCTGTTGCATTAGCGCGATTTAGGATTTGTCGAAATCCAGATGGTTTGGGTTGCTTTTTCATCTACATTTGGGTTCTTTACGGCACTGGTACTGGCAGGGGAATATGGCTGGATGGAACGGACCGCAATGACCGTGTATGTCTGAAACGCGAAGCGACAAGGTAGAGGTCTTCCCCTCTATATCCATCGCCTCGCTTCCTTTCACAACTAGGAATTATCCTAGAGGACGATTAATGGACGAAACTACTGCGCAAGTCGATGCTTATTTTTCTGGGAAATATTGACTGCACATATTTGTCCGCGCAATGATCATATATCTTCGATCCAGATCACTTTCTTACCAAGCGCAATTGCCAATGAGTATAGTGTAGCATTATATTGTAGGACCGAAGACTTTGATACTGGCCAGTCACCACGATCGACTCGGAATATGCAGCCCAAGTTGTGATTGTAGAATCCCAGAATCATTGATACTGAGGCGGAATGGTTCAATCCACTGTTGTTCCCAGTGGGTCCTCCACTTTTAAAAAAAGGGCTCGATCTGAACCTAGCCGAGCTTAGGTGGGTTTCCAGTTTGAATCAATGGACTCCTGATGCTTATCTGGGTCATCATGGATGCTCGTTGTAAATCATTCTCTTAATTGGGATTCCAAACGGTTCAGTGGATACGTTCCTCTAGAGCCGAGGAACACCATCTAGCTACCTACACCATAGAAGTCCACCACGACCATTCCGCATTCATCAGTCCAATAGCACAGTTAACTATCTCATGCTCCGCAGGTATATCACCTCGCAAATATACCGCCCAACAACCCGGAAGATGTCAACATCGCCCCAGCCGCGCATCACGCCCGACACGTTTCTGCACACCGTTCCCCTGCAGAAGAGCAGGCCGGGTTTCACCCCGTCATCGTCCCGGGTCACCATTTTCATGATCTCAGGGAATCCGGGGTTAATCGGATACTACCACACCTTCCTGTCGCTTCTTGCTGACAAACTGGGTTCGCGCGGCGCGCAGAGCAACAGTCAGAGTCGTAGCCATGCAAGTGAGTTTCAGATCTACGGGCATAGCCTGGGTGGGTTTGAGCTCGATGGTCCCGATAATCTAGATGCGGGGAAGCGCTTGTTTGATCTTGAGGAGCAGATTCGCTATGTTCAGGGGAAGCTTGATGGTTTCCTTGCGGGCGGGGAGACTAAGCAGAAGGTTATTCTTGTTGGGCATTCGGTGGGCGCTTATATCGCTATGGAGATTCTAAGGAGGCATCGGGAGAGGTCAGATGCTAGAGCTAGAGCTGGGGCTGATAGGGCCGACTTCGATATCGTTGGCGGGATAATGCTCTTCCCTACTGTCGTGGATATCGCCAAGTCGTCTTCTGGGCAGAAGTTGACGGTGAGTTTTCTTCCCTGGCTTGCGGTGTACTGGTTGGTACTGATTCGAAACAGCGATTGCTCTACTTTATACCCCAGCTGGCGCTAGTCGTTGGCTTTCTGGCCAGGGTTCTGGCAACGCTACTTCCAGGCAATCTGCTGCATGGTCTAATCAAGAATGTTATGGGGTCGCCACCTGATAGTGCGGTTGAGACAACCGCGGCGTTTATCAAGAGTAAATGTGGCGTTAGACAAGCTTTGTTCGTTGCATTCCCACTCCCATTCCATTGTCATGTTAGAGTGCTTGGAGATCTTCTAACTGTTGCAGACATATGGCCGCTGACGAGATGCGGACCATCACCTCGGACAAATGGAGCGATGATGTCTGGGGTGTGTCGACGGCGAACGAGCCGCTAACTCGTTTGTTCTTCTACTTTGGCCGAAATGACCATTGGGTTGCGGAGCGGACGAGGGATGAGATTATTGAGCTTCGAGGGCGTGTAGATGGTGGGCCGACGATGTCGGTTTGCGAGCTTGGGCTGCCGCATGCGTTTTGCTTAAGTGAGTGGTTTGCTACGTCTCTGGCTACGGGTGTAGGCTTGGTACTGATAGATTCCTCTACAGGACATAATGAGATTATGGCGGAGAAGGTGGCCGCCATGATTATGGATATTGTGTCGGCTTGAGACGGTCAAAGGCGGCACCTTGAGGTATAGGGTTATGTCTGGATTGATGACTTTATATAGACCAAGACGAGTGATTAGAGATCGGGCATTGCTGGTATTTGATACATGAGCATGGACTCATATCAGGGATCGTGTCTATCGTTTCCAGCACCATAGCTTCGATATGCGGACCTTGAGGAAAGGTTCGCTGCATGTACATACCCATACGAGATAATATATTGCATGCCGTCAACTTTGGGATAACGGAATGAACAGAGATCAAAGATACTCCAGTTTGGCTTGTGTCACAATTACCACTAAAGCGAACCGTAAAGACATTTGGGTATCTCTATAAACAAACTCTATCCCTCTGGCAGATTTGCCGAGATGAAGCCTAAGAGTTTCCCTGGTATGCTAGACCTGCTCTCCTGAACAAATCCCCCAGAACATCCTGTCGAGGCTGGGGATCCGCCGCCGGCGTCTCCATCGAGGTTTGTTGCCATTGCGGTTGGCCAAAATTGTGTGCCTTCACACTCCATTCATCATCCTGTGCTCTCTGTTGGCCAAAGAGGTCCTTCAAGGAGATCTGACGGCCCATAGGAACACTCGAGTACATTTCATCCATGGAGCCAGCCTCAGCCGCGGCGGTAGCAACATGAAGTCCGTTCTGACGCGTCGCTTCTAGTCGCTCGCGGGCGATCTTCAGACTCTGGCCTGCATGAACGGCGCATTCCCGGATCATGTGAGCGTTGATTGTGCGTGTTTCGGCTGTCGAGTTTGGCGGTGGCTCCGAGTAGATCCACAGGCCGTAGATACGGACGTCGGCAGGGTTTGCATTCTTCTGGGCACCATTGTAGTCATTATTGTTGGGAATGCCTTGGTCTGAATCTAGGTCGTAGTCGGATTTGATGATGACATATTCTTCCGTAAGCTCCACATTGTCCCCGTCTGTCAACAGAATATCAAAGTTGTTGAGGCCGCGTCGGTTCAACACGAAAACGCTGTATCTTTCCTCGCCTAGACTTCCTTGAGATAGTTGACAGACAAACAGTGACCCCTCCACACCGCTCTTTTCCCACTGTCGGGATGTCGGGTTGAACAAGTACACCACTGCGTATGGAGCGAGAGACAAAATCGAGTTCACAGACGGGTTATGGCGGCGGAGGACGGAGAGGTTCAGCTCCTCGTTGGAGCGTAACGGCAGCGGAGGCATGTGCTGTTCTTGCTGTTGTTGCGTGTCGGAAAAGTAGTTTGGATAATCGGACTCATAATCGGAGGGTTGCGTGCCATGGTTATTGTGACGATGATTGTTGCCATTGCCATTGTTCGTTCGTCGGGGTTTGCGAGTCGTCATTGTGAGAATATGTGTAGTGGAGGTGAATACTCATACAGTTGTCCCCTGTTGACTCGTTCGTTATAGAGAATTGGGAATATATCACTTCAAGATGTGGCGGAGGAAGGGGTAGACGTAGCTAATCGGTGAGACTGTTGGATGCGGAATATTGGTGACGTTGATGGAGAAGATAAAGAATGCTCAACCCCGCGAACAGCTCAAGCGGAGGACCTACACTTCAATCATTCCTGATCAATTCTACGCGCTATTCTGCTGTATTGGGGGCAAACATCATCAAATCGCATGTTTCTATCGTGTGTTATAAACCGACCTTTTTTTGGACAGAATTATAGTTCCGCCGTCCAAGGACCGCTTCAATTGCCTTCTTGCCATCGCCTGTCGTCATTCGTATCGACCTCCTGCCGCCATCCATCCCATCGCCGCTGCGTCGTCCCTCTTCTCTCCCTCCACACTCAGACCCCCGCATTCCCTAGACGTCGCGTGACGCAGGGACAATTCGCCGGTTCCTGATCGACAGCCAGACGCATTTAAGTTTCAGTCCCGATGATTTAGACCGTCACGCGACGCCCCTGTTACTTCCCTACCTCTCTTTGCGCCTCGCGCTGCGGAAATAGAGCCTCTCTCGGAGGCAGACTCCTGTCCCTTGAGTCATACGCGGGGAGCAGACGGAATATATACAAAACATTCCTTCGAATAATGGGCCGTGTCTCGGTCAGATCCTCACAGCATGAGTTCAAACACCGATCAGTCGGGGTCGCAACCGCCCGTGTCTTCAATCCCCGGTGGGTATCAAAGCGACAGTGGCAGCAGCTCCTCCAGTCGCCATCCCGATGAGCGTCATGACCCGTTCGCGCTTCCGAAGGCCGTCAAAGCGAGAAAGTCGGAGTACACCCGCGAACAAACGCTCCGCGTCAAGGTCGGCACTTGGAATGTGGCAGCTATCCGAGGCACGGAGGAAGATATTGGAAAATGGTTCGTGGAACGGAAGGGTATATGCGAACAGCTCTCTGGCCTGAAGCTGCAGGATCCCCGAGATATGTCCGACGGGACCGATTGGGGGTCGGGGGACGACGCTTCGAGAGATGCTCAGGTCGGCCAGCCGAAACGCAAGGGATTTCTTAAACTCCCTCCGTACGAACCGGAGAAGGTAGGGCTATACGTGCTAGGATTACAAGAGGTTGTTGATGTCTCGTCGGCTGCGGAGGCATTGAGGCCATACGTTGATCCAGGACCATCGAACAAATGGAAGGCGGCGCTTGAGAAAGCCCTGCCGGAGGGGTTTCAGCTCGTTTCGGAGACTCAGCTGGTGGGACTCATGCTTCTGATCTATGCGGCTCCTTTCGTTGTCGAGAGCATATCTTCGGTTAGCTCCACCAACGTCGGTACGGGACTTTTGGGCTACATGGGCAATAAAGGTGCAGTAGCAACGCGAGTGATGCTCGGTGAAACGACTTGTCTTGTGTTCATCAACTCGCATCTTTCCGCTGGGTCGGATAAAAGTAGCTTGGAACGGCGCAATTGGGATGCATCTCAGATTGTTGGACGCGCTAAATTTGACCCCATCGACCCAGACAAGGGCCTGAGAGAGGACCCTGGGGATAGTATTGGGGGAGAAGATTTTGCCTTTTGGTTTGGTGACCTGAACTATAGACTTGAAGATATTCCCGGAGGTGATGTGCGACAAGTGCTCTCTCGGCATACGGAGAACGAATACGACAAGAGACATAAGCCGTCACACCATGTCGAAGGGGAAGTGCCATCATCACCAATGGTAGGCGTCGAACACGACCATAAATCGGAAGAATCATTTCCAACTTTATCGGACGAGGAAATCGACCCTCATACGGACCCATCTTCGTTACAAACTACTATTGCGTCTCTACTGCCCCATGATCAGCTTCGTATGCAACAGAAGAAGAACAGGGCTTTTCATGACGGTTGGAGAGAAGGCGACATTACATTCTTACCGACATACAAGTATGATGTAGGGAGTGTGGCCAGGTTCGACTCTAGCGAGAAGCATCGTGGGCCGAGTTGGTGCGATCGAATTCTATACCGGACATGCCACGACAGACTGAGGCATGAAAAGCGGGTTCAAGAAGCCGAGAAGTCGAGAAAACGGGACGAAGAAATGAAATCAAGAGGCTTGGATAAGGCAGATGCTGATGACAACGTATTATTTGACTACGACCCGGACGTCGATGGTGCCGACAGTGGGGACGAGTACGATCCAAATAAGGATAAATCGAGCGACAGTGATTCGGTGTCTTCCGAATCTGATAAGGATGAGTGCTGTCGGCTCGAATATTATGTGTCGCATCAAGGCATTCTATCATCGGACCACAAGCCTTTGACTGCCGGTTTTACGATCAAGTATGAGGCTGTCGACCCTCATCTGAAAGCCAAGGTACATCAGGAAGTTGTACGGGAGCTAGACAAGGCCGAGAATGAATCGCGACCTGGCTTGACCATCGTGGTCGATACGCACGGAGAGGATCCCAGAAAGTCCACAACAGATCCGAATGCGGTAGACTTTGGTGATGTTTCTTTCGATATACCCATCACCCGCTCACTCACTGTTGCAAATACGTGTGGCGTGCCCGCTACTTTCCGTCTCGAGAGGCCCGATCATGGCAGTGAACAGAAGACACCGTCATGGCTGGAGTACAAAATTGAAGCACCCACTCACCATGAGGAAGATAAGAAAAGGAAAACAAACGAACGTACTCTGTTTCCCGGGGAGCTCGCCAACATTGATATAACAGCACATGTTCACGATATCGAGCATGTTCGTTTGCTGAACAACGGTCAACTCAAGCTTGAGGACATCCTTGTCCTTCGGGTGACCGGCGGCCGCGATCATTTCATCTCTGCTTATGGGCAGTGGTTACCTACATGTTTTGGTCGCAGCGTGGAAGAACTTACCACGATGCCCGAAGCTGGTGCGCGAAGCCTGTTGAAAAGGGATAAATCAGAAAAAGACCGTGATCATGATGAAACTGGCCGCCTATCAGCCCCTCGTGAGCTTTTCCGCCTGACTGAGGCTATTTCAGAACAGTCTGAACGTGCCATTGCTGAGTGGGGAATGACAAAAAGTGATTCCGACGAAGAGTTGCCCCCATGGGCAAAGGAGCAGGGTGCCGGATGGCCATTTGACCCAGAGACGTGGACCTTGAAGGATAAGGAGCAACGATCTCGGCACTTGGCTTCAGTTCGTGAAGCCTTGGACACCAATCAAGATTTCAAGTCTATCTTCGCTCCTGAGGTAACATCACTGCATCGATTGGAGCTTCTGTGCGAAACCTTATTGGCCTTTCTCCGTTCACTGAGAGATGGAATAGTCACAGCTCCCGTTTGGGAGAAAATGGAACAGCAGATGGTCACGCGTGAACGGAATAAGTCACCTCCCCTGTCCTGGGATGAAACTCAGGCATGGGTTCTAGAGACGCTCGCATACTCCCCCGCTCACAGCGTCTCCTTCACGTTTGTCACCTTTATGCTCGCCCACATTGCCAATGAGATCGCCCCGTTGCCGTCTACGGCAACAGCACTGCCTGAAATATCGGACCAACAACATCAACACAAGAAGCGGGACAGTGTCTTGTCCACCAAAGGCGGACAGCCTCCTGATCCTGCCGCAGCTGAAACAGCAGCCTCGGGAGGCAGTATCAAACGTCGACCGCGTGTCTTGACAGCCACCAGCTTATCGAGCCTTCAAGCAAACACCAGTCATCGCAGACAAGCAGTTGAAACCGCTTTAGCTTCCATTTTTGCTTCCGCACTCATTTCTGCCAGTACTGTCCCTAGCAAGGACAAGGAGCGGCGAGCCCTGGAGGATAGAAAACGGAGTATTATCGAGCCGTTCCTCAAGACGGCTGGAGTTGATAACATGGGTCCATCGGGTGGTGCTCCGTAACCACCCATCTCTATATAAATTTTTCTTTGCTCATTCAAGTCGACCACGCGGTTCGCGTTTGGACAAGAGGTTCTTGCGACTTACTGATAGAATTGGGCAGCCTGTACTTTGTATATCATGTCTGCTCTCGTGTCTTTCTTTCAGTACATTGTTAGATTATATAGTCATCGTGCGGTGGCATTTTGGTTGCGCGTCGCAAGACGCAGGGCTGGAATCATTTTGAGTCAATAGACATATTGCCACTTTATCACTGGGATTACGCGTAGCTTGAGTTAAAAACCCCTGAATAGGACGACAAATGTAAACCGAGAATGTTCTTCACAGGACGCCATCGCCTGTCCAGATGTATTTCCAGAATCTCGAACCCCAGTACAGACCACAGATGCTGATGAAGACAAAGAGAAAGAATAAACAAGACAACAACATTAGTCCATATTGACCAGTCAATGGATAAACGCCCTAATCACACCCGATGGCTGTGAAGCCAAACCTGTATCATGATGCTATACTTTCCAAAACCATAGTCAAAACTTTCCCACTTCCGTTTGTTATTGATACTCCCGAATTGGTTTGAGCGCTGGACCAGCGCCCAGATCCTGTTGGGGAATCCTTCTGAACTGCCTTGAAGAAGTTCTGGCATCTCGTGGCACCTTACCCTTGCTCGATTTTCGTGGTGGTTTCGAGAGCAGCATATCTTTGCAATATTGTAGACATCGCGTTGATAGCTGAAACGGGAGGCTTGCCAGGGACATGAAGATCTGTACGGGGAGCAGTATAATTGCATAAATGCTATTAAACAACCCCGATAGCGTACCCAACAGCCGACGCGAGCCGGAGCGTTGCGCCGCTGCCGCCAAAGCAATAGCATCGTGCACTTGAGTTTCGAGCGCTTGGAATTTTGCATCTGTTTGGAATGAAGTGAGCGCCGTGCGTTTCTCGTAGCGCCGAACCGCGCGATTCAAGGCATCGATCTCCGGTTGGAAGCCCTTGCGGATTTCTGCGGTTGCTTGCGAGATGAGATTTTGGAGTTGTTCCTGGTCTTGTGCCTGGTTTGATAATCCAGACGGCAGTCGAGCCGCGGCTGTTTCGGCGACGTGTGCTTCGAGTTCCTCGAGTCGCTTGGCGAGGTCCTTGATCTTTTTCGGGTCCAGTTTCTCCTCGTCGTCGGCAGATGCGGCGACAACGCGCTGAAGATGGAGTGTGCGCGCCTGCACCATCTTCAGCAGGTGAGCGAATGGCCGAATCTCTGACGCCAGTAGGAAAATGGTTAGGTTGTAATTCGATACTAATCCTTCTGATGGCCGCGACAATTTGGATCTGATGGTATGGAGGAGCCATGTCCCGACCATGGGGAAGATGAAGCATGACGCAAGAGCAACAAGTTCATGAATTTGAAGCTCCCTACTGGCCTCGTTGGCAGCACTGAGGACTTGTTGGTCCCCTCGAGGCTCTCGGTCTGTCGCATTCTTTCGGTCTTCATAGGTTTCCCCATTCTCATCCGTTTCGACTTCTAGCTTTGAAGCGACGGAATCGTAATATATGTCCTCCTGTTTCAAGGCCTGAGCAGAGCGATACCATTCCCTGGTCCTTCAGTTAGGAAGACATATGTAGAATGCGTAGAATCAGGGCATTTAGCTCGTACCACGGTAGTCTCACCGACCAGTTGAGGAAGATGGCTGCCAGAATCAGCAGAGTGATATCTGTTACGACTGCACTCCCATTTTTAAAAAAGATACCGGCAATAGCAGGCAATAGTGCCAGACCAAGAGGTGCAGATTGCCAATTCGATTCCTCGTTCGGCAAACCGATGTTCCCCTTCTGAACTACACGTGGGAACAATAACTCATCAGTTGAGGAGCGAATCGAATTTCGGGCTTCAGATACTGTATCTGAAAAGCTTGAATTGCGACGTTGATCCTGAATGCTGGATGAGCCCTCTGCAAAGGTTGCAGCACGGGTCGGGCCTCGATGGCGGAGGTTCAGGGATCCGATCGTGTGGACGTGGGGTCTGGCGTTCTCGCTAGGAGCCTGGGGAGAAACCGATCTCCGGGGTTGTTCTGGCATGACGATAGCGGATCAGGTGCTGCAATGCGTATGTATCTTGGGAATGATAGAACCTCAGATGTACCTCATGGTATACCAAGGTACATGCCAGAGGTTAGCGTTTAATAAGAGGAATCGAAATTCATGCCACTTGGGGGCGCTTTTGCAAAAGGCGTTGATCCTGACTTGGTTGTTGCATTGAACCGGACCACGCGCGCGGAGAGAGGATGCCAGAGAGCTACGTAATAGCGACAACATGCGCCACAGAAGGGGCTGCCAGGAAAAGCAATAACACAACCTGCCAACTACCTTTCTGAGATTATTCCAGCCCCTCCAGCGCTATGCTCGTTGAAGCAGTCATTAAACAATGTAGCCATTCGCTCAAAGATTGCATGCAAAGGTCTTCTCTTCCGTCAGTGGCCGGTGTGCGGAATTCGAACTTGTTGCTTCACTTCTCAAAGCCTCGGGAGTATAAATCTGCAACTGCTTGACAATGTAACCTACAATCCGAATCATCGATCATGCGGGATTCGAAATCAATTCTCATTGGGCCTTGACGCGAAGGCCAATGTGGTCCAAAGCAGTCCAAGTATCTCAACGTTTGAAGAATTTTCTTGCCCTGACAGTGTGGTCCATCATCCCTTCCTTTCTTCTAGTTTCGGAGATGCCGGGTTAGCCATGTCATGACAGTTTTATATATCGCGCCCCTGGAGTAGGCATTACCTCGCTCCTGATAACAAAAAGCAGGAAAAAGAGACATATGAGAGGTACTGTACCGTCTCTCTAATCCCTGGATAACAGCGTGTGATCTTATAATGGCATCCAACCGCCTGTTGATTTGTCGGGACCACCATACCGACATTCCTTATCGACGACACAAGATGCCGTTGTATGCGCTCCGCGAAACCAAAGGTCGAATTTTCGCAGCGCCTGGCCGCATGCCAGGGGCAAAAAGATCTTCGAATCGAGCCAGACTAGGGGCCCTGAGCAGTCGGGCGCGTTGAGTCTGTTGACGATGATGGCAAACAGCGGGCTTATTGACACCCAAAAAGGGAATGGTTCCAGTATCCGCTGGGTGATATCCCAGTGACTCTTCCACCCATCACCATCTCAGAAAGAGCTTAGAAATGCCATTCTGTCTGACTTTGTCTTCACCATTCTTTATTCAAGTCTATCTTCTCAATAGTCGGGTGATGACTTTCCTGAGGTTGCAGTGGAGCTCCAGACATAAGCCCACCCGGCACCGTCATGGATGAAATCTTTGACTGAATCACTTGCTCTCTTTCCCTCTATGCGTCAAACACATTTGCTTTTTCTTCACTTCTCTGCCCATTGCTGTCTATTCGCATGTTCTCCACCTCCTGAGATCTTCTGAAATGACTGTCTCAACAGAGAGGGGGAGTAGAGGGCTCGCGCAATCTACACTCAGTCTTCGCTCGGGATCTTCGTCCTCAATAAGACATAGGACTGTTCCTCCTGTCTCCGGTTGCTTCTCCCCATGTGTACCTCCTCAGATGCGACTTGTGATCTCCTTCTTTTAACTGAGCGGTGTTGGCTCGTTGCTCCTGCCATTCGGACCTCAAGAAACTCACCGTCGACTCGACCCGCCGAAGAAACATTTGTGCACGACATCGGCGTCTCGATCGGAATCTTCAAGTCAAAGCGTGTTCATCTCTAGGAGACAGCTTCCCTGATGGACTCAGCTACAACAGGACGTAGCCCGCAGGCTGTGGTCCTCCCCGTGCTATCCTCCATTGCAGTTGTTGTCAGTATTCCTCCGATCATCTTACACTGGAAGAACCGTAATTTCCCCGCTACTGCCCTCATTAGCTGGTTTCTTATCAGCAACACCTTTAACATTATCAATGCACTTATCTGGCCAACGGACGATGTCGATTCATGGTGGGATGGTCAGGGTCTTTGTGATGTCGAGACCAAGGTGATGATAGCGAGCTATGTTGGCATACCGGGGACTCTGGTGTGTATCTTCCGGAGCTTGGCCTCTGTGCTCGACACCAGACGCGCTATGCTCGTTCCCAGCACCAGCCAACGTTGGCGTAACCGTCTGATGGATATCTCATTCTGTGTGATCATCCCGGTGATTGCAATGATGACCCATATTCTCTACCAAAGGAGCCGATACCTGATCCTCACTATTTCAGGGTGCGTCAACAACTTTGATCAAAGCTGGGTGAGCCTTGTGCTAGCGTTCATCTGGCCTCCTATAATCTGCCTTCTGGCTGCTTTCTATTGCGGTATGAACCAGGCACCGTCGTCCTTCTCTGCTCATGACTGACGACCGCACAGGGTTAACCCTCTATCGCCTTCACAAATATCGAAGCCAGTTTGGGGACATACTCAACTCCGCCAACAGCCATCTCAACAAGTCCAGATTCCTGCGTCTATTTTTCCTTGCGTGCGTCATGCTTTGGACGATTCTGCCGATTCAGGCTTACGTTGTCTATCGCAATCTTATGTACAATTTGCCCTGGCATCCATACTCATGGAGCCGCCTCCATGGGCCACACTCACCATGGAGCACCATCCTCAAGATTCCAATGCATGGTGAAGTCTTCTTTGACCGCTGGATTTCTATCGCTGCGGGTCACATGCTCTTCATCCTTTTCGGATGCTGCAACGATGCTTTGAGATTGTACCAATCCGCTCTTTGCCTCTTGGGATTTGGGAAGTGTCTTTCAGGTTTGCGCACTTTGTCGCAAGGCACCTCGGCATCCTTTACAGCGAGCCGTGCGAAATTGCTATCCTCTAGGAAGCAGTCGTCTGGAACTGGGTAAGGCCTATCTTCTGTCATCACCGACAAATGATTAATCTTTCATGCTAATACAGTGCCAGAACAACGACCGACTCTACCACGAGCGGGACAACCACCTCCAGCCACGAGGATATTGAAAAGGGTCCCGCGCCCCGACAAGAGAGTTCCTCTACAACAAGATCGCACTGGGTTCCGCTTCCAAGGTGTCTCTTGAGCCGCACATTCCTTTCAACCCGGGAAACAGCGACCTCTGGCCCAACCTTTCCGGTTCCAGCTATCACAGTATCCACTAACGCCTGGGCCGGTACGAGCCAGAGCCGTGGTAGTAGTGACTTCACACATGCCCCAGTCGGACCGGATACTATTCGCGTGAAGCAAGTGATTAGTCAAGAGAGTGAGCTACAGGTGTGAGCTCAGAGGCTAATGGCACAAGTCCTCCGATCCACAGTCACCCGACACATAGCATGTGTGACATGCATGGGCTCGATGTGGACATCCGATGGGAAAGTCTTCTATTACTGACTGACAATGTGTTCCATTCCTTTTGTCATAATAACTGAGCAGATACACCATAATAAATCTCCTTTCCGAGTTTTCTGTAACGCTTCAACTTAGAGCTCATATACCACCGCACAGGGTAATCGTTCCAGTCTCCATCAATTGCACTCAAAATTTGCGAAACCAGGCAATATCAGAAGATGGGGACTCGTAATATCTTTGTCTCTACAACCGCAATGGAAGAACACTCAATAGATCAAGAGAAAAGAAGTCAACTTAAGAGCGGACGGTCAAAGTAGTGTCATTCAAGGGTATACTGGTACAGCACAGCAACTACAATACATGCAAGTCAAAGGGAGCGGCGGCCAAATGTCGGCTTCACCGACAAAGCGGAGATGTCAGACAAAGATTCTTGACGAGGAGCGATCTACCCCAACAGGAAACAGGAATCTAAAAGTCTCCCCCACCGATCATTTCTCTTCTGTCCCCACTTGTCCTCTAAGCCGATTATTGGGAAGAAGTTTCAGAATCAGTAGCGTCGGGGTTGTAAGGGCGTTTGAGGACCTCGAGCGTCCCTGTTCACGACATGCATTAGTATGGATTCTTTTCACATGGAGGTGCATGAATAGGGTAGCTGGCTTACGTTGCACAATGCTTAGGGCGGACTGCCTCTTGCCATCTGCGTCTTCGTACGAACGCATGGCGGCATCGCCCTCAACGTACACAAGGGTTCTGGTAGAACAAGAGACGATCAGCATCAGACTTCAACTGCTCTCAGTCTGCAACCATAACCCAAAGATGCGATGCGCACACAGGTAATGCAGAGAGAGCTGCAAGCATGATAAGCGAAATACTCACCCCTTTGGCAGGCTGAGAATGAAATCCCGCTGCGAGCCCTCTGGATGGAAGCTCGAGACGCGGAACCAGCTGGTCTGCCGGTTATCCCCTTTGCCGTAGGTTGTACCCACCACATACTTGATGACGTCCTGACCGGTTGAGGTGGCGTGCAGCTCGGGCTCGGCACCGAGACGGCCAGTGATGATCATGCGTGCGATCGAGCGCGGCGAGGAGGTGCTGAAAGAGCGTGCGGAGAGAGCTGCACCTGAAGAGGCGCGCAGGAAGGGGCGAAGTGACGAGCTGAAGGCAGACATGTCGGTCTGAATGGATGGAAATATGTTAATTCTGAGCTTGAGATTGTATTAAATAGATAGGGGGCTTGAGATTGTATTAAATAGATAGGGAGTGTCGAGGAGGAATGATAACTTGTAGGTGCTGATGATGGTCAATAGTGGCCCTCTCCGGGCTCCGCGATGATGCGCGCGGTGACAATCACGTGATATTTTGCTGGGGAGGTACTGAATACGGAGCTGTTTATTGCTACCGTGGTATAATCGCTTCAAAATATTCCCCCCGAGCAAGAATTGATTCTTTTACGCTAATTTATTGGATGTTAATTGATATCTGGGATCTATTCGGAGGAACAATGTTTTACGATCCGAATTTGTCCACTTAATTTTCTTCTGGCATGGAGCTATGCATGCGTTCATAGGTGCCCACCAGAATACCCAGTTACGAAGGCCTCTGACAGGCCAAAGGGATATCCAACGCGGAAGTAGTTCAATGAGCCCAAACAAAGTGGTTTCTGACTCCACTGTGAGATGTCAAATGCAGGACATTGCCAGCGCCTCTTTTTCGCGAAGGGAAATTCCAAGAGTACGTGCAACTACGATTGTCCAAGTGCAAGCTATTCAAGTATCTAGCCTTCAGCTTCCGCCCTTTCGGGCTCCTTTCTGCATCGCCGTGCGTCCCACTATTGTTATCCTGCTGACCCTGGAAATCCTAATTCGCACCGATTTCTCTGCATTTGCCTGGCGTTTCAACCTTAGAGAGCCAATTGTCGCAAACCCCCTGCGGTGGAAACAATGGATAACTCGGCTAAGCACCTTCAAAAAATAACTAACTCGGAAATTAAAGACGATTCCAACGAACACTCAGAAGATAAAGCGGCGGGATGCCCACTTCTCAAAGGGCAGTCCCGGCGCCTAGGAAAGCCGAGAGATCAGACCTGTCATTCCATGCAGCAGATCATCCTACCGCCCTAAACTAATGAAGGCTAATGATGCTAGCCTGATCAACAGAGATGACGACCACAGCAAGGCCCACCCTGGACGCGAAGGTTATCTAATCGGTTTGGGTCCTCGCTAAGAATGAACTGACCAGTGTGAGACACCCGAGCTGGACTTGCTAGTGGCTACATGCGTACTGCATCCAACCTCAAATCCGATATGACTGCTCATTATGTCATTTGCTGCGCGAGTCATATTCGCATTGTTGTTGAGAATCGGATTCTGAATGCTTACGCTTACCCTTGACAGCGCAGGTCAACCTGTCATAACGCCTGAAATGCGAAATCAACGCCACAGCTGTTCTCATTTGTAGTGATAGCAGGCCGTGTTGACATTGAATCCCTTGAACAATTATCCAATGATTGTTGTTATAAATACACCTATAGCCGACCCCTCGATTGCCCAAGGGACAGGGCCAGGGAATTCCAGACGCCTTCCTTGCAGATTACCTTAACCTTCTTTCACAGTTCAGATCATGCAACACAACCCTGGAATGACTGTCTGCAAGAAGCCCATTACTTGACCGCTGCTAAGGACATGCCTCATAGGGGTACGTGGCTCACTGTGGCTCACTGATCGTTAGTTTGCGAGATACTGATCGTAGATCCCTGCCTAAAAACTACAATTATCATGCATGGCTTTCGACGATGCAATTATTTGCTTTTCCTTAATCCCCAATCAGCGGAGCAACTCGCTTTTTCGATGCGCCTAGTCTGCCGTCCGTCTCTCGTTTGCATGATTCGGTGTACTGACACGGAGTTTATCCCTACAAAATATTATTCCCAGCTCTCTGAGCGCCTAGGTCATAAGAATGCTCCTTTTCACTTTCCGGGTGGCCACGCCGAAAAAGCGCGTATGATGTATATCAGTACATATATGTCTGGAAAGACTTAGATCCCCTTTCGTCTCCCAGCTCGTTCGAAAATTGACAGTCACGTTTCCTTCAAAGTAAAAGCGCAGCTTTGGCACCGATTAATGTTGTTCTTTACTGTCATTGTCCACGGTGAACTTACGGGCCAAAGTATGTGAAGAACAATAGGAAAGATCTGTCGACACTATCCCAGAAGTACTTGTCAGAGACACCAGCCTTCTAAGTTCGGCGACTGTTTCTGTCGATTGCGCTTAAGATCATTACAAAGTCACCCTCGCAGTCAACATGAGATTGCTTCCTCTCCTTGCTTTGGTTGTCTGCATTATATCTAGACTATCTGTTTCTGCAGCATCGATACCGCATGTTGGCCGCGATAACATCCAGCCAGTTCGTGCTCTAGAAGCCCGAGACGAATTGCCAACTACGACGGTATCAGGGAATCAAGCTCCAAGTGGTTCAGCAACGAGCGCAGTAAACCATGCGACACTCACAGTGAACTCCACGGCCATCTCGAATTCCACCGCGCCGGCATCAACGACTATCGTGTCGCTCAACACATCAACTGTTTCTGAGAGTGGGTGCATCCTTCCTTTGCTACCTCGTCAAAACTAATCTTGAAAAGATGGAACAGTTACCCCCGCGCCTGGCGCCCTTCCGCTTGAGCCCCGGGTGACTCCAGCGTTCGGGGTTGGCGGCTTTATCCTTATAGCCACGGGAGCCGTTCTTGCATTGATTGGAATACGCAATTTATGGTATCGTCAGAATCCCGTCTGTAACGGCCTCTGAGCTAACATATGCGACCCAGGGTTCAAGTCTTCTTATCTGCCGCCTTTCTTACAAGCCTAGGAGTCACGGTGAGCCTGCCTATCGCATGGAAGCATAGTCGGACTGTACACTGACGAATCAGGTCTTGGTTGTATATGTGATGAATCCTCCTGTGCGCGTGGCGGTACAAGGAGCATATCTCGTGGCAATTTTCTTCACAGGAGTGACCTTTGGAGCGCTTTCCATCGTGTTCAAGGAATTGACCGAAGGGCTTGGATGCCTTCTGGGGGGATTCTGTGTCAGCATGTGGCTTCTTTGCCTGAGGCCGGGAGGACTTCTCACGGACACAAATGCCAAAGCCGGGTTCGTCGGCGCGATCTCCGTCACATTCTACGCTTTGTCATTCAGTCATCACACGCGTCCTTATGGGTTGATAATGTCAGCTGCTGTTTCGGGAGGTACGGCTGTTGCGCTGGGAATCGACTGCTATAGCCGGGCTGGACTGAAAGAGTTCTGGCTCTATATATGGGGTAAGTGCGGCTTCTGTTGTTTTCAGTCACAATCTTACTCACTCTTCATGAAGGACTCAACGAAGATGTATTCCCGCTGGGCACTGGAACCTACCCCGTCACTCGCAATATCCGGGTAGAGCTTGCCGTCACAGTGATTGTTGCTATCTTAGGTGTTGTGTCGCAGCTCAGACTGTGGAAAGTGATCAGAGAGAAGCGAAGCAAGGAGGAAGCAGCCAAGAAAGAGGAAGAGAAACGGAAAGAAGAGGCCGAAGCTGAAGTTGCCCGCAGGCTCGAGGAGAATAACATGCGAGAAAGACAAGCATGGGAAGCTCAATACGCGGATGTGGAAGCAAAGTTCATGCCGGAGCTTGGAGACGGCACTCAATGTGCTGCTGATAAGGAGGATCTCGAGAAGGGTGACGTGGCCGACGTCAACAGCATTTCGGGTTCATCCCAGGTCTCCTATCGCTGCTCTGACTGTAGAAAACAGGAGGGCAGTGAGGCTTCATTCTCGGATGTGACTCGGGCTACGGGAAATACTGAAGTTGAGAGACATGGAGACACCACTGAGAAGACAACTGACGGCGCACATCCAATGGCATTCAAGATCTTCGACGGGGCGGCTGCGGCGAGACTGATGGATGACAAGGAATCTGATGTGACTGCCATGGCTGGCTCGGACACCGCGACGGTACGCTCGAAGCGCTTCTCTGGAATAACACTCTGGAGGAGAATTTCTATACAAAGCAGCCTGAGACCCGCACCGTCACAAGAAGCACTCGCCCATATTGATGACGAGTCGTCGATATCTGGAGAAAGCGCCGTGGATGATAGCAGTGATAGACGCTCGAGCTCGGATTGTCATGGCGTTGAAATCGAGTCGCGCGAAGATGAGGTCGAGGCTCGCTCGGAGCCTGAAATAGCAGTGCAAGAAGCTGTCATTCCCTCGGATAGGCGTAACAGCAACGTGGAAGTCGGAAAAGGTGAAGGAATCGACGGTGAAGAAGAATGCCTCGACATTCAGGCATCGGTTCTTGTGCAAGAAACAGATACTCACGGAGAGGAGGAAGGGCTGCACAATGCGGAAGGAAGAGACACTTCTACGGACGACAAGCTACAGAAGCAGTTGAACACAGAGGCTCAAGTCATTCGTCAGAACGAAAGTCATCTATCTGATGACGCTGGGGGAAGTTTGCAAGCCCTTGAGCCTCGGCCGAATAGCAAGAAGACAAAGGACCAACAGTCGACAACGCAGGCTGATGAAGTATGTGCACCATTACCTTCTCGAGCCGATCCAGAGGCCGAAGACGTCTCTGAGAGAACACAACGACCACCCTTAAAGACCTCCAAAGATTTACAGACAAACGCCACAGCCGAGAATGTAGACTGCAAAGACAGACATTCGATTGAAGAAAATACGACTAGCCGCTCGGAGGAGCAGAACGTTCAAGTGTCAGCGGAACATACCTCATTGAAGACGCCGCCAGCCACAGGTGTTGAATCCGAGAGGGAGCGACCCTCGCCGTCGCATTCCAAAGGAAAGACCAAAAGAAAAACGGAAAAGCCCAAACTGGACACCAAAACAGTGAAACATCTTCCGGAGCGGACATCGAGGGTAGTCCAGACCTATCGCACGAATGAATGGGCCAAGCATCTCTGTGATGCAGAAATTCCCGAGCCAGAACCTATCGAGCCTATCACAAAGGAAGCAGCGGAAAGTCCTATAGAGGAAGAGGCTCCTGCTCCTGTCAATGTCGAGGAGCTGTTGCAAACACCTCACACTGCGCAGCCAGCACCTGCTGCCAATTTGCGTGCCAGCACCGAAAAAGAACAGCACAGCCCAATCGACAGTCAGCAAATATCTAATGACTACAGGTTGCGCACCACGTCGGTTACCAGTCCACAAAGAGTTGGAGAAGCTCAACCAGTGGACGGGTCATCAGGAGAATCTTCCACAATCGTCTTATCGCCCACCAGCCCTCTCCATAGCGCGGTGTTGTACGGAGCCGGGCATAATGCTTCCCCAGGCACATCCAGCCCACCTATCCCGGCTGAACAACCTCAGGGGGCCCCTGAGCCCACCAAACCGAGATGGAAAGGGCCGCCCCCACTCCTCGCAGTACGAGAGGATATGATGCGAAGTCGGGTTTCGTCTACTTGTCTCAGCCTTGATCCGTGGGCGTCGCGGAAGAGCCCTAGGCAGTCGAGCCCTAGGCAGTCCGTTGCATTGGATACTTCAGCCCAGAGTTCCCCGACGACTTCATTTCCGGAATCAGGGGATGATCTCCCCCTCTCTCGTCGTCGTGCAATGCTGCATCAACACAAAGTCCAGAGCCCGCATACGAGCATGCCAGTCTCAGCGCCGAAATGGGGTCAAACGAGCGTATCGAGGCCCGGAAATGCTCAAGCGGCCATGGCCGCGTGGAGAGAGTCTATTCGGGAAAACTTGAATGACAAACGCAATCCCTTGGCGAAACAGGATCTATCAATCGGTGCGACAGGCTTTGGCCCTCAAACTTCGTTTCCTTTTGGGGCTCCGGGGCGGAATTCCTCCCCCCTGCAAGTCAATCTCGACAGGGCAATAGCCGAGGGGATGCAGCGCGGAGATATGAGTGACTTGCATCGGGAAGCCATGCGACGCATGCAAGCCAGGGCGAATCAAAGCATGAATGGGCGGTAACACAGCACCTTTACACAGATAGACCGATAGAGATGATCCCGGATACTCCGGGGTAAAGTTACGCCCTTGGCTACTCCGTACAGATGCGCAGTCCAGACCTGATGTTTCAGCTTTACACATGTTTTATGGGGACAAGTTTTATGTCTGTGGTAAATAGATAATGTTTAGTTTCAAGACAATGGTCCTGACGACCTACGTTCCTCAGAAAGCGTCTCGTTGAATCAGTTCTACAAATCAAGCCAGGAGACAGTTACGCAAGAAAGACCCATTGTTCGGATGGCATAGTGCATCCTGGATGATCCGGACGCCTCACTATCAAAAATTTTGATCCAATGGGCTGTTTTTTAGATCGATTTGTACTAACTAATCGTTGGGTACTTATGACATAGTTAGGCAAGGAATAGTCGATCAGGCCGAGCCATCCGGCAGACAAATATAGCACCAAATCCAGGGGCTTAGGGCAGGGGACAGTCCGTGATGGTGATAAATAAATTCCCAAATCAATATTTTCCCTTGTTAAGTCATACTCCATGGGGCGAACTAGATAGAGCCAAACATGACTGCTGTATGAAAACCTGCAAGACTGTGACAAGTGGCTCCTATTCCAATCCTGAGACGTTTGACAAGTATGAACTGCATGACAGAATGCAGGTAATGAAACATCCATCCAACGTCCCCATATTCAATTCAAAGGATTCATAACCAATAATACGAGGTCGTAAGCGTGGATTTCCTGAGGTACAAAGTACCTCATAGCGTCATACCCTTGAAGCTCTCTTTATACAGGAGAGAGACTAAGTTTTCTTGGAGATGGGGGAAAGAGAATTGAGGCGTCTCTTGGGCCTTACTTGGGCTTTGGATCGTCTTGGTCATTATTGACTATCCACCTTTGCTCTTAATTTGCGTCCTATATCTATCAATTGTCGCGTCTTTGCTTGTTCTCTTCTCTATCTTTCTTTCCTCTTCCCTTTTTCCCTTCTTTTTCCTGTCGGTGCAGTCTTGTTGGGAAGCCTCTTCTATTGAGACGGAGACCTGTTTGACTACAACCCATTGAGAAACGTACATAGAGCAGTTCGAATCAGATCAGATCAATCCATCTCTTTTCATTGAATTCCGCACTTGACCTCCATCACCCTCAGCATCAATTCAGACATCATCAGACATCATCAGACATCGACATCGAGGGACCACCGCGTCGATGTCATTGTGCTCAGCTCGGGCCTTCCATGTCCCCTGCCTCGCCCCTTTCTGAGTCTCGTCCGCCAATCACAGCCTCGTCTGCTGCACACCACCGCCTGCCTCTTTTCCCTCCTCCTCCTCCTCCTCCACCATCATCATCCCTATTATTACTATTATTATTGCTCCGACTAGCGATAGTAGTGGTAATATCCTGGCCTCCCCTTAAGCCATTGCGACGACTATTTCGTCCGCTCCTCTATCCCTGTCCTCCGGTGGCTCAGTCCTTGTTCCCAAAACGGCGTCTTCAACGACCTGGGAACACTCGCACATACTATCATCGCCCGAGGCTGAAGAGACTTCCAATACTCGCCTCCACCGCCATCACACCCACAGATCACTCGAGCCCGACCGTCGTGCCTCATCATACTTATCACAGTTTACCGAATATCCGACTCGAAATAGCCTGAAGAAACCCACCCTCCGGCAGAAACGTCTCCAAAAACGCGCACATTCATTGCTCACCACTACCATACTCCGACCCCCCGCTGTCCGACTCGCTAACCCAGTCAATTACGTACCCCGAATTACCCCCGTCACTGTCCCGCATCCGCTGCAGATCTCCGACGAGCACCTGTCTCTGGAAGCGCACCGAGACGCGTATCCGCTTCTGACCATCCCGGAACGACGCCGCAGTCGATTGTCACAATCTCCAACTAGCTTGGTAGTAGAGCGCAGTCAAGGCGAAGCCGAGAGTGGACGCTCAAGCATCGCAGTGCCTCGAGGGCAGAGGCGCAGTGGCACATTCGATCGCCATTCCGCTGTGCAGGAGATGTCCGAACAGGCGGAACACAACAACAATGGTTCTCAAGAGGAGAAAGACCTCAGGTCGCCCGAACGGGCCCATCTAGCCCATGATACGCTTGCTGATCGACAGGGATCGTTGGGTCCGTTGCATGGGGATCGTCCGCGCCATATACCGTCACAGATTTCCCTGCGTTCACAGTCGCAAATCGCCTCGATTCCATCAAACACAGGTGCGCCACCGACCGGCGGCGAGGCTGAAGTCGCGGAGGAGTTGGCATGGGGCCCCGCGCATCCTTGCTACCCTCATGTCAATCCACATGTTCCCATCGGGTCGCAAGAGTACCTCACGACTCGGATCATTCGAATACGACGCGATTGGATGGTGAAGGGGGATCTGGCGCCGACGTTCTCGAACCTCTATCCTGAGATTCTGGACCCGTTACTACCGGAACAGGAGTTTCGGCGGGTGATTGCGACGGTGAACGAGGAACTCATCAAGGCGTTTGATCCGTTCAGTTTCCGCAATCTGCTTGATGGCGCGCTGGGTCTGGTCACAGGTTGGCTGTGGGAGGATATTGGTGCCCCTGGTATCAAGAGCCATCTGCAACGGGTGGAGGATTGGCTTGACAAGTGGAATCGTGAGGTCGGCGCGAAGGATGGGGTACATATATGGAGCCTGCGACGGACGGCATACATGTCTTTGGACATCCAAATTCCGGATCCCAAGGTTGGCATCATCCACAGCGAGGGTGTGTCACTGCCGGGAACGAGACCAAGCAGTGGCGTTGGGCTTGGATTCTAAGCTGCAACACGTCAGGTATACTGTCATCTGGGACCTTGCCTTCTTTCTCTTTCCTCTTACTTTAATACCTTTATACCCCTTTTAATTCTTGTATACCCCCTGAACGGCCGTCGTGCGTGATATCTAGCGGGTTTGAAGGCGAATTCGGAATACTGGACTTTTTACTTGTTGGATCTTGTCATCTTCATGATACCACGTCCGCAATTTCAGACTCGTTTCTCTAGAGATTGAATCTGTTGCAGAGGACATGCCGATCTGTTCATATGCATGTCCGTCATTGTGTTCAAGCTATCTGCTGTGCCTGTGACTTTTGTACTTAGGGTCTTGCTAAATTATATGCAGCGACCGTCAACTGAGCATCACATTTCAAGTAAATACTAATAACATTGCGAGGTTGCGCAGTAATTCTATGAATTGATTGACCTGATTGATAGTACTCCGTATTTGCTTAGTAGAAATGTTCTGGACTAAAACTGACCGACTTCCCCACCTCCGGCCCCAATTTATCCTGAGAGCTTCTCCGGCAAGATCCCCAATTTCATCCCTCCCTTCTCAGGGCACCCATTCCGACGCCCTCCTTTCCCCCTTCCAGTGACCCCATATTCAAAATGCTCTCCGGCATTCTCGTCTTCAATCAAAAAGGCGAGAACCTCATCTTCCGCGCCTTTCGCAATGACTGCCGGCCGCGCCTGGCCGACATCTTCCGCATCCAAGTCATTTCCAACCCCCAAGTGCGCTCACCCATTCTGACGCTGGGATCGACGACGTTCAGCCATGTCAAGCACGAGAATATCTACCTGGTGGCCGTGACAAAGAGCAATGCCAATGCAGCATTGGTGTTTGAGTTTCTGTACCGGCTGGTGTTGCTGGGGAAGAGCTACTTCGGGAAATTTGACGAGGAGGCCGTCAAGAATAACTTTGTTTTGATTTATGAGTTGCTGGATGGTGAGTACTGCAATTCAGCTCGACGGAGTGGAGGATAACCGTTTTCCAGAAATCCTCGATTTTGGTTACCCCCAAAACACCGACCCGGACACGCTCAAGATGTACATCACAACGGAGGGCGTCAAATCCGCCATCGTCAACAACCCGACCGACTCGAGCCGGATCACAATGCAAGCAACCGGCGCGCTCTCCTGGCGTCGCGCAGACGTCAAGTACCGCAAGAACGAAGCCTTCGTGGACGTAATCGAGGACGTGAACCTGCTCATGTCCGCAACGGGCACCGTGCTCCGCGCCGACGTCACCGGCCAGATCGTCATGCGCGCCTACCTCTCCGGCACCCCGGAGTGCAAGTTCGGGCTGAACGACCGCCTCCTCCTCGACGGCGACAGCGGCGGCCCTGGCGGCGCAGGCTCGTCCTCGTCCTCGCACGCCCCATCCGGCAGCAAAGCGACCCGCGCGGCCGCCGGCTCCGTCACGCTGGAAGACTGCCAGTTCCACCAGTGCGTGAAACTGGGCCGCTTCGATGCGGACCGGATCATCTCGTTTGTGCCGCCGGACGGCGAGTTCGAGCTGATGCGGTACCGCGCCACGGAGAACGTCAATCTTCCCTTCAAGGTGCACCCGATCGTGCGCGAGGTCGGCACCACCAAGGTCGAGTACAGCGTTGCCATCAAGGCGAACTACAGCTCGAAGCTGTTCGCGACGAATGTCGTCATCCGCATCCCGACGCCGCTGAACACGGCCAAGACGACCGAGCGGACGAGCCAGGGCCGCGCCAAGTACGAGCCCGAGCATAACAATATTGTCTGGAAGATTGCGCGGTTCTCAGGCGGCAGCGAGTACGTGCTTACGGCGGAGGCGACGCTGACGAGCATGACGAACCAGAAGGCGTGGAGCCGGCCGCCGCTGAGTCTGTCGTTTAGTCTGTTGATGTTTACCAGTAGTGGGTTGCTGGTGCGGTATCTCAAGGTGTTTGAGAAGAGCAACTATAGTAGTGTCAAGTGGGTGCGGTATATGACTCGTGCGGGCAGTTATGAAATCAGGTCAGTCCCTCCCTCCCCTGACTCCCTGTGTTTATATGCTACTCTGAGAGCGTGACTAACAAACTTGCAGATTCTAGATAGTGCATCCTCTGCATTCCCGTCATCTTCGCTACGATCATTGAGCTGGGTGTTTGGCGTTCGGATCCTTTCATTTCATCATTTCCATCATCAGCATTTCCTGTATTATTTAGTTCAAGTCCTCCTACAAAATACAATAATAGACCTTCTGTATAAATCGAGTCATTTACGGAGTATTCCGAGCACAATACATTATGCTGCGAGGTTGGACAAAGAACGCACCGCATAAAGAACAAAGAGAGATCACAAGCTCTGATTGCACGCGGAATGACATCAGATGATGATACAGAAATGTTAGATAGTATTATACATCGGCACAAATATATAGACAAGATAGATCACAGTCCAAAGCCGGCAGACAATTCGCGACGGCGATTGCATATAAGGTAACCAAACACCGAAGAACCGGAAGATAATAAATAATACAAACCACTGCCGTAGACATAGGTATGGTTGAAAGTAGAGTCGAACGGATGTCGTAAAAATACATAGCACTTGGGATAAAAGAAAGGTATATCCATGAATCAGGTATCAAGTTCAGTCGTGGCAGAAGTCGAAGGCGAAGGAAGCAGAAGAGAGCAGCTACAGCCAACTCTCATCGATTCGACCGCGGACCATCCGCCGTCCGCGTCGCAAGCCCACGTTCCCCTCTCCAATGAGCGCCTCCCACCTGCGCCCAATGCTATCCTGATCCTTGCCCAGCTGTCGCGCGCACTCGTCCCAGTCGCGCTTGGAGAGCTGGAATTTTTCTAAGACAACCTCCACAAGTTGCCGGTCATCTTCCGAGGTCCAAGAATCTGGCCCCGTTTCTTCAATAGAGGGTAGCGCCGCGTCGGGATCAAACTGCGACTGCGAGGAGGGAGACGGCGAGGGCGGCAGCGGTGCGCGCACCTCGTCGCAGAGCCCTTGCTGTCGTCGCTGCGCAGGAGAGGGCGGCGATTGTGTGGTTGGTGGTGAATTGAGAGAATAAAAGTCTGATTGCGATAGACCCAGGGGGAGATCGTAGGGGACGTAGCGTCGACGCTTAGGGGTGGAAAATCGAGCGCGCGGAGTGTGGTCTTCTGAGTCTGTGTCGCTGTCGGCTTCGTAACTGGCGCGCGTGCGCTTATTTGCGCCACGAGAGGGTTTTGGTGATGGCTTAGGAGAGGAAGGCCGAGAGCGTGTTTGTGTCTTTTGCTTTCGCAGCGGCCGCGTGGATGATGTGGAGGTTGTGGACGTTGCGAGGTGGAACGGACTCTGGAGACGTTCTGGTTTGGCTCGTCGCGAAGACGGTGCCGGAGAGCCACTTAGAAGAGATTGAAGGGCGCGACAGGTTCCTAGTAACCCATTGTTGGATGGAAAGAAGTCGTTGTCGGACGGAGGAGGTGTCGAGAAGAGGCGATTGGGGGTGAAGCGCGACCGGGTTGAGGAGCGTCGCATGTCGCAGGGAAGCGCAGAAGGGAGCAACATAGTAGCGAGGTTGGATATAAAATGTATTAAGCAACACGAAATAAAGGATTGTATAGATAGATCTAATAGTCGTGGTGTAGAATGAAGGGAATGGCTTTGTGTGTGCGCCACAGAGGAATGCGCCAGGCGCGAAGTGTTTTGCGCCGGGGGAGGTCCAGTCGGCAGTAAAACGCGATAGGAAAATAAAAATGAGTGGATGATAGATTTCGCAATGAGCGCTGTTGAATGGAATAGTTTCCGAGATATGCGATTGACTTGGTGGATGGAATAATGATGGAGTGAGGGAGAGAGATGTGGGAGATGAGGTGGAAACAATAATAATGTAGCGATAATAATTAAAATTTGGGGGGGTGTTGAGGGAGCCTGGTGGATAGTGGGAGGGACACGGGCACTGTCACTGTCACTGTCACTGTCACAGAGTGGAGTTCCGCAAGCGGCGATAAGCCAAATATGAATCAAATATGGAGGGAATGTAGATATCAGATACGCTGTGGATACTAAAAGAACATTTTTAGAATCATGAACAAAGAAGTATCTGCAGAACCGTCAAGCGCTTTCTTTGCAGTTGCAGGATTAATTGAGAGATGGGGCACTGTCTGAAAGGACAAAGTCTCCAAGACCTCTCTCTGTGTTCCTTTTCTCTTGGTTCGCTTTCTGTTCCTTGATGTCTATCTCCTCGATAGGAGGGAAACCCCGTCTTATTACCCTCGTTCTGCTCGAATTGATGCTGCCTTGACCAAATTTATGAACTACTTATCCCCCTCTGGCTGAGCTACAGTCCCTGTCTACATACACTGTGATTTTCATTGACTGCAACTGAGACACGAGGGCGAGAGGGATGAAAGTTCGACCTTGCATCATCGTCCCGAGCAACAAGCCTCATCTTCAATTGACAATGATCATCCGGTGACACACCATGAAGTCATTGCTTTCTGGACTGAGCTTGCTCGGAAGGATCGGGTGAGCATTGCATGTGCAGCTGCATGTGCATGTTCGTTGACATTCTATAAGCGTGTCATAAGATGAGGTTACGGACCAAGACAGTCATCAAAACACCATCCAGACAGTTCTCGAAATCAATGAAATTACCTTGAATAGAAGTTAGACCAGGGAGAAGAACTCTGTCTCTAATGCCCTGGTTCGGAGTCTCAGGGAACACTGTCCCTCCATTCTTTCGCTCTACGGTAGCATCCTGCGGTTCATCCCAATCCTCTCCAGCAAAGTAATAAAGACCATCCTAAGTCCTGTAGACTTGCTTAATTCTCTCAACTATGCATCAACCATAATGGTCCTCTTTCTTCTCCCACTTCTGGTGATTCATTCATCACAACCGCGCGGTTTCCTGATCAGGTAATATTACAGACACGACGCGAGACGCGTCAATTCGCGTTCACTTCGCGTTTTCGCGTTGACCAATCAGAACAACACTGACACCTCAGGCTAGACGCACGTTGTGCTCGATGCCTGAAGATCACTGCCACGATTCCACTTCAAGTTAGCTAATTTGAAGACAATTGAGCTAATAACGATGGAGAACCTAAGACTTCACTACTTGCGGTACGGAGTAGTACCAGATTCCAAGAGACAGTCCCTGCCGAACTGCAAGGGTACCGATTCCGAAAACCCTCCTATCATCCCCTCTTATCGGTGGTATCGATAGGGACCACGATAGGAGCCATCAACCCACCGAAGCTTCCACCCTTGTCCCTTGCTTCCCCGAGACATTCACATTCTTGCTCGTGGATAAACCTCACTTTAGGAGCTTGAGACTGATAACTTTCTGATTAATCACGAAAGTTCCTCTTTGGGCGGCGGAGACTCTCTCCTTTGTCCCTTCAGCCTTGTGTTTCCCCAGACATAGACAGCCAGGCTTTGCTTGATCCAAGCCAGGGACACCCTGTCTCTGCTAGGTCAACCCTGTATGGGTACCAATGACCTTGCTTGAACTAGCCTGATGCAAGGATATGGTCGTGAGGCTGCTTGCTCATTTTGGCCATAATGCATCAACTTGCAGCTCATGGGGCCTTATTCTTATGGTTCTGGGAGCATATATGATGCTTAGCTTAAGCCACCAGCATAAATTTCTTTGATAACTAGCTGTTAGCAGAGCCCGTAACAAAGACAGCAAAGATCATGCACCTCCGGGATGGCGATCCTTGACAAAGAGCTTCATGATCCTCGAGGGCCAAGTCTACGAAAGGAGCACAGGGCGGGAGACATCCTTTGCTGCGCTTTTCAATGAGCAATATTCGTCAGCTTTACGCATCAAGGACCCTGATCACCAGGCAACCGAGACAGAACCCAGGGCGGAGTCTAGGGTGACAGTTAAGCGAAGTCGTATCCTCCAGTTGTCCGGACAAACGAGCCCCAGCCTTCGGCGGGCTCGACACATGCAAGGGATGTAGATCCAAGTCCTCCAATGAATAATGGTACATCGCATCTCACCGACGGCTATGATCAAGATTCCGCAAGCACGATGATGCAAGACATGCAGTGACGCCCCGCAGCCCCATTGAGTCCTGAGTAGTGACATATAAAAGTGAGGTTGCTCAACTGTCATGGCAACATTCGCAACCCTTGAGCTGCATTGCAGATTTTGATCAATACGCACCACAAGGTACTATTTGTTGCATATAGCCCATGATTCAGTATCGTGCTTATACGTGGCTGGTCCATCCGAGTCTGCTTAAATCACTTACTCCATTTTCCAGGGGGTAACGGGGTAACACCTTCTGATCTGAGGCGAAATGTTCCCACTCCCTGAGCATCCCTACTCCCAGAATTAGAACTTCGGTCCAAACTGTCTCAGTCTCTTCCATTGGATACTTTCGAGTGAGCGACTAATAAACCTGAATGTGCAAAATAAAGTAGCACCATGGTCACGCGACCATCGATATTCCTTTGTATACCTCTCTAGCTTGGCTCAAATTAGCTGCAAAAGCTTAACTACATTCCAGAGGGCCAAGGCTGCTGGATGTAGGGTGTACTGTCACACACATTACCTGCAAACATCTGCGCTTGTTTGGCAGTGCAGGACCGCCTCTAATCATGCTGACCAGCCTGTAAAGAATTACTCCCCGGATGCTTGACGTTCTTTGTGTTTACCTGACAGAGAAGCCGAGCCTATGCTGCTGAGACGGTCGTCTTTTCCCAGGATGAATTCGAAGTATTAACATCGCCAGCCAGCGTCAAATGGGCCCTTCGACGTGCAGTATGGATCAAAAGAGAGCTCTCCAGAAAGCAAAAGAGCAGAACCCTGAGTTGTATCAGCTACAGCATATGTTTACTGTTCTTATTGTTGTTACCACCATACAGTAACCGCTCTGTAGTATGTCTCAAATATAATTACTTACCCTCGTATTCATTCTGTGCATAAAGTCCCATGCGCCATATCAGAGCTACAAAGGTGAGGGTTTAGCCTGCCCAGCGTCTACTTTAGTAGACAGTTACATTATGCTTCTACGCTCGAAGTTATTAAATGTGGCACCTTAAAGTGGCTAACGACAGCCTTGTCTCTAGGTCTCGAATACATGCTCAACTATGACATCACCAATTAAGCGCCCCCTGAGTTGATTTTACTCTTAGAGGCGATGCAGATCAGAGGATGAGTTCAAGTCAATCTACGACACGTCTCATAGGGCAGACAGCAGCTACAAACTCTACTAACGAGTTGGGCGACTAGGCAGGCCAAAAGGGGGAGGGAGTTCTGAATGGTTCTTTGAGGAGAGCGAGTGTCCACCTGCCCCTTCTAGCATGCTGCTTGTTCGTATCATGATTGGAAAGGTAGCAGACGTGAATCGCCTCGTCGGAATTATGGAGAATACGCCTATTCGGCAAGGCCATCCAGGTTGGAACTGTGTCTTTTGGGTGAAGGAGGCTCTGTAAAAGCTCGAGGTCAATCCCAGCGCTTTAGGATCGAGTGTCGTCGACTGGGAAACGGTACGCAGCGAGGCGATGGATTATTGTCAACGGAAGAAAGACCAACGTCGCTTTGATAGTCAGGGTGACTTTAATATGAGACGGGTTCCAACCTATGATTTGATGGAGCGGAAGGAGATCATTGTATGAATCACGACTCACAAGCCAGGATTACTTAAACATCTCTAAAGTTGACTTTGACGGATCCGTTCCATCGCATAGTCTGTCCGTCAGCATGACAACGTTCCCTTCTCGAGGTCAATACGCTTAAGGATTTTGATGGCTAGAAATGTCCACCACCGATACAGAACGTTGCCATTGATTGGTTGGAATATGTTCAACGAAACGGTGGATGGCGAGGGACGCCCTTTTTGACTCGATGACGTTATAATTGTATTTGCTGGGAGGGAACCCTTGAAGTGAATGTAGGTAGATAGATGAAGATCAATAGCTCGGCTTAGGTCGGTCTGTGCTGAAGATGCGGATGCTAACTTATATTCTCATTGTTATCGAGTTGCATGAATCCGAATGCCATATCTTCCGGAGATTCAAGCATAGTTTGTCTCAGACATTCTTCTGTGATCAACAATCTAGCAATCTTGTTCAGCATATTTACTGAGATTTTAGATGTTTGTCATCCTTTTGGCTTCTCCTACTCCCTGTGTACTGATAGATCTTCAACATCCTGGCGCCGCCGAATTAAATCAAATCCAGTTTTTGACAATGTTCGTGCCGTATATCAAGTGCTGCCGCTTCCCGGTGATACTATTTCTGACCTCCTCGTAGACCTCATTCTCGAGTTCCTCCCAAGTGTTGTGAGTACGCTTCCTTCCTGTTGGGCAATCGTTGAGACCCTTCAAGAGTGCAGTATTGGCCTTCGAAAAATCCGGGATTATAGATGGGATTGCCCACTCATACTGGTTGAACTGTTCGCTTTCACCTCTGAGTACTTCAGATTGCTCTGAAGTTTCCAGGCTTTGCTCGGGGGAATCTAGCATCCTTGCTTCTGAGTCAATCTCGGCAATGTCGTTTTCCAGATCATGGAGTTGATGTGGATGGTTGTCTAGTTGGCCGTGTGGCGGTAGGTCAGGGTCAGAGAGTGTCGGAGAGAGCCCTCTGCGTAGTTCAGGCAATGGTGATTCCTTTAATATTGTCTCTTGAGCGACACTTGCCCTTGGAAGAGCTGATTCAGAAAACTCGCTTGGCAAACTCTCTTGGGAATGTTGAATCTGAACGACATCTCCGTTCGTCTTGCGGACTTGAATCAGATCGCGGAGCTCGACCATTAGTTGCTCCTTCGGTGCTCGAGGCTTCCAGTCCCTAATGGATCGCTTGTAGAGCGCTTCAAATGCCTCTTTATGAGCAGGGTTGGTGAACCAACAATGACCCAACGCTTGCTTCGCATCCATGCGCTTTGCCTCATCGAAGACCAGGAGACGAAGAACAAAGTCTTTCGCCCGCTTGCCAATCATGTTGCAGGTCAAATTTGCCTCGAGACTGTCGAGAGCACCCTGTCTATTACCCTGACTGGTTTCACACTTAGGTGATGGAGTGCTGAACGGAGGTTCCCCGGTCAGGAGAACGGTCGTCACGCAACCTAGGGACCACAGATCTACGGATTTGGTATAGCCTTGTCGGCTGGGTCGAAGGACCTCGCTAGGACAAGAGTCAGTATATCAAAGTATAGAAGCCTAGCTGCACTTACGGAGCACTATAGTCATACGTGCCGATTTTCGTGGACATCCTTTCAATTCGTAGCTGTGCCAGCCTCGCACACCCAAAGTCAGTGAGCACGACTCTGCTCCCATCCGCCAGGGACGTCATGAGAATATTGTCTGGCTTCAAGTCTCTGTGAGCAATATTCTGTTCATGGAGGTAGTCCAGAGCCATGAGAACCTGTCTCACAATGACGGCGGCTTCAATGTCACCAAGCTTTCCATCTTTGTATTGAATGAACGAGAATAAGTCTCCAGCGGTCACGAGGTCCTGAAAAAGATATCTTTCTTCAATTAGTGAAGCTCTGGGTCCCATCAAAGGCTCGTCTTACATTGTATTGCTTGAGCGGATCACCTTTTCCACTCTAATAATATTCGGCTTTGATTGTCCGTTAGTGACCGTCTGACGAGATTCAAGCAGAACCTACGTGGCAGAGCCTTGCCAGGATTCTGGCTTCCCGGTCATATATTTCGAGTTTCTCCTGGATCTTCCTTGCGATGTATCCATCGTGTGCGCGCACTGCAACTATGCGATTCGTACCCATCTCAAAGAACCAGGATCTTCGACCGTCAAACTCTTCAATAACCCTATCTTTCAGACTTCGGAGGTCGATGATCTTGCATGCAAGCTGCTGACCAGTCTCTTTGTTGAACGCCATATGCACCTGCCCATACGCCCCAGATCCTAATTTTCGTTGTGTAATCGTGTATTGATCCTCGAAGACCTACACACAATCAGCATGTGCTCAAACTGTAGCAGAAAATAAGGGCCTACCCTCATCTCGACTCTCTGCAGCATGTCAAAGTGATCCTCTGCTCTGTGACCGTCACGCCGGTACAAAAGGTGGACACTCGGGGACAGTTTCAGAATATCGCCATCACTCAGGAGAAAGCTGCCATTTCCCTTTCCCATGGGATAGTTGTTCCATGACGTGCCGTTCAGCGAGATATCTTGAGCGTATACTAACGGTGCGACTTCGTCGGGATTCTCTTGGTCAAAGATGATGGTGTAGATTCGGAGGTGTCGGTTCGAGATGAATGGATCGTTTACGACGTATTGGCTATGTGTCATTAGCACTGAAATATTCATAGAAAGAGGGTCTCCGTACCATCGCTTCGGGTCTCGACCGATGTATATCTCATTCGTACTGGATATAGTTAAAGGGTTGCTTGTCTTTCCGGTCTGTGTGTCCACTCCGAAAAGTGTACCGACATAACATCCTAGACAGGAGGGCTCAGACATTATACAAAGTAGAGATGAGAGTGGTAAGGTAATATAGAGAGGGTGCGGGAGAAAAGACTATAATCATGCAAGGCTAATGATGGCGGTTTGCTTGTCGCTGTCAGGAGGTTCAGAAGTCTGCAGCAGCACATAGCACCTCTCGGTGGAAAGGTCAGGTGTGCAATAGTACTAAGGTCACAGGCCAAACCTCTCGCGTCAAAAAAAGTCATCATCCATTGCATCTTCGTTTCATTCAATTCTATTTCGTACAGGACATCAATGTCGCAAATTTTCAATCATCAAGCGTTGACACATCTCACCGATTACTTTCCCTGCATCCTTCGAATGCGTTCCTCCGCTGCTCTAGCGCGACGCTCTCTCTCCAGTCTCATCCTCATCTCCGGTGTCATTCCCCTCATTTCTTCTTCTCTCTTTTCAGAGGCTGTCTTTTCCATCGCTCCTAATGCTCGGCCTCCCGCTTTTCTCGATTCTTGCAATGAGGCTGCTCTAGCAGCTTCCTCTTTCTTTAACCGCTCTAATTCGGTCTTGCGCCTCTTTGCCTCTTCCTCCTCTGCAGCTTTCCGCTCCTTTTCTGCGCGACTATCAACTTCCTCCTTGGATACCGCCGCTGGAACCTTGGCAGCGTCCCAGTTCCATTTAGACTCTCCCAGTTCGTGACGTGCAACCCGGAATGCATCACGGGTAGCTCGGTCACCGGCAAGCTCGAAAGCAGTTCTTCCTTCACCATTGGCAATCATTGGATCAGCCTCGGCCTTTGTAAGGAGGGCCGAAACTACCGATGGGGAGTTCAAATTTGCTGCAAAATGCAAGGGAGTAGGACAGCGGAAATTTTGCGGAGAATCTGATGGACGGAACGAGAAAGATGAGGGAATAGAGTTTTTGGAGAGATAGGACATCAAAGCCGGTACCTTGGACCGTCGGATCAGGGCTTGGATCTGAGATGTATGCAGTATAGCTTCCTCCTCCTCCTTTGACACTTTGGGCTTTTGTTGTTGCGGCCGTGGTGTCGGAGGCTTGACCGCTTCTGCCCTCTGTTTTGCCTCTGCTGCTGCAAGCGCTGCTTCATCGATCTGGCTTACTTTGACGCGAGTAAGTTCTTTGAAGCACCTCATCAGCTCGTCTTGCGTCGCTCGACGAGAGCTGAATGGGAACCCTCTTATTCTGGGATCATTCTGTTTTAGAAATTGACCCTCATACTGAGCAAACAGGATCTTCCGATTGGTATTACCAGTCGCTCGGATGAACAACAGTTGCGCACTATCGATCATCTCCTTCCAGTCTCTCAGGAGCTCTCTGATCTCTTTCTCCAGAGCAGCCTCGTTATACCTTCGAAGGCTGGAGCCCGCCGAATGTGCGGCTCCTCGAGCGGCGTCACTAGCAGATTGAGAACCGCCCTGCTTCCGTCTCGTTGTATAGCGGTGGAATGACTTGTGGGCGATGACGCGGGCCTGCCGCTCCTCAACGCCACCTTGTTTGCGATGAATTTCGGGGGCCAGAGAGACCAACATGGCAGCGAAATGGCCACCTCCTATCATGCACATGAAGATATGCGGACTGGGCGTGGTTCCATTCGTTTGTGGTTGTGCATTCGGTCTTTGTGTCGGTAGAGGCGATAGTTGCTTCTTTCGCAACGAATCAACAAGGTGTTTAGGCTCATCTTGTTCGTCGTTCGAGAACAAAGCTCTATAGACACCTAGTGATGTGTTGGATGGCAGCAGAGAGCTTGAAAACCAGTAAAGAGGGTTCCTGGCAGCCGGCTTCTTGCTTGCTGACTCCTCTTCAGCTGCCTGGGCTATCCTGGCCTGCCTTTTCAGCAAGGCCGAGAGCTGCCCGTCTTCTTCATCGTCTTCCTCTTCTGACGACTCGGAGCCAGATATGGACTCATCCAAATCTCCAACCGCTTTAGCAAATTGTGCCTCGTCTAAAGTAGGGTTGCCTCGAGATTGCGCTTTGACGTTGAATCTGTGGTGGTCCGACCGAACGTGCCCCCGTTGTTCTTGTACATTCAAAAAGGAGACTTTGCAAAGTGCGCAAGAAGTGGAGGTAGCGATCACCGGGTCTAGTGTGGACGGATCGAGCGGTTCTCTAGAGGGTTCGACAGTATCTTCGACAGCTATGGATTGGTCCTCGCCCTTGGCGGTTAAAGTCGAAAGAAGTTCCTGAGGAAGATCGTATACTAATGAGGATCAGCTATGCGCACACGTAATCTAGAACATGAAAAGAAAATGCTCACCATAAAGAGGTCTTTTCAATAACTCTTCCACCAAAGGAGTATCCGCGACCATTGCGTTGTCAGGTAGTTTATCCCAGGATATGTTCGAGCGCGGAGTCGCAAAGCACTGCGGCGAAATGTTGTGTCCCTCCAAAGTGATAAGTGTAGGTACCGCCTTGGTGTGGGGCTACCACTGTATTATGAGAACGCAGGCTCCAGGATCATGATTTTAAGAAGATTCGCAATCATCTTTGATGGAAGTGTTCTAGAATTTTCCGCTCAGTCATATTTTGCTTTGCTTACTGACTCACAAACGAGACTTAGTCATAGTGGCTGGGTAACTTACTTAGCGCAGGAGTCCTTACATGTACCTCAAGCGGGGACCCGATATGGCAATTGTTGACCGACTGAGTAAATTGCCATGATCGCGCAACAGCCAGACCATTGTACAGAAGCATTTATAAGAAATCTATGGGTTGAGTAGCGCATGGGAGTACTATACAGGACCATGGTCCTAGGTAGTTGTGATCGGGACGATGGTGAACCCAGGATACTGAATCATTCGACCGTTTCTCCCTTAGAGTCGTGCTTGATATAAATATATGTGAAATCGGTGCGTGCTCCGTACATCTTGTTCGATAGTAGATCATTATATGGCATTGTCTGATTCTTTGCGTCAACTATCGGGAGCTGCATACTTCCAATCTTTCATGAAAAAGGTCAAACTGCAATCTGATCATCACCATATTGTGTTAACATGTACTACAGAGATTGTCGAACAACAATTGAAGATCGGTGGATCCCAGAAAAGCCTCAATTTGCAAGGCATTACATCATCGAGGATTGCTCAAGATAAGACATATTATGTAGATTATAGAGGAGGGTTCATTCTTGATAGCGGCGAGTTTAAATCAGCCTGAATTGGTCTATCTCCCAGACGGGGGACACCAACTTATCTCTTAACCTCCAATAATTCATCTTCAGAAATTGACTCCCTGCTTATTGAAGGTAGTCATAGAGAAGGTGAGGAAATGTCATGCCAAGCGACCCAAGACTTTTTCCGAACTGACTCACGGTTCCGGCCTTCTTCCTCGGAATTAAGCACGAACGGTTATGTCATTATTTAAATCGCAACAGACAGTATTATAGTTAACAATTGTTGGAAACCTGGACGTTGTTGAGTGGAACAGAGCTGTACATATCTTCAATTCTGAGGTGCCCATTGAGTATCCTCGCCTCAATTATTCAGTATAGGTAGTCAACTCGAACTTAGGTGTCTTCGAACTGGTACTACCTTATTTCCGAGACGCCGGCAAAGCGAAGCCTGGACCTTTAGTAATCAAGCTGCAGCTAGTTTCTTATCGCTTCGAATTATTCTCCTTGCGCCCTCAGAGAAAATCCGCCAGTCTCGTATTTGAAATCACTGGCATTCTGAGTTCTTATTTAATTCCCTCTCCTTTCCCGTTGCCAGACGGTTCAGGGATCTTTGGAGTTGGGTCGTTTGTCCGGACACCAAGATGCTTGATGGCAACCCCCAGGTGATCCTAGGGAATTCCCATTCCGCACCAGTTTCATCATCGACTTTGGACTCTCCCTTCAGTTCCTCAAAAAAACTTCAGCCTTTTTGTGGTGACGTCGAGGGTTGGGGTCCAATAAGCAAATATAGATTCGATCTTACGCCATGTTTCCTGGACTTTGGAGTAGCTCTGGTTGCAGGATGGGGCTTGCTTATGGGAGCAGGTGCCATTTGGTTCCTATTGAAGAAGCGTGTGCCTCAGCCCGTGTCGAAGAATTGGCATTTCTATGCTAAACTGGTAAGATCTTCTCCTTTGAATGGATCTTTCGACGACCGTCCGAGCGCGAACATTATCTAACATATGCATTCCTCGCTCATAGATTGTGCTGGGCGCCCTGATCTTCACGACTGCTCTACAAGCCGCAATCCAAGCCGAGTCCGCTCCTCGTCTCTTTTTGGCTGATTTTCGCTTCTGGAGTTCCATTCTGGTGTTCGCGTCTCTTGGTGTGATATTTGCGGTACAATATTACGAGCACTGGCGCAGCAGACAGCCGAACGGAGTTGTCCTGTTCTACTGGCTCTTCTTTACCATCGCTTACGTCGTCAAATTGCGATCTCTGGTCTCACAAAAGGCGTATGAGGATCAACTCCCATACTTTGTTTGCATCAACGTCAGCCTCGGTCTGGCGCTGTTGGAATTCGGACTCGAATACCTGGTGCCGAAAAAACAGAGTGCGTACGATGCCTTGGGTGATGAGGATGAATGTCCGTACGAGTACGCGGATATCTTTGCAGTCCTCACCTTTAGCTGGATGACACCGTTGATGAAATTCGGTTACAAGAACTATCTTACTCAGGATGATCTGTGGAATCTGCGGCAGCGCGACACCACGCGCGTTACAGGGAACGTTTTGGAGGAAAAATGGGCGGAAGAGCTGGAAAAGTCGAAGCCGTCTCTGTGGCTGGCGTTGATGAAATCGTTCGGTGGCCCGTACCTGCGCGGCGCAATCATCAAGTGCGGAAGCGACGTACTTGCCTTTGTTCAGCCGCAACTCTTGCGCCTCCTAATCAGATTCATAAAGTCGTATGGGACTGATGAACCTCAGCCCGTGATCAGTGGTGTGGCCATCGCGCTGGCAATGTTTTTGGTCTCGCTAACACAGACCCTTTGTCTGCACCAATACTTCCAAAGGGCGTTTGATACCGGTATGCGCGTCAAGTCAGCCTTGACTGCCATGATCTACACCAAGTCTCTAAGACTTTCGAGCGAAGGGCGTGCATCCAAGACCACAGGTGATATTGTCAACCATATGGCTGTCGACCAGCAACGCTTGTCTGACCTGACCCAGTTCGGCATGCAACTCTGGTCCGCTCCTTTCCAAATCGTTCTTTGCATGCTATCCCTTTATCAACTAGTCGGTGTAAGCATGTTTGCAGGTATCGGTGTGATGATTCTCATGATCCCGTTGAACGGTGTAATTGCCCGAATGATGAAAAAGCTTCAGATCGTACAGATGAAGAACAAGGATTCCAGATCACGACTGATGACTGAGATCCTGAACAACATCAAGAGCATAAAGCTTTATGCTTGGAATACAGCATTCATGAACAAACTCAGCCACATCAGAAACGACTTGGAGCTGAACACTCTTCGCAAGATCGGAGCAACTCAGTCGATTGCCAACTTCACCTGGCAGTCCACCCCGTTCCTAGTCTCGTGCTCTACATTCAGTGTTTATGTCTTGATAAGTGATCATCCTTTGACTACAGACGTGGTGTTCCCGGCCGTGACTCTGTTCAACCTGCTCACTTTCCCGCTCTCAATCCTGCCTATGGTTATCACGTCCATCATCGAAGCGTCCGTGGCTGTGAAGCGTCTGACAGACTACTTTACTGCCGAAGAACTACAAACTAATGCGGTCACATTCGAGGAGCCAGTGACCCATGCTGGTGACGAGTCCGTCCGTATTCGCGATGCGGCGTTTACCTGGAACAGATACCAAGGCGACAATGTTATTGAGAACATTGACTTTAGCGCCCGTAAAGGGGAGCTCAGTTGCATTGTTGGTAGAGTCGGTGCTGGTAAATCCTCTTTCCTTCTGTCGATGCTGGGTGATCTCTGGAAGACCGAAGGCGAGGTTGTTGTTCGAGGCCGTATCGCTTATGTCGCGCAACAACCATGGGTGATGAATGCCAGCGTCCGTGAGAATATTGTTTTCGGACATCGGTGGGATCCTCAGTTCTATGAACTCACAGTCGAGGCTTGCGCTCTGGTTGATGACTTCCGCAATTTGCCCGATGGCGATCAGACTGAGGTCGGTGAGAGGGGTATCTCCCTCTCGGGTGGTCAAAAGGCTCGCTTGACACTTGCGCGGGCGGTATACGCCCGTGCAGATATCTACTTGCTCGATGATGTGCTTTCAGCGGTCGATCAGCACGTCGGTCGTCACCTCATCAACAAGGTACTAGGTCGGAATGGTCTTCTCAGCGGCAAGACCAGGATCCTGGCCACCAACGCCATTCCCGTGTTAAAAGAGGCCGACTTTATTGCTCTCCTAAGAAACAAGACCTTGATTGAGAAGGGAACCTACGAACAGTTGATGGCTATGAAGGGCGAGGTGTCCAATCTCGTACGCACAACCATGAACGAATCGGAGGACGAAGCTTCCAGCAGTGACGGCCATGATCTGGCTAGTCCTGAAGGCTCGGAATCCACCACTGTCCTTGAGAATGCAGAGTCAGAGCCATCAGATACGGAAGCTGAGCAGCAAATAGGATCACTTCTCCCCATCAAATCCGGCGCTGACACTACACGGCGGAGATCGAGCACCGTCACGCTACGGCGTGCCAGTACGGCAAGTTGGCACGGTGTTCGGCGTAAGCTTGGGGACGAAGAGAACGTCCTCAAGAGTAAGCAGACGCAGGAAACTTCGCAGCAGGGTAAAGTCAAGTGGAGCGTTTACGGAGAGTATGCCAAGAACAGCAATGTTATCGCCGTCTGCTTCTACCTGCTCACGCTTCTGGGAGCGCAGACGGCGCAAGTTGCCGGTAATTTCTGGCTAAAGAAGTGGTCTGAAGCCAGCGAAGTGCAGGCTCACCCGAACGTCGCCAAGTTCGTTGGTGTTTACCTTGCTTGGGGTCTCGGGTCTTCCGTCTTGGTTATCCTTCAAAATTTGATTCTCTGGATTTTTTGCTCTATTGAGGTATGGCCTGAATCGTATGACAAGGTCAAGAACTACACTAATACGGCAACAGGCTTCTCGCAAACTGCATGAACGCATGGCATTCTCTATTTTCCGCTCTCCTATGAGCTTTTTCGAGACTACTCCGTCTGGCCGGATCCTGAATCGATTCTCAAGGTAGGCTGCAGTCCTATACGCTGGTGATCTGAAGGCTTACGACGTTGGTTAGTGATGTGTATCGGATTGACGAGGTCCTTGCTCGTACTTTCAACATGGTATGTGGAAAACCAGCCCTCTAACAATTGGTCGCTGCTGACATCAAAGCTAGTTGTTCAATAACTCGGCAAAGGCACTTTTTACGATGATTGTGATTGCTACGTCGACTCCTGCCTTCATTCTGGTGATTTTCCCTCTAGGCTATGTTTACCTGCGGTACCAGAAGTATTACCTGCGAACCTCACGTGAATTGAAGCGGTTGGACAGCGTCACTAGGAGCCCGATCTATGCTCACTTCCAGGAGTCGCTCGGCGGCATCTCCACAATTCGCGGCTACCGACAGGAGAACCGGTTTGCTCTTGAAAATGAATGGCGCATGGATGCGAATCTTCGGGCTTACTTTCCATCCATCAGTGCCAACAGATGGTTGGCTGTTCGTTTGGAATTCATCGGTTCGGTTATTATTCTGGCTGCCGCGCTGCTTTCCATCATCTCAGTCGCCACTGGCAGTGGTATATCTGCAGGCATGGTCGGTTTGGCCATGTCTTATGCTCTACAAATCACTCAGTCCTTGAACTGGATCGTTCGACAAACTGTCGAAGTTGAAACCAACATTGTGTCTGTTGAGCGGGTTCTTGAGTACGCGAACCTGCCCAGCGAGGCCCCGGATGTTATCTTCAAAAACCGCCCGGCTATCGGATGGCCCGCTCAAGGGGCGGTGACATTCAAGGACTACAGCACGCGGTATCGTCCTGGACTTGATTTAGTGCTCAAGGATATCAGCCTGGACATTAAACCTCATGAAAAAATAGGCGTTGTTGGCCGTACAGGTGCAGGGAAGAGTTCGTTGACTCTGGCGCTCTTCCGTATCATCGAAGCCGCTGGTGGCAGCATCAGGTGAGAACAACTGCCCGATCTAGTTGCCTTTGCAATTTCTGACGTCTTTTATAGTATCGATGGCCTTGATATTTCTACTATTGGGCTATCTGACCTGCGGGGACGTCTCGCCATTATTCCCCAGGATCCTGCCATGTTTGAGGGCACTCTTCGTGACAATCTGGACCCCCGGCATGTGCATGATGACACGGAGCTCTGGAGTGTCCTTGGTACGTTGGGCCCGACTCGCTGCATGCCCAAGCATTGATTGACTGACATCGTAATTGCGTAGAACATGCCAGACTCAAGGAGCACGTCGCTCAAATGGACGGTCAGCTGGACGCACTGATTCAAGAAGGAGGTAAAGTTCACTTTTGCCACCGCCATACCTCCCCTTACGTCCTTGCTTAAATCAAAAGTCCGAGTTCTAACGTGATTGTGACAGGATCTAATCTTAGCCAGGGCCAGCGTCAGCTGGTATCTGTGGCGCGGGCGTTGCTGACACCGAGCAATATCCTTGTGCTTGACGAAGCTACAGTAAGTGGCCGTTGACTACACCGTTTCTTCCTGTATATGACGAAAGTTTACTGACGGCTTGTAACAGGCGGCAGTCGACGTGGAGACGGATGCGCTGCTCCAACGCACTTTGCGCAGCAGCGTCTTCCAGGAACGCACAATCATCACGATTGCGCACCGTATCAATACGATTATTGACTCGGATCGAATCGTGGTCTTGGACAAGGGGCGGGTCGCAGAGTTTGACACGCCCGCAAACCTGATCAAGCGTGGCGGCAAATTCTATGAGCTGGTCAAGGAAGCTGGTTTGCTTGAAAGCGATGGAGCAGCGCTTGTGCAGTAATCTAATTTCCACCTAAAGAGGAAGCTGATATTGTGACTGGCTGGGGGAACCGGATCGATTCTTCCAGCTCGGGCCGATCCCTTTTTTGTCAAAGACTACTGTAAGGAAGGCGAAAAATCTGTTTCCCTTATCCTCTTACCTGGTTTGTGGAAAGCGCCCTGTTTCAGCGAGAGTACATACCGGCGGTACTCTGCAGGTGCATGGCGAACTCGAGGACACAGCTTTGGGTCGTTACAGCCAGCCGTCGTCGCAGCTTTGATCTGTAACAAAGTCCGTGCGCATTGAAGAGGGGTCTTCTTGGAGACCTTAGGGTGATCGATCACCGATCTGGAGGCGCTACGATAGAATCCTGATTTACACCCAGCCTTAGTGTCAATTTCGGCTCCGGAGGGGGAGTGGTCTGGCCTGGAGGCGACCAGAATAGAGTTGATGAGGTCAAGAGGGGTTTATGATTCCCTGTTTCCAACGTCATTACGGAGTACAGTCAAACTGTGTACAGAGTATCTATAGGTGTAGGTAGAGGGATTGCCTTCGGTTTGCATATAGTCATATAAAAGTTGTTTGTTCCAATGTGCACGCACTCAGAGTAGCGGTGTAGGGAAGCAGCTGGGAGGGACCATGCAGAGAATGCAACTAAACTGGCACGTAACGATGTCATCTAGGATGAGAGTGAGGGACGCTGTTGCTTTCGGCACTAACAGCAACCAATTACTCATTTCTTGAAGCTGTATTACAGATTTACAACCCACAGTCATCCGAGTAGTGAACCGCCAGCCACCAACTCGAGTACCCCGCCAAAGCAGACGTGATCCACCCAATAGTAGCGCACATCAGGGTTTCCTTAGAAACATACAGGGACCCATGGACCGGATTAGCTCCGCTGGATTCTCAAATATTCTTTTCGAAACGATATACCTCGATCTGTATTGAGAAAAAAGTGTGGAGAAACAGAACACCAGCGGCGTAGAAGGGCCAATGGAACTCGCGAGGCTAAGGCCATGCTTGGGCCGTTCACAGTTGCTTAGTTCATACGAAGGCTTCTTCAAGGCGTGCGGTCCCAGTGGACGGAAGCATGGATAAACTTCCTCAATTTGTCATCCCTTGCGTCGTTATAGACTGCTGTCTTTGCCCATCATGTGTCGACGTCGACGTCGACGTCTATCAAAATTAACTACAGGGAGCCGAGCACTATCTCATTTCTCGCGTGGCGGACGGCCGGATCATTGCTCGACATATTCCGTAGACTAAGGTAACTAGTAGTCCGTACCATCTGTTTGACTATGAATGGTACCACAGCGTGGACGCGGGACACTGACACTAAGTGCCAGAGCTGGATCCATCTACGAAAAACTTGCTTGGATACTACTTGAAATTAGAACTATTTAGTTTAGTAGAGTAGCAGCAGAAGGGTTGAGCGAAGGAGGCCCCGCTTAGATATAATTCAGATTCAGATCTTGCAGGGATGCCCGGCCGTCCCGTCCGTCCGTCGCACTGAGAACCTGGTTTTCGGGTTGAGGTTGTTCGCGGATCGACTTGTTGCCGGTATACTACTCTCGGTGACTTGCAGTGGATGGTATAAAATCTACCTCTGGGTATGACTGACGGGTTATTACACATTCAATGAGTTAACAACAGACATTTGTATACACTCTTATTCGCAGAGCATGACACTGACAACATCAGACATCCTACCCTCCACCCCGTAAACAACTCTGTACTTCGTAAATCCCCGAATGGCATGGCACAAAGGAGACCAGGCCGCAACGCTCAGGCGTTTTGGTTCCCCATGCGATAGACAGACCTGAGGTCGCCAATGAGACGTATCCCAAAGCATAAACTTCCAGTCGGCCGTGGTCGAAGATCGCCAAGCATCATCCTTGCGTCGATGCTCGCATAGTCGAGTCGATCCATCACCGAGTCCATGGCCGTAGGGTTCATGGAACAGAATAGTTAAATGGTTGTGCGATGGCTGTAAGCTGTACGACACTGGCATTGATGAAAAGTGGATATCCCCATGATTCTACCAGTGACATGCATATATAGTCGATGGGTCCATGACAGCTGGCAGCGAGGGATTTGTCCGGTGCGGACTCCAGCTACCGGAATCAGTTTGTGTGTTGCCGGCAGCTCTTGCAAGATGTTACCTATCTCGGTGGGCACGAACATGTTCGATTCGAGGCAGATGAAGCATGAAGATAGAGATAAAGTTGTCTGGCCTTCAGCGGTTTCAGGAACCTCAAAGTATGATCTGTGGAGATTCCATCATAACCTGTGGGATCTTGGGTTTGAGAGTTGCAGTGGAGGGGGTCTTGTTCAACAGACTTTCCTACCCTGAACGGCGATCATTCAATTGAGGAGAAAGTAGCATCGCATTGATGTCCTCAATCGGGCTATATCTCCGTGCCAGCAGTGCCGGAACTCATTCCCCAGGATGCTGTTCCTGGAATTCCTCAGCCATGTTCCTGTATAGGACTTTTGTCCCTGATCCACTTGCTTAGCCATCTAATCTGGGTAAAGGAATTGAGTACAGTAATAGATATTAGGGGTATCTAAAGAAGATGAAATGTACTTATCTGAACTTTACGAGATTAGATCCTCTGCTAAGAGTAGTTCTTCCACTCTTGAAATAATTTGCTGAGTCTAGGTAATATTGGTTGATAGTTTAATTAGAATCTGATTAGTGTGTCTTAATTAGGTAATCACTGCTGAAGAGCGCACCTTCCCTATGAGTCTGTTATGAGTGTGTAGTAGAGCTTATGGAGAAGGAGCTCATCTTCTGCACAAGACCTCCGGGCCAGCCACATTATCCAACTGCCTGGTTAGCTACATTGCTGTGCAGGATGGATGTGCAGTTACGACTTGGCTCTCACGTACAATGCAATCGAGAGGGTCAATCAAGAGAGTCGATCTTTAGGTGAAGTACCCCAGGCAACAGCTTCAATTTATATTCTTGAATTACACGCCGTTTGTCAACACGCAATCTCACTAAAAGTTGCCCCCTTTTGTATATGTGACCAACAGTGTCTCGAATACGGGCGAAATCGGTTGGAAACGATAGATACAATCGCTTGTCCCGCCGCATTTCATGACGATGCTGAATCAAAACCCGCCAGAAGCCCACCTAACTGTTGATTGATGACTTGCACATCCTTTTTGCAAAGTTCGACATGGGCGCTGAATCAAGCAACTTCATTGGGGGCGTCAAATACCTATTCAGAGGTACAGAATCCGCGGAATTACCAGCGTACGTGCTCATAGAGCTCATGGCTTTGCATGGACGGCGAATCCACCCAGGAAAACGGGAGGCTTTGTCAGAGTAAATCAAACCCATATGGCCGAGCGTTCGCTATGTAGTATAACCAGAACTTTAAACCATTCTCCACCAGGCTCTCTGCAGAAAAGGGACGGCGCGTTGAACTCAGTCATATATACTTATCATGTCGTACGGGTGCTCGACATTGGCCATTGGGCCACGCCGTAGACACTGCTGAGAAGATTGTAACTGACAGAGCCGAATTCGCCGAAACAATGCATGCCGGCAACGTCAATTTGGCCCCGCATTTGCCCCACAGTAATCGACACAAGGTGGGAGATGTTATTCAAGCGGTGGCGGAACGCCTGAGGAGCGCCTATACATCGATCCGTGATGAGGCAAAGGCTGTAGAGACCCCCCTTGAGGAAATGTACAAGCGACTACTGTGTAGCCCGTGGAGGTGGGACTACCGCCATAAATGCCATCAGTAGCAGTTATCTATAGCCTGTATTTCAAAAGGTCCTCATATTCTAGTGTAAATTTGGTATCTAGTGTTGTTAACAGGTAATTGATAGATTTATCTGGATCCATGATACCGCATGCTCCATACATACTCTACACCATTTGAATAGGATAATCCCTACTCTCTATAGCGTCCCGGATTCCCTAACGCTTCATTCAGATTTCTCTGCAGGCGATGCATTCGGCGGATAAATTGTGGCAAATCATCCTGAGTTAAATGCATGCATGTCCCACATCCCGGAGTACCAGCTTGTTGCTTCTCGGCCAGTCGGCGAGCAGGAACAGGGATGTATTGAGTAAGTTAGCCTGCGGCTACTGCATGATGCTGACTCTGTGCGGTTAGGTCTATACTTAGTACTTGGTTCGGCAGGCGACAGGCGACAGGCGTTGATTGGTAGTTTCGGATGTTGTGTACACATTTCAAGTTACTGGATACTGGGCGCTGCTAAGGTATTGTGTGGGTAGACGAACTATCTAATATGGTTAATGTGGTGTAACAAGGAGCTCCTTCCTGCCATGCATATGTATATGTAATCCACTTAATGATGTTGTGCTTCTTGATGGGTTCATCAGAAGGAATCAATAACAGAGAATACTACTGGTGCATCTAACGTCGGTCATCTCAGATTCACATCTCCATAGATTTACAAAGTGGGGAGTGACAACTGGCAGTGACCATTATAGTTCACCAGACTATACTAGTGGTTCCATGGTTCAGTTGGCCTTCCGGCCATACCCGCAACTTAAATCACCGGCGCACCATGGTCCATCCATGGCAGAGGCGTACAGCACAATTGACACATAAAATAACAGTGAAATGGCTTACAGATGTTGTCTTGTGTTCCACTTTAAACTCTACATTCTGTAGTACTCCGATCTTGGGTACTACCGGATCGTTTATGATGATCATCCGCAGAGTATATCGGAGACCATATCTGCTGTAATGGACATTGGATGTTTGCACTTTGCAGCATTCCACGGAAAAACTCAAGAATAACTCGCGTAGATCATTGAATCAGTCGAGACATGACCACGCTTATTCAATTGCATAGTTAATCCAGTCGGAAAATATCTTCTCAGCCGTCGATCAATAGTTATTACGAGTAGAAATATGTGTCATATGTATGCCATTTATTATTGCTCATAATCTGCAGTAAGGTACAATACCCCATATCCGCGGTTACTCTGACTACGCACAGGAATCATGTCGTACAACAGACGCCCTAATCCCCATCAGTGACTCGCATGCTCAATTCTGCAGAGGCTCGGCCCGGTCGCATGGATGGGTCCCTTATGAGATATGTCTATCACCACCAGTATGTTGCGCACCCCGAAACCAGGTTTCTCGTGCGATTGAATGTTGGAAACAATCGTCACTGATATTTAGAATCAGGTTTTCTCGTGCCAGGATAATACCAGTTTAGCAAAGTATTTCAGTATGGAGTGCCGACATGAAACTGTAGCCGAGAACGGGCTGGACTTGGGCCCTCTATCCCATGTAGTGATGGCGCACAGCACATGCTCCATCTGGCTGCTCCACGCTTGCAGCGGCTTCATTTGAATCAGGCGTGCCTTGAGTACTTCTGTCGCAGTTCCAACTCGCAGTGTCTTCAGGTCCATGGAGCCAGCCACTATGCCGGGGCCGGACTGCCAGTATTTGTCAACTCTCTGCAAGCCTCGAACCCACGGAGATGGACCACAAAAACATGGCTTTGGCCCTTCATTTCTCGCTGTCAGAGAAGTAGTGTGAAAATGCGATAGCATGTAGCTGAAATGGCTGGGGTCTGCGTCGCCTTGCAAGGGAGGTCATCCCATCTACCTGGCACTTGGATCCCCGTTCCTGACACCGGAAAAGGTCTGATGCAGGGGAAAGGAGTGAGATAGGCAACTACAGAGTACACATACAAAATGTACGTTGCACAGGCAGTACTTTTGTGTCAAATTTTTTAGGAATGCACGGGAACAGCTCGCGAAATAAGTGCTGCTAGTGTAACCCAGGGGAAGGGAAACCGGATCGGTTCCTTAGGCTATGGACAAGAGATCGCGGCTGACACTCCAATGATAGCGCATGTCCGTCAGTGCTAGTGTCAGTGTGCGAGTATCAGGTGGACGGTGCGGAGTCTGGACTCCTGGAGGATTGACATCGCCTATCGTATTTGGTCTTGATGACAAGCGTTGGCGACGTTCGGACCGCGCTCCCCGGGCCGTGCCCTGCTACTATCCACTTTTCCTACTATTCCATTGGGTTCTGGGTTTTTGACTATCAGTTTTCCTGTACTTTATGCCTGATCGACGGTGCAATCAAATTTCTTAAACTATGAAGCCTGTCACTAATTCCTTGGCACTCTGTAATGAACATAAGAATCGACCCAAAAGGATAAAGCGCTAGTGACAGAACAGACTATGATTTCCGAAGTGACTGACAACCTTAGCTTAAGGCAGACAGGCAACTCTTTTGCGATTCCCCTTTTTGGAAAATGGACAATGTCGCTAGTGTCTATGAGGGCGCAATGTCTTAAGAATGTTACACTGGCCAGTTGACACTGACAGTAAACCGTCCTTGAAACCACTGCACAAAGTACTGCTGATGACGAAAACCTCAAGCCCCGAGGCCTTCCACCACCTATCATTAGCTGAGTATCCATCCCCCCTTAGACCAACCGGCCCGGGCAGTCCAACGTGACCCATTCTTGGGCTCGATTTCGAACCCCTCTCTCAAATTCCACTTAATCACCCCCCCCCCTCCAACCTGTTCCTAGCAGTCCCGGAGACTTTTAATCCATACACCTCTATCTGACTTTTTGCGCAATGACGCAATAGGGCTTTGCTGCATCATTGGCATCTGCATGGGGCTGTCTTGATTTACATCAAGCGTTCGATATTAGAACAATAGTGTAGAGCTACGTATTCTCACCGTAAGATTGCGCATGTATCATTGCTTTATTCTTTGGCATCCTTTAGCACCCTGCAAAGATTCCCAACAAACAGTAGGTTATCGTAAACCAAGTGAATCACTCCCCGGTCACTTAGCTTGACCCAACAACCTGTTTACTCCGTAGCCTGAGGGGCCTCACCAGGAGCCACCCTCGAAAACTCGGTTACGACGGAACGTCATTGGCTCTTTTGATTATGTCCTCCGTGGATAGGTACGATCACCCCGCCGGCACGGGATCTGCCCGTTGGCCTTATCATGGGTGATGGACCGGTGGATCGGGGAATTTTCGTTCATCCTTGTCGTGTGAATCCACCAAGACGGCAGAGGCCGTGGACATGGTCGCAATTCCGCGGAGTTGTTGGACACTGAAGTTGAATTAGTCTCCCCCTGTGCCCATTATTTGGGAAGCCACTCGCGTCTTCTGACAGTGGCAGACAGGGTGCTGAGGCTACAGGATCCGAAGGCTTGCGTACGTTACCATTTATGGTAACGGCAGCTACCGATGGTGGGAATCACGCCCACATCGCTCAGGAACTAGAGATAATAGCGCCTTGCTGATGGTAATAGACAGGCCCAGCCAAGAGCTCAGTGGCTGTTAATCAATCGAACGAGCCCTGCGGTCTCGCGTTTTGTTGCACGTTGATCTCCTAGATCAAGCCTCATGGTGAAAGTACCCCACCATTCCTGATATGCGAAGATCCAATGTCCAGAACTGGATCGTTTGTTCAGTTTCATCCTGTGTATGGGTGAGCAGCCAGTCAGGATCCATGTGTTGGACTCGAGTGGACATTTTGGTACTTTTCATTCTTTCGGCTCCGCGGCAGGCGCGCGCTCCCTTGCCAGATACCATGGCCTATAATCCGTACTGATATCACTATGATCGGTGAGGAGTTTCCCAGAGAAATTACGTTGGTTGGGCTATCTTGGGGATAAAGAAGAAAATTTAACGTCCGCCTGACAACTGTCACTGTCATATCAGCTAAGCAGGGTAGAGGTTTGACTTTGCTCCATTGTACATGCATGCAGTCATACTCATGCATGATTAGAATTTTTCGCCAACGTTCCCCATGAGTCGTGATAACCAACGTGGCGGTGAGCCTTTTCCACAATGCCTTACATCATGTATATCATACAGTTATATTGCACACCGTTCTCATGTACAGCGTCTGTCGCTTGGCCACGTTGACGATTGACACCGCCAGATGCATGGAGGTAATGCCATCGGTCGGTCATGCCAGCTGGCGAGCAGTTCGAACCTGAAGAGATCGTGCATTGTGCGTCTTCAATTGTGCCTGAATCCTAGGTCATCAATCTGTAATCTTTGTCTCATAAACTGGTTCCTGATCCACTGGTCTAGACTCTGAACCCTGTCCATTAATCAAAGTTGGGAGTTTGGCAGGTAGGTCGGTCAGGGGCTTGGTCATATGCTTGCTTGGCTGACAGTTACTTGGGAGATCTACTGCGTACTATTTGTGGAATACGCAGTACTTTGTGATGGCCCTCGTATATAGAATCGCAAGGCTGAGAAAAACGAGCAGGGAATTGGTGATCATCAATCTACTCGAAGCAACCGAGTCATTGTGTACTATGATTAGGGATAGAGTACTTATGCGCGACTCTGTTTGAGACTTATTATTATTCCCTGATCGAAATATACAACCGTGCCATAGGCTTGATCAATGGAGATCTTATCAGTGAATTCTGTGTTATGAGATGATAGTGGAGTGTCTCCAATGCCTCTTGATTATGGACGATGGTCCTGTTGATTATTAGGTTACTAAATATATTTCCGCGGGATGGTAGCATCCGCCCTTTTGTTGTTCGACTAGGGGGTAATCGCTGAGCTTCTACTGGACCTAATCCATGTTCTAGCTGAACATCACTGTCTTACTTCTAATGCCCAAATACAAAGCGTTCGAGCGGCACCGCTGTCGTTTGTGCCCTTGAAGATCATTTGGAATGTTTGGGAGTCAAACTAGCCAGCCATCCCCTAGACGGTTACTAGCGATATAGCCAAGGATAGACTATAAGAGTTACCATGTCAGCGGTGCCTGAAAAGCCCGGGCTACCCGAAGTACGGACACGGACCACGACTACTACGTATTACTCTACCATGACTACACTGTTAGTGGTCTAGTACTTTGTTACTAAGTACTGTACACTGAAATATTTACTAGTGTGAGCATCATGACAAATTGTCCCAATTAGGAAGCCGTATTTGGGCTTGGCTAAGGATCGGACTTTATTGCTCCTCGGGGTTTACTTTACCTTCCTTCTGGATCCCAGGTTAGGTTGGATGGAAGCTAACTCAGTGGCAGGCAGTGACGTTGAGGATTTTGCACTCGACCAGGGTTGGTGCTAAAATCGAGGTCATTGTCTCCTAGATCGTCGCGAATAGATGGCTGATGACATTGCATTGGTGTGGTGAGGTCAGTGGCAGGTAACCTGACACAGCAGACGAACGTCAACGTTGCTGCCATCTGACATCAAAGTCCGAGACCTTGGTCTTCCTGCTATTGCTTTTTCCATTGCCTCTGCTACCATAGTACCCAGTATGGAGCACCCTCTTCGACTGTCAGGTAATTGTGACCAATTGACTGGGCTCTATTGAACTACTGCATAATTTGATGGAGATGGAGGATGCTGCCCCCTGCCAAAGTGAAGAAAATGTGTCACTGTTAGAATCCAGCTTTCAAACTGCTCTCAGCCTTTGATTTGTCGACTCAATCTCATATTGATTCTAGGGTTTTCTTTTCTTTGTTCACATTAGTCAGTGCTCAGTAGTCTGTGTAGGTGCATAACTGGCGTAAATGGAATTACCCCTTTTCATGATTCAGATCTCATCAGCCATTGTACTCCGTAGGACCGTAGTCCAAAACAGTAAACATCCTTCATCCGAGCCTCCATTAACAACATTTCGAACCCTTCACGGTAGACAGAATACCATACAAACTCAAAACTCTAATGTCTAAAAGCCTACGACCGATTTGGATACTGGATTTTCCCCTTCCCAGGATGTCGGGTATGCACAAGCCTCTTCATGGCCATCTGCCCTCCGACTTTCCTCTGGAGAAACCGCCCAAGAAGCTTCTCAAGCTCTCTGATTGGCTTCTAGCCCCTCGACTAGCGTTCGGGGCACAAGTCAATAAGATCCGTCCATGATCAGGGCGGCCCCGGGTCCTTCCCCTTGGTCAATCGCAATCTCGCGCCAAATCCAAATCCACCATAGTCTGGAGTCTGTACCTTAGCTTAGGTACTTTGATCCTTTCCCGACTCGCGATCGTGTCCCCTTTTGGGGTATAATGGAATCTACCTATAGGATAAACTCCGCCGAATCCTCAGAATTCTTTTTTACCCTTGTCGGTAACACAGCAACCCTGTTCAAGATGATGCCACTATGCTTAATGTGTGTGCAGAAGTACGATGGGAGGACCGGGAGTGTCAATCATGGAAACAGCTAGAAGCTTGAACTCGAGTTTACATCCTCGATGAGTGACACACTTGGTGGCGAGGGGATCTCGCTGCCGGTGAATACAGAATACAGCGTACGGAGTATTTACCAAAACTGTGCGTGCGTTATCCCATACTCTACAATATGAGAGACACAAGATGTGGCTAGTGATCAACTGAACTGTGGCGGTGACACGGAGTCTCCGAGCTCTTCGAGGCTGAGAGCAACGGATTCTGCGTATCAGGTACGCTCAGGTGCAGTCGACTTAGCCGCAGAGTACTGTACAAGGTACTTGGTCGTCGCTGGTATGTTGTAATTGTACGTATGCACGGAGAGGGGCAATACATGGTGTACGGAAGACACATGGATAGGCTAGATACGGAGCTTTCGATGCTAATACTTACTACTTGGGGCTAGATTGCAAAGCACCTGGTCCAAGCGTGCGCGATGTGGGACGGGGACGAAAGGAAAACCGCCCTGAAGTTTGATTCTGAAGGTAAAATGGTAACGCCTGTGGCCTGTGCACGGTATCTTCTTTCTTCAGGGCAGAAGTCTGTTTACAAATCCCGTCCTGTGGTTCTGGTAGGTAGATACTTTTCTGGTTGATCTATGGAGTCATGTCGTACAAAATGCAAATCAACCGGGGAAACTGATGGAGAATACTGGAGGATTGGCTGAGGTTTCTGTCAGTTTGAGGTACTCCACGTACTGTAATCTGTAGTAGAGGGGACTGTACGGAGGAGAATGGATAGGTATGCTTAGAATTATGCGCTGAAGAAGACTAGACAGAAGTACTGAACAAGAGACTAGGCGGGACCGGGATTCGATATCCATAGCATGGCGCTCAGTGCCGGAAAAATGTAAACCAATTTGATCCACAGGCAATATCCATGAAAGCACGACAAAAAGTATAGACTGGTATGAGTTACCACTGCATGGAGAGCAGCTCCTCGGTGTTTGGGAAAACATACGATTTCTGCTGGGAAGCAACTGGCTAATGACGAGGGGGCCACTGCTACAGGAATGGCGTCCCAGGAACTCCATCCCCGGGCCTAAGTGGCTGTTAGAGTCCTGACTAACCACAAACTAGTCGATCTGTTAATAAGCAACTCCTCATTCTGCTATTTTGGCTCTGGTGCTCTTGACATTATTGTAGAAATATCCGTCGAGTACTCACAGAGACGACTATTTGGGTTGAAGACTGACCAATATGGGTCTTTTTTGTGGGTTGATTCCTCCCAGTCTATAGTAATCATCTGTTGTAGATGATGTGCATTTGATGGCCATCTCAGCTAGCACTCTAGATATCAAATCTGAACTTAGGCGTCTAATCTAGAGACCAGCGTTCCAGTGCTCTGGCTGTGGAGCAAGCATCGGTAAGCCACGGTGCTTTTGACTGGCATCCTTCGAACAAAGCCTACCTACTAGTAGAGCAGATGGCTTGGGGAGTGGTTGAAACGATCTACAACTATAGGTAAATATGAGGAAAATGTTCATGCGAATAATGGCTGCAGAAAAAAAAGGAATAATTTCGATAAATATGTAGGAAATAAATCCATATGACAACTATAGTAATTTACAAAAAGAAATAAATAAAAGAAGTACGGATACCGCCCTACTGCTGCATGTCCTTGCCTGAGAGATGCAGCCCCCAGCTCTGGACCGGTGCTTTTTAGCAGCCGTAGAGACTATCTTGCGTTTCGAGTTTGATGCGCTTCAAGGATCATCCATGTTGGCGGGTCATTCCACTAAGTCGGAGTCTCAGATGGCCAAATCGGGACGGCCCTTCGATTCGATGGCAGCTTGACTATGAGAGAGGGGCCCAACAAATTAAAATAATATATTAATAAAAAAAATAGGGAAATAATAAATAAAAAATAAAAAATAAAAAAAGTCCCAGAGGCGCTTCTAGTTCTATATTCGATCGCTATCATCAATATCCCAGAGGCACAGGCATTCCGATCTCTCATCGCCAACACTGAAAAACTGCCATTTCCCCCGTCTTAAAGCTCCAATCCTTCTTCTTCTCATCTACTTCTTCTCTCCTTGAGGATCTCGAGTGTTCCCTTGAGCTATTGGGTAACTTCTCATCTGTCAGTCACTGATTGTCCCTTCTCTTGACTTGACTCTGTGTCACCATCCTCGTTTACCGTACATATCCCCCGGAGCAGAAAACAAAGAAAAAGACCAAGTAGTCTTGATCTAATTCCAACTCTGTTGCAGCTCGTCACACCTGCCCATCTGTGTGCCGAAATCGGTTGCCAGCATCCATCTTGCAGCATCTCCCACCTTCCCGGGCCGATCTTGATTGTTTGCTCTCGAACCCCGTTGGGTGTTTGATCTCCGTTTTCGTCTGGGTGCATCCTGTGAGTAGCATGTCGTCACTTGTCACGCATACTACCCCCCTCTTAACTCTGTTTGATGGGCGTCGATCTGCCTCAAAATGGCTCGTCTGCCTTCAGAAGCAAACTACAGCAGACGGCCGGGTCATGGACTCGAACCGCCGTACTGGCTTTCGCCTCCGTCTTGACGTTCTTATCTCAATTTTGAGCCTTTCTCATTGCTGTATCTTGTTTCCCCTTGAGGCTTCTGGCATGCTGCAACTTCCCAAGTGTCAAACCAAAGCTAATCAGCGGCCTTCGCCTGCCATGGCTTCACCAGACCTGGATCTCTGCAGCCTCATCACCATCTCGGATCACCAGGTTCTGATCCCGCTAGAAGACAGAACAAAGATCCTCCGGGTCAATATATATTGCCGCCATCGCAGCTGTAAACACGATCTAAACTCGACGGCATCTTCATGTGTTGAGCACTATCTCCCTCTCAGAGCAATTCAGTAACCGTACTGCCTGAGAAACGTCCAACTCGAGATTGTCCAAACGATACACCCGCTCAACGAAACCTGCATACCTTTGTCAACGTCAACCTCTCAAATTACACAATGGTGTTCAGCGCACCTGCTCCTGGGGTGGGCTCCAGTAAAAGGCCAGCGTCATGCATGCAGGACGATGTCAACGGCTGGGATAATGTCCCGGTAAGTGATACCGGCATTAGAAAGACATATATGGAGCTGACTCATCTCCTACATAGCCCATGGGTCTATCCGTGCGTTCATCGATCAATATCCCTTACGCCCACTACGCCATGATCTATCTCGACAACATGGGCAGACTCAAGGTGACGGAATCTCCGTCTATCCAGGAGCAAAATGGGACTGTTTTCACACCCGAAGTCCGTGAAAGATTTTTGGAAATCCTTGGTGCCAAGATCGGATATCAGCGCCCCATGGTTCGAAGTATGTAAACCCTCCGCGCACAAGTACGATTTTGCTGCTGATCTTATTTGAACAGGGCTGTCAGGTGCCGGTGCCACACCATATAGCTATGATCCTCAACAACCGCTTGGTCACTTGCCCTACCGTCAGAACAAGCGGCGCAGAAATTCCCCAGCCCACTCCATGTATGGTGTGCCGCCATCCGTCCAGTTCTCAGGCCCCGCTGAGGAAACGCCCTCTTGTGGATCAGTGGACATGGTCGGGCTCGAAATCGGTGATACTCCTAAAGTCCTCGACTACTATGAGAGATCCTTGAAGCACTTCCAGCAGCTCAACTGTCGCCAGATTGCAAAGGCATTCATTAAGTTCATCGAGCCAAGAAAGCAAGTGAAGCACCCTTATAATGGAGGTAAACCCCCCGCAGGAGCACCTCCTGGTAAGAAGGGCGACCCAGAGAAGACAAAGCCCGAATGGTGGCCTGCCGATGTGGTTCACAAGGAGCCTGACCATCTTCGAAAGGATCGTACGTGTACCCCTCCAGAAAATCCTCTGTGCCAAGTAACTTTGCTGACAGATTTAGAACGCCTGTCTCTGTTGATTCATATCATCCGCAAGCTTGGAAGATTCGGTATTACCACGGATCAATTGCAGGAAATTGCCCATGACTGCAAGCGGCAGCTCAGAGGGCCCCACAGACTCCAAATCTTGGACGAGGTTTTCAGAGTGAGAAGGATGGAAGAACGCTATGAAAGAGGAGAAGTTGGTAAGCGGCATCTTCCTTGAAATTCATTTTGACAGCTATTGACGAGCCTCAGATGCCAACACGATCGTGTATGTTGTCAACCGAGAGTCGAACCCGAAAGAGAAGGATGCCGAGTCCAATGTGGATCCGGACCAGAAGCATGAGCAAGAAGACGATAATGCGGATGAAGCACTTCCCATTCACCACACTGAGGTGAACTCAACCAGCCTGATGTCAAGCTCAGTCGAACACATGGGCATGGCGGCACCAAGTGGCCCAATGAACATGGGAGATGACAGACACCAGTTGTTTCCTTTACCCGAGTCGTTGAGCTTTGGTGAGACACCACGGGACGATCGGACCTTCTTTCCCACGACATCTGAGTATACCGAAGATTATGCATCTCAGCAGATGCTCAGAACCCCTGCAACAACGGCGCTTGTCAGCCCCAATGAGACATCTGCCGCTTTCGATTATATGACACAGGCGCCCATCACCTCCTCCGCCCCGGAGCAGATTTCCCACCACCGCCAAGCACCCCTGCCCATGCAGCACTCGGCCAGCTTCGACCCTTGGACGCCTTCGTTCCGACAGAATCTCTTCAACCCAATGGAGTATGGTACTGCACCTAGTCACGCCATGTCTCAGACTACTATGTCATATCAGCTTCCCATGACCCCGACGTCTCATCCCCAGGAAATGCCTCACATGGCTCACGGCCTGCCGAACCTGCCTCAAGACAGGCCTTCAAGCATGGATGGCATGAGCATGAGAGGCCCTTCTTTCCGCACAGGATCTTTAAGTCATCCTCGTGATCCATCACAGCAGGCTCCTCATTCTAGCTGATGTGGCCATCCTGACAGTTGGACTCAGAATAGACCACATGCATGATTCTAAATGATTGATCCTCGACCACTGTTTTGACCCTCCTGCAGCCTTGGAGTTTCGGTTCACTGATGATTGTTTCCCCGACTTTTCTTCTGCTTCTTGCTTAGTCCCTGACTTTGTTGTCAACGCGGACTTAACCATGCGGCTTGTTGCATGTCAAGTGACTGCCATGACACTCCGTGGTTTTACATGGCAGGTACTGTCGATGACTTCTCAATTCTTCTTCGTTTAGTATATATACTCGTTGCTTGTTCCATGTTTGACTATGTCTTTTTCCTTATACATACGTTCAAAAATTCTGTTGAAGATGGCGCCAGATGGTGTGAGATGCAAATATGGGTGATGTTCTTGTGTTTGTTCATTTCCCTTTTTTTGATCATGATTTAGTCTCTTAGACAATTGGCAGCGAGGCGCTTGTGGCGAAGCTCGTTCTCTTTGGACGCCGATCGGCTGAATGAGAGGTAACGAGGCATGAGGGTGTTTCATTATAACAGTGATTGCTTTTTGGATTAGTTTTGTCGTTCAAGGTACAATGATCACTATATTTGACTTTCGGCCTTTTAAAGTGTAGGAGAGTAGAGGGGTACTCCATTGTTTGAGGATGGACATAAACGCGCGGCAAGTGGCGCTAGCCCTATTCAGTTGGCGCGAGCGTTGACGCCTTCCCGCGGCTCTGAGCCTCCAGAGAGCTGCATGAGCGACGGCAACAAAGAACCCATATCGCCTCTCCCCACCGGTTTACGACGCCGAACAAATAACAATGAACTGAGGATTCGACAGATGGCATAATACTGTGCGACAACTTTCCATACCTGTTCATCTAGCGGGTTTGCGCCACGATTCGATGGCCGTTGGCACGGAGGTGACATCTCCTCACGCCGCAAAGTCGAAGCGTTCGGCCATCGGCGACCTCTGCGACGAGCCCAGCTTTCAACAACGGCTTCAAAACAGCTTCCTTCTCTTCCCTTGAACGCGTCGAGGCCGTAAAATTGAGATACAAAGGTATTGCGTCATGGCTTTTCCCGGTTTGGAGTTCGATATGCGTGAGCACTTTGGGTTCTGGCATTATCTTCCCTCACTGTTGTGTTGCTTCGCAGTTGACAGTCTTTCTTCATTAGCTTTCTCAAACTAACTGCGTTGTTACGTCCTCCGACCTATTATTGGAGGTCAGCCTTTTTAGGTACTTGGTTCACCAGCTTCCTTTCCTTCACCCATAAATCAACCTCCATCTCCGAAGAAGACGATAAACGAACAGACTACGACTCGGCATTCCTGGGTGAAGAGGTTCGGAGATTGTCATCAACTTCACCGTACTTTATTCGAGAATGGCAGGCCCAGCGAACCCATTCGCTGGCCTCGCCCAGAAAGATGGAACAAAGGCTCCGGCGGGTCGAGGGCGCGGTGGATCATTCAGTCGAGCTACTCCCTACCAGTCCAAATCATCCAACGCGCGTGGCCGAGGACGAGGAGCCTCGTCGGCAATGAGATCTCTCCGTGGTCACGGCCGAGGCGCCGGTCCAGCGACTAACACCTGGCGCAAACCGGACTCAAACGCGGCTCCCGCAGGAGCTGCCGCATCGCCTTTCTCCCAGTTAAAGCAGAGCCAACCCTCTTCTCCATTTGGTGGACAGGCTCCGCAGCAGAAACCGGCATTTTCTGGTATGGCGAATGGCTCGTCTGGTGCATTTGGGATACCGTCTGGCTTTGCTGGGAGCATGGTCGACTCTAGCAGAGACCCTCGACTACAATTTTCGTCAAATGGAACGAAGGGCGTGGATGGCTCTGCTGTGCCAGTGGAGGACATGGCAGTTCTGAACAGTTACAATGACCGTTATGAAAGGGTAAGACATTCTTCCACACTGGATTTTCACCTGTTGCCCGGGATTCTGGTCTAACAGCTTGCAGCTCAAGCTTGATAGGGCGAAGCAACGGGAACAAGCAATCAGGAAAGGGCAGATGGCGGATCCCAATCAACCTACTTCCCTGAATCAAGCAATTACACCCGTCGGTACCTGCACGAGCATGTGTCCCGAGTTTGAGCGGGTTGAGCGCATCGTCCAGAAGATGGTAGACAAAAGCGAAAAGGTATAGACAGACGATGTCGTATGGTGCTTGTCCAAGAACTGACTGTCCATAGTTTCTTCATCCTGCGACGAACACATTGCAGAATATGGAAACGAAAATGCTCAAACGCTTCAGAAGATCGGCTGCCGGTTACGACGAACAGCTTCCGTCTGATATTCGCACACCGAAAGCACTCCTTCAGTCAACCAACTATCTGATTCGACATATCCTTGGTGGTTCTGAGCCTCTTGGTTTGATTCACAAGTTTGTCTGGGATCGAACACGATCGATTCGTAACGATTTCTCCGTCCAGCAGCTCACCCAGGAGGAGGACGTGAAAATAGCAGTCACATGCCTGGAAAGAATTGCCCGGTTTCACATAGTGTCTCTTCACCTACTCTCTAGTCCTGCGAACGAGGAGCCTTTTGACCGCCACCAGGAACGAGAACAACTCAACAATACCATGTTGTCGCTGATGTACTATTACGACGACAATCGAGGCCGCATCACGTTTCCCAATGAGGACGAGTTCCGGGCCTATTACATTATCTTCTCCATTCACGACCAGCGACCGGATTTAGAAGCCCGAGTTCAGAAATGGCCTGCAGAGCTACGCAGTTCGCCTCGGGTTCAAGTAGCCCTTGAATTGTTCGCCGCTGCGGGCAACACATGGGAGTATCAAGGTACCCTAGATGCTAAACGACCCAACGCCATTGCGCAGGGCTTCTACGCACGCTTCTTCAACTTGGTTGATTCTCCAGCTGTGTCGTATTTGATGGCCTGTGTTGCCGAAACCTATTTCAACCACATGCGCCAAACAGCTATCCGTTCAATATGGAAGGGATATTGTCGTTATCCCGCTTCTCAACAGCACAAGAATGAGGAGTGGACCGTCGACGAACTGACCAAAGTCTTACACTTTGATGACGACAGCCAAACAATTGGATTCTGTGAAGAGCAAGATCTACAGTTTGCTGAGAATGCTCATGGTGATCTTTATCTCAACTGGGGCAACCGTCCGGTTGACTCGATTGGTACGTGTGATCTCGACAACACTCTCGCCTCCTTTCCTTCGTTCACTGGCTCTGTTTTCGCCCCACCGGATTACGGCAATTATACTATTAGGCTTCTCAATGTCGGCCATGTCTGACTTCGACTGACGAAACTGAATCCATAGCCTTCCAGCCGACGTCCGAACACTCATTCTCAGAACAGTATGTCGAGTCGAAGCGAGCAGGCAGAAGCATGGTTGCGATCATACTCGGCTTGAATATCAAAGAAGCGGCAACTCTAGGAATGATCGACAGCTCTTTTCTGCCGCAGCGCTCACTGGCACTACCCGCCCCCGAGCCAGAAGCACCCACAGACGATGATGCCCTCTTTGTGAGTGACGATGACAATGAAATTCGTCCACCAGCCATCCAAACGAACGGTAATGTTTCGCAGGGTGGTGTCTTTACTGAGTCTCCCGCATCAGCTTCAAGCCTGCGCAACGCATTCACAGAACTTTCACAGAGTACAACAAATGCAGAAGCGGCACCTACGCAAAGCAATCCGAGTTCTTCGATTGCACAGGCCACCAATATAACCCGAACCTCCGAGCCGGCCAAGACCTTTTCTTCCTTGTTCTCCGGCACTAGTTCGGCCGGTGCCACAACGGCGCCCACAGTTGCGCCTTCTAACCAATTTGCCAGCATATCTTCGCCCTTTACGCCATTCAAGACGCCAGTGACTGAGCAGAAGGCTCCAACCTTGCCTACTGCGTCCAGTAGTCAGCAACCAACCTCGATCTTTTCGACAGGAACGTCCAATTTTACGCCAGGAAAGCCTGACACAACCCCTGCATCGGCTACTTCTCAGTTTAAATCACCACACCTCTTCCAATTCTCTACAACACCTACAGCTTCACCATTCGGCCTTTCCCAGACACCGTCAATATCCAGACCTGATCAGGCTCCTGGCCCGACTGCTGCCCAGCCGTCGACAAGCATTTTCGATACTGGCAAGCCATCCTCTGCTCCGCAGATTTCAAGCTCTGTGTTCAGTCTCGCTGGTCAGAATGCTCTCCCGGGAAAAGCAGAAGCTGAAAAGCCTCAACCAAGTCTCCTCAAGTCTGCGGAGACAACTTCAGCACCATCTCCATTTGCGCAAGCAAATAATCCTTTCGCTCCAGCGAAAGACGGTACGTTCTTCTGTCCTACGGCATTGCCTTGGTATAGAATCATTGTGAATTTTAACGATCTGGACAGATTCACCGGCAGCCGCCCATCCTGTTCAATCCACCAATGTTTTCTCATTTGCGAAGCCTGTGGAGATAAAGGCGCCCGAACAGAAACCGGCCGATGCGACTGAGAGTTTGAAGCCTCCACAGGAAGAGGAAGTTCCGAAACAGAATGCACCAGCAGACGAGCCTGTGCCGCCTCGTTTGGAAGATGTCACTGAGCAGCAGCAGCCTCGACCAGTATTCACGAATGCTAGCTCACCTGAACCCGTTAGCGTCACATCGCCCCCTCCTGCAGAACCTAGCACAGTGGGTGCTGTTCAAGGAAATTTTTCCGCTCGCGTCTCCCCTGAGCCGGCCGCCAAGAGAGATGGAAACTCAGGTGAGTCACAGTTTCAGCGGCATCCATTGATGATGTTTGTTTACCTGTCGGGTCTATCTGACATGCATATAGCTTTAGAAGATGAACGACGCCTTGCATGGCTAGATACCCTGAAAGAAGCGGCAAATAAAAGGCGACAAACCCTCTCGACAAGTCGCAAGCGTATTCTCCACGAAGAAGATGAACAAGAACTGAAACGGAGCGAGCCAAAGGCACCCAAAATAGCCAAGCCCGAGGCTCCTACTCCACGCAAAGTGTCTATGGCACTGTCTTCAATTAAACCTCTTCCGAAACTTCCCATATTGGAACGGATTGAGGCCATGGCAGCTCGAAAACCTGCAAAGGAGGAGAAGCCTGAAGTTCCAAAGCCTCGCCAAGTCGACGAAGATGAACTCCTCCTTTCCGCTGCCCGAATTGCCGCAGAATCACTCAGGAGCGGGCCGAGACTTCTCGACCATTGGTCAACACACCCTGAACCCCGAAGCTCCGTTTTCAGCCCACGCAGCAGCCTTTCATCTTCGCACTCGTTCTCGCGGAGTCAGTCACCGAATTCATACCAAGTCAATGGATACGATGTTGCTCTTGCCCCTGATAGAGACTTGGGACTAGGACGTACGCTGTCCCGAACGGAACAGAGAATTCGCCTTACCGGGGGCAAGGGCCTAGCATATAAGCCGCTCAACTTTACACCAGAGAAGAAAAGTAGAGGAACAGGCAAGAAATAGGTGTTGTCATTGGGATTCACCGTGTGTTTCATACTCTCAGAGGCTCACTTTCGCCCTTGCAGCTTTGAAGTGAAAACGCCTGCTAAACAGCCCATGGCGGTCTTCAGTCTTGCTGTGTACCTTTTTTGTCAGCTATCATCTCGATTGCATTATGCGACGGCGTTTTCTGCGGATTTTGGTTTTTTGATAAGGGATGTATCTGCTACATCTGGAGTTTAGCAGCAGGCGCTGGAAGTGTGTGTGTCGTACATAACTGCATTATAAGAATACCCTATATTTCTGCATAAAAATGTTTGTTCAAGCAAGGGAAACATAGACCTGAAAGTTGGCTGGATATAGACGATCACTAGCAATTGTGCAGGTGCCTCAGGTATCTTTGAGTCACATGACCTCATATTCGGTTTCCAATGGGCGGATGTATTGTCCTTTCGCATCTTGTAATTGAGAACTTCCAAAACAAAACATATCTAAGCTATCTTGCTGACTTGACTGCTCAGAAATGGACAGTTAAGCCAATAATTCTGCACAATTTCCTCAACCAAAGTCCGCAGTATTTTTCATGTTGGACTACTCCAACGGCATTTCGCCTCTTCCTCTCTGACCAGGCATCTTACTACTACCTCGGCTCTGACAAGAGCCAGGAAGGCAATCCCTCTCTTGTGCTTAGCGCAGGTATCTAGGCTTCAACACAGAGGAATGCGAATCGCCACATTACAATTCGCCCCCAGGGTGGGCGACGTCGACGGCAACATCAAAAGGGCTAACGAATTGCTGAACAGCGGCAATGGGATTGAGAGCCTGAAGCCTGACCTCCTGGTGTTGCCAGAATTGGCTATGACGGGTGAGTACCAGTACCTAGGAACATGGGGCAGTGGACTCTTGTTTGTCATGTGATGTGGTGTCCCTATCGGATCGGTAATGGTGACATGTTCTTGTTGGCTAGGGTACAATTTCCCCTCGCTGGAAGCCATTCGGCCGTTCCTCGAGCCCGCGGGGAAGGGCGTGTCAGCTGCGTGGGCACGCGAGACGGCTACGCGTCTCAGGTGTAAAGTTTGCGTGGGGTATCCCGAGATTGAAGTAGCAGCAGACGGGGAGAGTAGCGCGCAACCGCAGGAGAAGTACTATAATTCCCTGCTTGTTGTGAGTGAAGAGGGGGAGGTGCTAGTGAATTACCGCAAGACGTTTCTCTACTTCACGGATGAGCCGTGGGCGTCTGAAGGCACGGCGGAGCGAGGCTTCCACAAGCTTGTCTTTAACAATCGTTCCTCTGGAGGAGATGTGCTGACATCTAGGGTGGCTACTTCGTTTGGAATATGTATGGATATCAACCCGTATAAATTTGAGGCGCCCTTCACGGCTTGGGAGTTCGCGAATCGGGTCCTCGATTCCAAGTCCCAGCTGGTTATTCTGTCGATGGCCTGGACGACGTTTATGAGCCGGGAGGAGTTGGATGCGCTGGCTGATAGACCGGATTTGGATACTTTTAATTACTGGATACAGAGATTTTGGCCTCTAGTCCGGCAGAAGATGCGGCACGATGCTGATTTGGGATCTGATGGCCATGAGGCCGGAGACGCAAAGGAAAAGCAGATTGTCATTATCTTTGGGAATAGGTGTGGAGAGGAGGGATCGGTGCGCTATGCGGGGACGAGCGCGATTATCGCTATTACGCAGCGTCCGGGGGTGGTGCAGGAGGGCGACGCTGGGGAGGAGTTACCGTTCGATGTGAAGATCCTCTGCTGGGATATACTGGGTGCGACGACAGAGGGTATCTGCTTTGCTGATACTACAGCTGATCCGAAGACGGTGTTTGGATTGGTTAAGAGGTCGCAGGCGTAGGGTTGCAGCTTCTTTTGTCGCGCTAAAGTATACAATCTGGGGTATTTGACGGTGTACATGATGAGACATCTACTGTTGAGCATTGGCGAGGAAGACTTTCACATTGGTCAAATGCTTTCGACTCTGACTGCTTGATTTGTTGGAAAACTTGATGCGATATCAAAACTGTCGAATCTACGCACCAATCTCTGCATATCTGGTTCTCTTTTGATGTGAAGCTGCCCGAAGAGTCGATAGGGTTAACCTTGCCACAACCGGCAGCAATCATGTGAACGGTTGATAATCATTCTCCTCCTGGATCCATGTGACATTGGAAGGCACCATTCCTAGACCACGAATATGAGAATCTACTGCTTTCGCAGATCCATCTAGACAAGTATGTGCGAGAGATTCAGCTATGCCAGCCCCTTGAGAGAACAGATTAGTGCTACCTACCGATGCGAGACTGGCGTCCATACCCTACTTGGACGGACCCGGATGGCGGCGATGACGGCCTATCTCATGACCGATTGATCCGCAGTCTATCAGACGGTCTGTCATCAAGCCAAACAAGGGAGGCGTATTAAAATCAATGCAACCTTCAGAGGGAAGCTAGAGCAAAATGATCTCCGAAAGTAAGCTTGAAGACTTTTGATCGACACTGCGGAAAGCACCATCCGCTTCAAGTGGGAAAGTTTGGTTGTAATCCGGATGTGCATGTGACACGAAAGGTCAGATGGAGTCGCATTTGAGGCAAACCGAAACTGACTAGGTATTTGCAGATGGGGCATAACTGAACTAGCATGAGCCACAGATATCAGGTATGAAGCAAGTTCAGATTGTGTGTGTATCTGAGGATCTGCAACTACGCAGCATCGGTCGAGACCCGAAGACAGAAACCGTCAGAGACATGGCAACGTATGGCATGCATCGGCGTACATCTCGCTACTGTACGATGGGGTTCTCCAGATGGACCGTGCTCCCTACCAGGACCCTAAAGGAGGGTCGGCCCGACCGGGATGAGCACTGAAGGAGTGAAGATACTAAAGGTATGATGGTATCTGTCTTTCCGACCAATAGTGACTGTTGAAAGCGGCCGCGAGTCAGTGCATTCACTAAATCTGGTAGATGAGACATGGTATCCTCCATGTGCTCATCATGTCCCTCAAAGAACCAGGAAATTTCCGCACAATTGTTTGACTGTTGTCATGTTGATTGGGTGATAATAACCAAAGACTTAAAGAGTCACACGTGATCCCGGGTCAACCCCTCCTCCGGCAACCGCCCATGGTAATCCGCGCAACCAATCAGCGATGAGAAGACGGACATTGGCAGAGGAGGGGGCACGGGATTGGAGCACATGACGTCCAAGAACGAAGAGGGAGGGTAGTAAAAGAGATAGCTAATGGGAGAGATATTGAATGCCAGACAGGAGTTGACTCCCTTTTGCTGTTAATGAAGGGGAAGTTCCGGTAGAGACAACGAAAGACCATTCTGCTGGTTTCTTGGACCACCGAAGTCAGGTGACTCTTCTACGCTTCTGGTCGTTACGCCTTACCGGACCACCGCCGCCTCGACTGTTCTGCTCCCATTATTGTCCCTCGCCACGTGAGCGCTTCTCTCTACTACTCGACTCTACTCCTCCAATATCCCTTCTTTCTATTGTAAAAGCCGCCACTTCTTTCTGTTCGTTTTCTATTCCGGTCCGTCCGTTGTCTTTACATTGGATGTTTTCATATTGAGTCTTTCCTCGCGATCAAATTCGATTATTGGTCTTCGCGATCGAACTACGATATACCTGCCTCTTGTTGTTGCCCGTGGCAGGTGACTTGCTGTCAGGTGATAGACAGACCATCCCAAGGTACAGTGAGCTCACTCCTTCTATTCGCGACTATCTATCATTGCATCGTCCCTCTGCCATACTCCACTATTTCAGAAGCTTCAATAAGGCCCCAGGAGCATCTCACCATGCCCCTATCTGGACCTCAGCCTCGTCCGCCGGGAGCCGGATGAGGTTGATTTTGTGATGCTATCCTCTCTTCCCCCTGTTACCTCGGTCGCAGAGCCGTCATGACGCGTTTCTGATGTCGATGTCGACTATGCGACCATGAGGGTTTGTTTTCTGATTGATGGTTTGCGCGTCAGCTGTCTCTGGCGCATATTGATTCCATCTATATAATTGTGTATTACATGTTCCTGGATTTGATAGTCATCCAATGTCTGTTTTGATGCGATGGTGCGGAGACCAGCGCGTCCAGCCTCACGCGTCTTAGTATATTCACTTCTCACTTCTCAGCACATCAATGTCTTTCCTTTGGTGGACGTTTACTCGCGAGAGAATTTTTCTTTTTCCTTTCCCATAGCCCTGCATTATTGTTTTCCCGACTATTATACTCATTACTTTACTGGGCTTGCCAACTCACAAACCTAAACCGCAGGGAAGTTCCTTATGCTACACCTCCTTTGGTAGCTGTCTGAGGAAACCTATTTCGAATCAATACATCTGCGCTGTCTAAAGGGTCCGTTGGTCACCTGATACGCTATCATGGCCGGTGCTGACTCGGCCAACCTGCAGGGTGACAACACCACATCCTACATCATGTCTGACCAATCGTTGGGTGCCTCGGATAACAACATCACAAACAAGCGCAAGCGCGAAGGTGATGACAGCACGGGCCCGGATCCTCAGCGCCTGAACCGCTCTTCCAATGGAAGTAGTGGCAGCATGCCTGGCGCGGATGCTCAGAACAACTTCGCACACAGTTCTCTTGGTTCCTACGATGCGCACGGTCTCCCTACCTCTACTTCGGAGCTCAACATTGATCAGCAAATCCTCCAACATGTCGGACCACAGAACGGCATCTCCGATGAGAATGCTCTCACTGCCAAAGCCGCATTGGCCGCGCACAATCCTCAAAACAAATATCCGCCTCCCCCCGAACCTTCTTTCGACGCCAATAATCTTGCTCACGGGTTGACATTCGGAGACGATATGGGTCAGGCTATGGGCCCTGCTCATGGACACAATTCGACCGCCGCAGCTGTCTACGCTGCGCGCGAAGCCCAGAGTATGAACCAAAAACCGTCCGTTGGTTCTCCTGAGTGGCACCAAATTCGCAAGAACAATCACAAAGAGGGTAAGCTGCCGCAGCTGTTTTACAGGGTGATTTAAGCTAATTCGATTTCAGTGGAACGCCGGCGTCGTGAAGCTATCAACGAGGGTATTAATCAGTTAGCGCGTCTGGTCCCCAACTGTGACAAGAACAAAGGCGCTATCCTACAGCGTACAATCGAGTACATCTGCCAGCTGCATGATGAGAAGAAAACGATGAGTGAACGATGGGAGCAAAATAACATGACTACAAGTCATGCTATCAACGAGATCAGCGCTCAGAATTCCAAGTTGAAATTAGAAGTCAACCGCCGTGGAGATATCGCACAGAAGTGGCTTCAGCGCTGTCGCGACGCAGGTCTCGAGTTCGACGACTATAATGACGCCGAAGAGCTTGAGCCTCTCGAGGTCGACCAGGGTCAGGTCTAAGGGCTGAATTGCGCTTCTGGATAGATGACTTTCCCTTTGCTTCTCTATCTCATGGTCATACATGTGCTACGATCTGTTCTTGTTCGGAGGCTGAGATTCCAACATACCCACTCTTTCTCTCCGTTAGTTTGTTTTCAGTTTCATTCCATTCTAAGGAGGCCTGCGAGAAGGCGTGATTTGGGCCCGGTTGCAGGTGCCTTCTTGATCTTTTTCTGATGTCTTCCATCAAGTCACCGCCTCTGGAAGAAGACAGGTGACCAATGATCTACAACCTTAATTTGTCAAGCCCGGAGTCTTTTTTCCGGCGCTTCGTGATTTTCGTTTGCGTCGTCTCCCTTCTTCCACGTATCTTTTACTCTTGTGTGTTATTTTTTCTATCTTGAGGGTCGGCGAAACAAGGGTTGGGAATGGAGCCTGCGATATCGCGTTATGGGAATTGCAATTCGATCTCTCAAATTTACACAGGGCCATTTCGTAGTTTGATCTTGTTTTCCGAAACCAAATGACAAAACGCTGTTGATGGAAGATTCGGCTCCCTCGTTGTCAATGACAAGCTTAGCACTTGAGGCATATCAAGGCAGTCTTACAAGGCATAGCCACGATAATCAGTTGGTTTCACTGATCCGAATGCAAACATGAGAATGTGTCTGAATTGTCCAGAAATATACGGAGAAGAGAAAGTAAAGGCATGCAGACAGGGTGCTGTCTCAAAACAAACTTGCTCTTCCGCGCCAACTGAGGGCGGCCAACCTCCTCGCACCATCCTACGCCACTATCTACTCTGTGCTTACAGATTCGCCTTAGCGGTAACAGTAGACCCAGAGCTGGTCCCGACATTGTTCACCGTCAGGGTAGCGCCGGACTGGCCGGTGACCCTCACGTCCACGGTATCCTTTCCAAACCCACTGCTCTTCTCGAAGAAGTTGTAGGAGGTTCTCGTGGTCCCCTGCCAGGTCTTCCCGCCGTCGGTGCTGACCTCGAGCTTCGCGACGGGCTCGTTGGCGTTCATGACCTGCATGGAGAACCAGTAGCTCGAGGTACCCTCCTTGTTCTTGAGGATGAGGGGCGAGGTAATCCCGCAGGAGACGAAGGACCAGGTGATGGGGATGATGCCCTTGGAGACGTCGGCTAGTTGGGTGAAGGCGTTCTGGAAGAGGTCGAGGTGGTCGGCCTCGCACTCGGGGCATTGGTCGACGATCTGGGTGGGTGATGTTAGCTGGGGTTTGTTATGATATGATTGCACGGAAAGGAGACCTACCATGGCTTTGATAGTTTTGCCGTTGGGCCCTTTCACGGAGACGCAAGCACCGCATTCCGCGGCGTTGTTCCATGCGGCGCCTGAGTAGGCCGTTCCGAAGAGGCCGGAGGGAATCGTGTACCCGGTGAACGAGCAGGTTCCGCCGGAGACGTTGCCGCCGTAGAAGGTGGCTTTGCCGGAGTGGGTGGTGCTGCTGGAGGAAGATGCAGCAGCGGCCGCCTTGTTAATGGTCTCGGGAGCGGCCGCTGCAGGCTCAGCAGAGGCTGCCGGAACGGTGTCTTGTTCCTGGGTAGTGGGAGAAGAGGGTAGAGCAGATGTTGATGACGACGAAGAAGAAGAGGAAGCATCGGGATCCTCATCTACAGTGGGTATGGTGGGAGCAGCAGAAGGGCTAACGACCGTGGGCCAGGAGGACTGGGATGGAGCCTCTGTGAGCGCCACTGGGGGATTTATGGACGGAGTTGCTTCATCTGTTGTTGGGACGTGGGAGACGGCCTTGTTGTACCCGGCACGACAGCGAGCTTTAGCGCCCCCGACCATAGGGCTCGCAGAGACCGATGCGGCCGCGACCAGAGCGGCAACGCCTAGAGTGGTGAGACGCTGATATAACATTGTTGGATGTTGATATGCCTTGAAGGCTAAGAAGCTAGAATGGAAGAAAAGAGTGCAGAGTCTGTGCTAGACTGCTATTCAGATGCAAAGGATTGACTGGAGACTCTGCTCCTGTTGCAAGTAATGAATGGAGACCTGGGCTCAGATCCCAGAAATGAATGTAGTTGCTGTTCCAGACAGAAAACTGAAAGATTGACTTGAAGAGCAGTGCAAAGAAAGAGAGCAAGGAAAAGAGAGGACTTGGAGGCTATATCGGTCGAGAAGAAAAGGAGGGACAGTAGTGTCCTCCTCCATGGGCTGAATGACCGGCCATTGCCTGATAGTGAAAGGGACCCGATTGTGAAACAATAATTTAACGCAATATAATAAGATGAGCGATTCAAGATGAATGTAGGCATTAGCGCAAAACGTGTAATGAATCAGAAGCCCTAGGACGTCCAGGCGTTTGTCGGGTTAAAAGCCACGGCCTGCTAACGGAATGAATCGTAAAGTCTGAAACGTCCGGCGTGGATAGCACGCAACCGAACCTCCCGGACCTGCTAAGGGTCAGCGATCCGGAGCCCAGCCGAGGGACCTGAAAGCAGGGGAATGGTCCGTTCTTTTGCCTGATTGCATCGAACGGAGGGTCGAATGATGCTGCATCGACCATTTTCTCCACAGTCTTCGACTCTTAGCTTTAGCCCTGGAAATTAGACGACTGGCCTAGCCCATCGTAGACAACCGGCACAAATTCGGTAGAAATATTGTAGCAGTAGGACAATTCAATGACTCGAGATCTCAATGTGATGCCATTCATCTAATTTGGCAAAGCCTCCGCGGGCAAACAATACGTACTCGGTGTTCGGTGGATTCGAATCTCCTATCCCGATTTAGAGAAGAGATCAGATTAGCTGCGATACATCACCCACATGCACCAAACTTCACTGATCGCAGCAGATTGAATGGACCTTCTGTCTCAGGACCCCTCAAAGCGACTGGGCGGCTTTCCTCGGGACGAGTATCTCATCGGCTGCACTCTGCGTCGCGAATACACCCTAGTCTACTGCCTTTACTGGTATTGTTGTCCTTCATGATTCACCAGATGGGTCTGGAATGATTGAAGTAAGCCCTGACCTTACCACACCAAGCAAATTCAGCATGAAAAGGTAGATGGATTGAAGCTCTTTATGAGAGTATTGCCTACGCCACTAGGGGCTTCACCAGACTCCCGCCTTAATAGCAAGCGATATTAAGCCCGGGCCGTTAAGATGACTCTTTCTAGGCCGAAGAAGAGATTGGCTAGGGTGGTTGAGGGGTCACTAGGTAGCTCCTATCTGTTTACTGAACCATTCCCATGCACCCTGACACCGTCTCGAAACAAACGTACTCCGTACACTGGTCTTGAAACTGTCCTAGTGATTGGAGATGACCATGTAGCTCATAGATTGCGGTTCTCAGAGAGCATGACTTCCCAGTCATTATTCAGACAACAAAAGTGTCAGGATATTGCAGCATACCAGCAGTAGACTCGGAGAAGGCTCATTCTAGTAACCGCAGTGTAGCTGTACCGGGGAATCAGTGTTGTTTTGGGCTCTCTGCAAAATCCTTACAAGTCAAAAGTGACAAAATACTGACATAGAGACTACATGTATTTATGTAAAATCAAAATTAGGTTGCTCTTGATTCTAATGTTACCATTCTCTCTAGACCGTCCCTTGTGTCTTGCTTTGGTGGCTGCAATTTGCTCATTGAGGAAATACTACGCAGTATACATACCACTACTAGCTAGTCTACGCTGAGTTACACTTCAGCCTAGTGATAGGTATTATTCTCTCCTCATTCCTCATTCTGATGCTAGCTGATGCAACCTGTGTGACGTGCCTATCCAACGTTCCAGACCACTTGACAGATCAGGACCAATCTACGCGTACTTAGTGAGCCGATTGCTTGTGCAGATCTCCTTCTTATAATCAAGAATAGTCTACCCCAATAATGAAGAGATAGTCTTCATCTGGCCCCTACTGGTGCAAAATGCATGTATCCTTGTAATATATATGTAGGTGTAGACTACTGCCTCCGGTACACAAAAATTGAGGAGTCGCATATTATGACGCGACAATTCCGTAAGGTCATTTTGCAATACCGCATTCTGCTGCATCTTTGGGCATCGGTACCAGCAATTCTTGCAGGTAATTGAGATAATTGAGGATAGCTAATTTCAGTGTGTGGTGTATGTATACCGCTAAGTTTATATTCCCATCTTAGGCGCCTTCCTCCATGACCTTCATGATCTGAATGGAGATCGGTCAGGCCAGCAACTCCACAGACGGCGAAACTCTCGTTGTAGTAGGAGACCTGATACTAGATCAGTATGTCTATGGCACTGTTCGTCGAAACGCCCCAGAGGCCGACGTACCGGTCGTGGAGCAGGAGAAAACAGAATACTACCCCGGCGGAGTGGCAAATGTCGCGATGAATCTTGTCGCGCTGGGTACGGCAGTTATCCTAATCGGAGCTGTGGGAGGCGACGCAGAGGGACAGCGCCTGTTCTCCGTTCTGACCAGCGCCAAAGTCGATGTCTCGTGTATCCAGATCCTTGCCGAGAGGCCAACCTGCCACAAGACCCGCATCATCGGCAACGGGAGACACCTCGTCCGTCTGGACCGGGAAGTTGTAACTCCCATCGGGGAAGAGCAACGGCGAGCCGCTCTGGATGCTGTGCGTCGGTATCTGCCCCATGCGCGCGGTATGATCTGCTCAGACTATAACAAAGGATTCCTCTGCGGGTCCGTTCTGAGATCTCTAATCCATGAGGCTGTATCCCTGGACTGAAAGGTCATTGTGGACCCGAAGGTTGGCGATTGCAGCCGATATGAGGGGGTAACAGTCCTGATGCCCAACCTGGACGAGCTGGGGAAGCTATCCGGGCTTCCTATAGTTTCCTCCGCCGATACCGATACTGCTGCGCGGGCCGTTCTGACCAGAGTTCACCCGGAAGCGTTGCTGGTCACTTGTGGTGCTGACGGGATGGTTCTCTATGAATCGGACGGGAAGTCGTCCACAATCCCAGGAAGAGCTGCAGCAGCACGCGAGGTCAGTGGCGCAGGAGACAGTGCCGTCGCTACATTCGCCTGGGCCTACCTCGTGAGCAGGCAGCCCCTGAAAGAAGCTGCCGAAGTGGCAAATAATGCAGGTAGCATTGCAGTGACGAAACCGGGGACTGCTACCGTCGCAAAGAGCGAGCTGATAGAGGTACTCTGCAGTGGAGGGTCGTGAAGCCAGAGGGGATAAGCGTGTGGGCCTCGACGAACGGCTCATTGCCCTTAAACACAAGTCGTGGTGACGGCTAGATTGTATTTACCAAATCCTCGTCAGAGGAAATGACTTCGACCCATTCAGCTTGTGGGACGCGATGCTGTACTGGAAACTGGACGGAAACCGGAACTGGTACCTTCCAGCACACGGGTGTCCACTTCAGCTGTGATTCAGAGAATAGCGACAGCTACCGAGAAGACGAAAAATGATGGGTGAACCTGAACATACCACTATAACATACTTCCATCTTTCGTGAGCTCTGTCCACCTCTCTTCGTGGATGCAGCCACCGGCATATCTCCTCAGGGCAGATACAACATCGATAATGGGATCTATTCTATATTCTGGATCCATACAGTACTCATACGCCTCTTCCACAGAGCCCATGGTCCAAGCAGTGGTTTTCGAGTCTCTTGCCGAACCTACTATTAGGTGTTGATTGTATTCGTGCACGCAGAGCTTTGGCCAGTTGCTGGGCCGTAGACAAGATATTAAAGTCTCAGATAGTGAGACGCACCTCTCTTAGGTGATTTAGCAATTGTAATCTATTGACTGGACACTACAGTTCGATGGACAACTCCATTCAACGCAAAAGGCAATGAACATGGCGAGTGTGATCGATTTGTCAAGTGTCTATCTAAAAGTAGTCTTGCGCCAGCGTGGAGGAATGATACAAGAAAGGGTATAGATCAGAAAGAGGACAGTTGTTGGCAGAGAGGCAAGCAGCTCAAGGATCTCGTCAGAAAATTCAAAACGCTCATTTGGAATCCCACATGATCTCGTTCAATTTCAAGAGCGCATCCGCGCTGGCTTTCTTCGCAGCCATAAAATCTTCGCGATTATCGGCTCCGCGAGGTCCTCTGAGAATTTCTGAGAAGCAAAGGTCAATAAGGACCTTGAGCTCATCATAGGTGAGCGGTTCGCCATTGCCTGCAGCCAATGCCTCTTCGCCCTGCGCAGCGAACAGCTCCATTTCGTCTTTGGCGTACTCCAATGTCTTTTCCGCACCATCCAAGAACCAGTCAAGGAATTTGGCACTACGCGGAAGTGCAACGACCTTGTCGGGATTCCCTGGTTCCTCTGTTGTGGAATCCTGGGCTTTTTCTGCTGTCGGGTCAATAATTATATTCTTGAGATTCTGCTGTAAAACGAGGACGTCAAGTTGCAGCCGCAAGGCCCCATTCTCATTCATGGCTCCAATGTGACGTGTAGATGAGACGAATGCTTGATCAATAAATCGAGCAAGACCTGAGGTGATGAACCAGTGTTCATCGGGGCCGAGATATGACGAAATGTTCGTATCAAAGGCGATCAAGTCATTGTTCAGCTCGAGAATCGTGGGAGATGCGGCTGTCGGCTGATTTACAAGGATATGCCACCAATTCATGTTCGAATTCGGTGATGGTGTAGTAGGTTCCGAATCGCGGTTGCTCGGGGGGTTGGGGCCAGCCATTGTACGAGTCAACATGTGAATGACGCCGCATCGGATATCAATGTGAAGAGCAAAGAGCGCGGTCGAGGCCAGATTACGCAGCGATTGAAGAGTGGTATCAAACGCGTTGGCCGTTTCATGATTCAGCGGCAGATACACTGGCTGACTTATGCTATCACGCCTCGATTTCATGGCTCCAATCAGGGTCCACCGACGAGGAGGCGCTCTAGACTCAGGCTGTGGCTGCCGCGACTCTGAGGCTGTGATCCGGCGCAGCTTGGCAAGGTGACTGGCAAGCCATTGCTGAAAAAGAGTCAGCCAGGTTTCAAAAGGCAAAGGACCAGACTCAGTTTGTGACAAAATATTACCATGCTATTGTAGAGTAGCGACAGTGCGACCACTGTTTTGGGATCGGATATAATGTCGTACGGCTCTAATGATACCTCGTCTGTGCGCTTGAGCAGAAGCTCAATTTCCTAGGATAATCAGCGGCTGATCGACGTTCGAAGACGGCCAGAAGAGGGGAGAGTATCCACCTTATCGACGAGTTCCTTCTTAGCGTCTGCTGGCCCCTCCCAGAGATCCCGAACTGTATTGTGAATATCACCAGATTCGGCAAAATCTGCTGCGGCCTTGAGGCGGACTTGACCGTGATTGCGAGGCGAGACCTTCGTGACAATAGCTGGAGAGATATATGAGCCATTGGACTATCAACTTGGAAGCTAGTGGCTCTTCTAACCTTTGTACCACCCACAGCACTTGTCATAATAGGTCACAATCTGGCTAATTAGAAGCTGTGTGAAGGCCTGATCATGCGGAATGCTGGACAGCATTTTACTAAACTCCCTCATGATAGACATGAATTTGACAGTTCCCTGTTGTATTTGAGATTAGGCAAGATCAACATGGACGATATGACAACGCAGGTACTTGCCTTGAAAACTGGCCGAGGGGATGATTTTGACCATTGAGGATCTTCCGTGAACGCGTCTGGTGCGATGAAACTAAGAGTACAGAGATCTGTGACTGTCTCGTCCAGTTGGGGAAGAAATACGTTGACGAGGAAGTCATCCAAAAAGGACGTCAAAGTGCTCAGAGCAATGTCCGCATCCACAGGCACTATGTCCTTCAATCGTTGTATGAAGGATAACGAAGGCGGAAGAAGAAGACTCATGTTGAACACGCTGGGTTCAATGAGTATCTTATGACCGGTTCCGGAATTTCCTTGTCCGTCTCGTGAGCTGTCTGTTGTCGTGAATTTCTGCCTGGTTTTTGATACTAAACCAGGAACCGACGTCTTGAGGATCTCATCCAACTCGTCTTGTTCCGCTTGCATTTCCGTGTTTTGCTCTGTTTCGGAAAGTTTAAACAATTTCTGTAAAGTGTCAACAATATTCGGTCATGGCCAGACGTGTGCTAAGCAGACGCACCTTGTTCCTATCCCTATGACCAGCATGGATTTGACGTCTAGCATCGGCTTCTTCTTCTCTGAATCTGAAGGAGGACTCTCCATCGGTGGCCAGGTAATCGTGCAACAGGGAACGAATCTATAGAAACTGAGATAGACTGCATTGAGAAGGCGTAAGCCGAACCAAGGGAGACCACTGACCTCACTCTGATAGAGCTTCCACAACTCTTTGAAACCACCTGTGAGTGAACTGTTCTTAGGAATACCCTCGCGCTCCACAATTCCGGCAATGGCATCGTGGAGAACACGGTGACCTTCAGCAATAGCTTCAAACTTGGCATATAGAGTCCATAAGAACTCTGCCAAAACATGCCCGCGTTTCTCAATGGCTTCTGTTGGCAGACTCGTCTTGCTATCCCGGGATGTGAGGCCCCGGCCCAAGTTTGGATGACGCGCGTCGACTTCTGCATTTGTCTTATCGACCACTGCAAATAGCTCAACTGGAAGCCGCTGTTCAATGCGGTCAACTGCTATGTCCAAGTGGCCCATCTTGTTCAGCGCCTCAATTAACAGTCGGATATAATAGAACGTGTCAGCCTCCGGGTTTCGAGAGGCGTCCTCCACCAGGGGCGTGGTGGCGTCCAGCTTCCCAAGAAAGGCGTAGACAGGTTTTTCCCAGGTTGCTACTCCAGTCCAGCTGGAGGCGTTTGGGGTGCCAACTTCTCCCTCTGGCGCTGGCGGTTTCCACCGATTGGAGCAATAGGGGGATTTGAGGTACAAGTGATCATGCAACTCTTCTATCAGGATATCGGTCAGAGAGATCTCTTGGTTCGCAAAGTAGGCGCGTATATCTGCCAGAGCTCCGATATTCTCTAGCTCGGAGCGCCGTAACAGTCGGAAGGCATCGTGAAGCACCTCGACAGCACCAAGAAATCGCTTGTCGGATATTCGGGACTCTAGCTTTTCAGGCAGGGATTGTATCTCCTGAATTTGACTGAAAAGCTGGATTAAGTCATCGTATTTCTGGGAAGACGTCGCTAGCCCCTTCAACTCGGGCTTCGTATAGAGTAATCCAGCTTTGGCGTCCTCCAGCGCATGTTTTAGATTTCGGACTCGATTCTGCGAGCTTTGTATATTGGACTGGATCTTGTGGTATGTACCAATGGAACTGTTAAATCCCTGGTGATGCTCTGATCACTATGTTCAGTATTGGTTTGACAATGATCTGATGGGATGACTCACCATTGACGACAGACTTCAAAGTCTTCTGAATCTGCTGGTTCATATTCAGAAAATCAGGTTCGCGATCTGCTTTGCCCAATGTACTCGTGTCCATCAACTGCAATGCCACCTGCACCGGTACACAATCGTCGGAGGCCACGAAGCCCCAGTCGCGTTGGATCGCCTGAAGGATATCTGGAAAACGTCAACCATCCAGATCCACCATGAAGACAAGACCCGTCCATTTGAGTAAGTCAAAGAAAAAGGATGAATGGGCCAGCAAACCTTCCATAGCTTGAGACCCCCCGCTACTGCTCACGGGTTTGGCACCCTCAGGACCACTCCTCTCGACACTGCTGCTGCTGGCCACCCAGCTAGTCTCTCCCCGTGCTCGCCCATCCCGCGAGCCCGGCGGCCTCCTTTCCGAGTCTGTGTCCCGTGTGCGCGATCGCGACGAGGAGTTCGGGCGGTCTCCCTCCCATCTCTCTCGGCGCCGCTCCGGCGAAGCCGAAGGTGAAGGCTCTTGCGAAGATTCGTTATAGAAACCACCATATCCACCCGGGCGCCGATCTCTCCCCCCTGAATACCCATTGACAGCTAAGTTGCTGCTGCTGCTCCCGTATCCGCCATCACTCCGATCGTATCGATTGCTCTCGGAATATCCGTATCCGTCGGCGTAACCGTTTCTGCCGTTCATACCAGAGGATTTATCGGGGGAGAGGTAAGAGAGCTGATTTCCGAGAGATGGCGGATCAATAAGGCGACGACAGGAATAGATACGGCGGAGGAGCTGTCAATTGGTCTCTCGATTGTTGGTGCTGTCGCAGGATATCAAAGGGTGGGGAAAGCAGTCATGATCGTTCTTAAAGCTGCTAATCGGAAACTTATAAGAGGGGTATGAGATTAAAGTATTCAGCAATGGGAGTTAAGAGGTTATTGTTCAGACAATCGCAACAAAGGCACACGGTACGGAATGTGATTGTTTGAAGAGGCCCAAGGTCTGGGTCCGCAGCTCACAAGTCGCAACCGCCTGATTTCCCCACACAAGCTTTCCCGGCATCGACAAGCCACGTCTGGGAATGGCTACACACATCCACTGAGACGGATGTCCTACGTTCATTATACTAGTGGCTGACAGGATTTATGATGTAGCTTATGTGATCACCAGAATGGATTCTAGAATATGTTATTGAATGCTGCTATTTAAAGCCACATGAGCTATATTTTGAGATCAGCTCAGATCTATTTAGTGATGGGTGCAGTCTCTCTCTGAAGCCAGCTTCGAGTGAATTCATCATTCTCAAAGAAATGATGAGTTTTATCCCAGACCTCTGCGTGATAGTCGTTCACCCACTTGAGCTCGAGATCGCTGAGCAGGGATGGTTCAATCAAGTTGCGGCCAATGGGAGCCATTGTGACATGTTCAAAGCCCAACCATGGCTTGTCACCGAATTTGTGAGTTGTTTGTACCTCCCGCGCCATAATGACATCTGAGGATATGCTGTTAGCCTAGGTACAATTTGCCCGAGAGATAGAGACTCACTCTCAATTCGAATGCCAAACTTGCCGTCCTCGTAGAATCCGGGTTCTATGACAGTTAGTTCTGAGCCACAAATTACTAGTGCGGACGACCTACCGTCTGAGATGACGTTACCGGGGGCAATGGGGACTTCAGTGTACTGTACGCGAGTGCCAATCCCGATAGGGCCTTCGTGCACATTCTACCAAGATATCAGCCGTGTTGGACGAGCAGCGAACACAGTGTGTTTGCACTAACCAGGTATGAGCCAATGCCATGGCCTGTGCCATGAAGGTAATCCAGTCCTTCTTTCCACAGATACTGTCTGGCAAGAGCATCGAGCGCAAAGCCACTAGTGCCCTTGGGAAATACAGCAGTATCAATGGCAATCACACCCTTGAGCACCAGGGTGAAAGCCTTCTTCTCAAGCTCTGTGGGTTTTCCGAAATGAAACGTTCTCGTGACGTCCGTGGTTCCATCTAGATACTGAGCCCCAGAGTCACAAAGATAGATAGCATCCGGATCAATGACGGAGCAAGTGCCTTTCTCCGGCTTATAGTGGATAACGGCGCCGTTAGGTCCAGTTGAAGAAATAGTGTCGAAGGAAAGGCCAGCGAAGAGATCGTGCTTGGATCTGATCTGCTCCAACTTATCTGCGGCGTCCACTTCATCAAGAACAGTCTTCTTGTTGACCAGCTCGTTTTCAAGCCACGCAAAGTATTCGATCAGCGCGGCACCGTCCCGGATATGGCAAGCCCTCATACCCGCAAGCTCTACTTCATTCTTGATAGCTTTAGCGTCGGCAATAAGACTCCGGGTCTCCTCCACATGCTCCTCGCCTCCCAAGCTGAGGCTGAGTGCCCATGATGCTTTGTTGGACAGGAGAAACTTTGCCGCTGTTTCCCCAGTTTCTTGCTTTCTTGCTTCACTGAGTGCCTTAGCGTCCGCAAAGATAGAGTTATATGGCTTGATCACGACATCCTGACCGAGATGAGCTACAATTTCGGGGGTGATCTTGTCATCGTCGATGTAAAGCTCGGCCTTTGTAGGGGTAATAATGGCGTATGCGAAGAACACTGGATTGTAGGGAATGCTATCGTCTATTAGTTGAACGAAATCAAGTTTGTGTGGGCGACGCTTACTCGCTTCCTCTCAGGTTAAAGAGCCAGGCAATTTCATCCAGCATAGCTAGGCTTCTTGTTAGCCATCAATACTGCAGTTGGTTTCAGGCTCGAGGCTCGGATCGGGTGGTGGTACATATAACGAATCCAGCTGTCTTCTTCTTCTCCAGCTCCTCGCGCAAATCCGCAATCTTTTCCTGGAAAGATTTTCCTGCGAACTTGTCAGGATGAACCCTGACCTTCTCTCGTGGAGGTGCCGGTCTGTCTTTGCCCCAAACCAGGTCGATCAGGTTCTGCGAAGTACCGACCAGCGATGAGCCGTTCTTCTTTAAAGTTTCTTCAAGACTCCGTGCGCTCGCTATATCGTTTCAGTAATCAAAATTCAAATATGATATATCGCATCGCGTGTCACTCACAAGCCGTAATCAGAGATGGGTCGACTCCAACGACTTTGCCCCCTTGAGCCTGTTCGGTAGTCCTGAACAAAAGGGTCAATTCCCATTTCACGGTTCAATGAATCGTTCTTGAAGACGCCTACCATTCTTGCCAAGTGGGAACATTCTCAACTCCCCTCTTTAGCAGCTCCCAATTGCTATCGAGTTGCTTGGAAGCCTGGTTGAAGTATCGCCCGTCCGTCGATAGGGCGGCCTTGGTCATAGACACGATGGCTGTTCCTGCGGATCCGGAGAAGCCAGAGATGAACTCTATGAGTGCAGTTGTAAGTCCAGGGTTGTCCCGTGGTCGTCATATGAACAAGCAGCTACATAAGGGAAGGTTCACGGGTAGATCTAACCTCGGCGGCCGTCACAGGGAGCGATGTATTCCGACTGGTGGCTGTCTTCTGATGGAACGACTTAAGCAAAGTATGAGTGAAGTTCTTATTTGTACCATGAACGACAAGGGGGGCTATGTGATATCATACTATATACATCGACCTTATTTTCCTGCATCAACTGCCTCAACCTCGCTAGGCGCTCGGTGGTATTCACGGTCTCCATATCGGCGGCGTAGCGTGCGACAGCGGTGGAGAAAAGCTTTGGTCGAGAGATGGGTAGTAGACGGACTGATCCAAGAGCTGAGAGCTTGCAAAGGCGAATTGGAGAGCGGAAACCGAGCATCGACAGGCAAAGGTCACGAAGGTCAAAATGCAGTTGCCCGAGATTCTCAGAAGCGATCAGGATGACGCACGACAGCAAATGTTGTACAAAATTGCGGGGGTTCAGGGGGGAAGGGAAAGGTTGGGAGACTAGATGCAATTTTTGGAGTCGCGTGTACACTGTACAAGGGCCGACATTACTTGACTGACATGAGAATGAAATATGTGGCCAGCAAGATAAGCTAGTCTATGTAGTGGAGTTTTGAGATAGACCATGCTCCGTAGTTCGTAATAATGTGGTATTCCACTTTCAACCGCGGACGTGGTACTCCGTACCTTACCTACGGTAGTACGGAGTAGGCACTAGGCCCGATGTTGTTTGCAATTTAAAATACGTCTGTAATTTACAGCATTTCTGGGAGCAACCCAAACTAGCTATAAGTACCGGGCAAGGCTCAGTAGGTCTGTAGAGTTACCTTAATGATCCAATTATCCAAAGACTATTAATTCCGTCATCTGGAATGAGTACCTTCAGCCCCATCAGGCAAGGAGACTAGATACGGAGCATGTTTCTGTATACCTAGTGCCAACGTGGTGCTATCTGATATCCCACCGCGGCCGGATAGAAACATTAGCACCTAACAAAGGTAAGGAGTAGACACCTTGAAATAATCCAGGTCACATGCTCGGAACATTCACTGTTTTCTTTACGTAGACTATCTACATTACCCCTCTTGAAAGCCCACAAACACATTTTCCCCTCTGATTTTCCCCCTCCATCCATCCCACCTTCTCACCGCCTAACATTTATGTGATAGTGGTATCAACACGTGACTCTCCTTTATCATTCCGTTAAACAATCTATACCAGGACCCAGCTCTCTTAAGAGGGCCATCAGAGTTCTGGTCATGTCTGCGGACATTCAAGGCCTTGCTCCAGATGTGCAGCACATCTTGAATGAGGCAAGAGAGGTGAGTATAGTCCTTGATCCTTTTCACAATTTTAGACTAACCTGTCAAGCTTGTCTCTCAACTGTACAGTCCAGAAAATGCAGGCAACCCCGCTGAGATCAAGTTTATCCAGGAGCGTTTGCAGTCGCTTCAGAAAGGTCCTGAGGCATGGTTAATTGCTAATGATCTGCTCAGTGCTAACAGCACTGATATGAGATTTTTTGGCGCCTTGACTTTCACTGTCAAAATAAACCTTGACTGGTACGTGACTAATCGAAATGTCTGTGGAGTCCAGCTTTCTGACATTGTTGCAGGCAGAAACTCAACCAGCATGATGTTGAAGAGCTTCTTGGTCGGTTGGTTGGCCACTATGCTGTACTTGTCAACTCAGGCGAGCGCCCTCTCGTCATTCGAAAGCTGGCCACAACCCTGGCAACCATCTTCCTGAAGCCGGGTGCTCCCTGGACTCGGGCTATCTGGAACGTAGCTGCTTCCTTAGCAGGCAGCAAGTATGTCCCTGAGAACCAAGCTCGGTCTGTCGATTTGCTTAATTCTATCTTACCGGCAATGTCTCAAGCTCAGATCGTTGCATTGCTCTATTTTTGCAACGTATTGGGAGAGGACATCAATAAATGGAGTCCTGAGTTCCGCGAAGGGGTCGATATTCGGCGCGCGGCTGAAAATATTCAGGATGCATTCGTTGTTGTGGAGTTTGTTCTGCATCACTTTCTCATGCAGGATGCTTCCCAGGACTCCTATGACCCTGCTCCGGGCATCGAAGCTCTCAACGCGTACAGCGTAAGTTCACCTTGGACTTGCATTCTTCATTACCTATCTGCGTGGTTATTTGACACTTATGTTCTAGTCATGGATGTCCGTGCAAGGTGGAAGCTTGTTTCGAGACACGGTTTCGGCCTCCCAGCTAACGTCAGCCACAAACCATGTCGTCCAATGTCTAAAAGTCCCTGGGTTGTCGAAAACTGCAGCTCAGGTTGTTGTCGAAATGATGGATTGGAGGGATAATATTTTTGGTCAAGATCACCTCAATGCTGTCCTGGCGTTCATCATAAGTGATCTAGGTACCGCCCATATTAAGTCGATTCTGGATGGCGATTTCGAAGCCGAGAATATGACATTTTTGGAGCTCTTACTGGCATTCTCGACTCTAAAACAGAGAGAAATTTTGACTCAACCTTTGAATCCTCAATACAATCAGATTCTTACCTTACTTCACGCCTTGTTGAAAGCCCCCGGCTATGCTGCAGTGGATGACTTGGCGTCGCCACTTGCCATCGAGTGGTGGACTGAAGTCGCCGACGATTTCCAGGAGATTATCGCTGATTCAGAGGACCAATCTAACTTTGAGCCTGCCAAGCAAAATCTCGCCCGTGCTGCTCTGGACTGCTTTGAGAAGCTCAAGTATCCGACTCCAGAGGAGCTGCAAGAGTGGAGAGATGATGATCGCAGTGAATTCGGTTCGTTTCGCCGTGACGCTTGCGACTTTATTCTGGCCGTCTATCCCATTCTGGGTGTGGATTTAGTTCGAGTGTTCCAAGAACGCACAAGGACTTCTCTCGCAGAACGAGACTGGACAACGTTTGAGGCTGCAATCTTCTGTATTGCTCAGCTTTCAGAGGCCGTGGATGACAACCAGCATGCGGATGATTGTTTGAACGCGATCTTCTTTTGCGACGAGTTCGCTCATCTCTGCAGGGGTGAGGGAATATCGATCCCAGACAAAGCTCGTCAAACGCTAGTGGATATGCTAGGAAGATACCAGTCATACTTCGAGCGTACCCATGCTTTGCTCCCACTGGTGCTTACTTTTCTGTTTGCATCTCTTGACGTCGCATCCTGTGCGCCAGCTGCTTCCAAGTCTATCTCTCACCTCTGCAGATCGTGCCGTAATGCTTTGACTTCTCAGCTCCCAGCATTCCTAGATCTCTTCGATCAATTTCGTCACAAAGCGACCGCCACAGTCATGACGATGGAGAAAGTTCTAGAGGGTATCGCTGCCATCATTCAAGCGTTGCCTACGGATGAGGACAAAGCACAGGTCCTTGAGAGAATCCTGGATTATCTGCGTCAACAGGCAATAGTGGCACGGGATGAGGCCGCGCGTGATTTGTCTGATGCCGCGTACAGCCGCTCTCTGTTAGTGTTACGCTGCATCGCAAGTATTGGTAAAGGTCTCAGGACAGATAACGAAATCGTTCTGGAGTCTAACGACAACGGCAATGGCGACTCTCACTCGCTTACCTTCTGGAATTCCGGTCGAGGCGCTAATGCTCAGAGTTTGATTATTCAATCTATGCAGCTTCTAATGACCGAAGTTCCCAGGGATGCGAGCACGATTGAGGCTGCCTGTGATATACTGAAGGCTGGCTTCACTGAGAGAGCAGGCCCGTACGTATTCCCGCCGATGGTGACTGTCAGTTTCGTGAAAAGCATTCCTCTGGGCAGCGCGGGCACAGATATGGTGATGGGTACTGCCTCTGCGTTTTTAGCGTCTCACGGCGCACACCCAGAGCATATCCGCGAGGAGACCGTCGCTTTGATTGTCCACGTGTACGAAAGCATCTGTCGGATGCAGGAGGTGCCAGGATTTTACGACCCCGAAGTTGCAAACAGTGGCATTGATTTCCTCACTCGCCTGGTCCCGAAGTACCATTCCGTCCTCTTCGCGCTTACTTCTGCGCCGCCACTATCCAGCGAAAGCGGCACATCGCGGCGTCCCGTGCTCCAGACGGTTCTAGACTTTACTCTACAGTCCTTGCAAGGTCCGGAACCACTTCCTCTCCGCTCTGCCTCGCAGTTCTGGGTGAGCGTATTGAGTCTGCCGACCGATCCCAGCGAGGCAGACCCCGTCCAGGTTGCCATCAACGAGTATCTGCCGTCGCTTTGTCGCGTTCTGATTCTCCAACTTGCGGGCCGCTGTGCTCGCTCGGATATCGAGCACCTCTGCGATGTTCTCAGAAAAGTCATCTTCAGACACCAAGGCCAAGCTCGCCTCCACCTTTCAACGGCTCTTTCCTCCGTGGATATCGATGTCTCCCATGAAGGGCAAGGCCATGTTTCTCCTCAGGAGAAAGAGCGGTTGGTTTCATCTCTTATAGCCGCTAGAGGTATCAGAGCGCACACAAACCAGCTGGCACGTGGCTTTTGGATCAAATGTCGTGGAGCGGGCTTTGATTACATTGGTTAACAACAACCGGGTGCATATTTGGTCGAGATCATTTAGGAAACAACGTCTACTCAATAACTCTACTGGCCACTATCTGTCAAGCATTCGATTCAAAGTGAGGCGCGTTTCGTCTTTTATCGTCGGTGGGCGAGTTTCTAATTATGGTAACAATAGGACGGTGAGTACGCCGCAAGGGATCCATCAATAAGTGGCTCGTTGCTCTCGCTGTGGCTATGGGATTCGTGGATACATGACCAGGAGGATGGACTGATACATCTGCAGTGGAGCCGCCAAACACCTACACATTCACTCAGGACTGGTATTGGTGATTGCGTTTGTCGTTTCTCCTCAAGTGGGTCGATATGGACAGCGCGGCGCAGACTCCAGCCACTGGGGCGGTGCAAAGACATGTCTTAGCTTGTTAGGCTGTTAGCAGTTACTCGTAGATAGCTAGGCCGATAAACAAATTGATTCGTCCGCGTTTCATAGGTACTTTCCTGAGACAATTAACTATCCCAGACTTCATCGGCCTGATCCGTTCGACCAAGTGGCACTCCCTGGCTGATAGAGCGGGAATAAGACAGTCGAAACAATAAGTGGCATAGGCGCTTAGTCGTTTATCAACAAACATTTCATTCCATCGCTGTGTCTACGAGATACTAGGAACAAGAGAACAGCGATAATAATACAATATGCCTCATATCGCAAACACACCCGAGTCCATGCTGTCTCGCTCGGATTCTCTAGATCCAGCCACAACATGCAGAGGTGTGACCTCAAACGGCCGACCATGTCGTCGTGCCCTAGCTGCCTCTACAGAACCGCAAAAAGACACAGCTTCTGCTTCCATGTACTGCTGGCAGCACAAAGACCAAGCAACAGCGTCGAACAACCCGGGATCAACACGGCCCTCACAAAACCCACGGCCGAAGCCGCGGACAAGCATTGACACTTTGATGGACCGGCTGGGCGTTCTGGAGATCAACGACCCACAGGCGAAACCGGCCCCGTACCGACGCCGCAAACCAAAAAAGCGGACAGTATGTTGCTGTTTCGAGATCGTGGAAGACGTCGAGAACGAGCGGCCTCCGAGGCCTGTGACCGTGAGCTCGACGGCAGACGCTCGTCCGTCGCGGCCGATGCAGCAGGTCTCGTCCAGCTCTTATCCAGGACGGCCTAAGCCGCCGGCCCAGAAACCATCATCACAGTCAACACTACTGTCTCCTCGGCCGACATCCCACCGGCCATCGCTGCAAAGTAGCCCGGCGTCTTCCTCATCACATACGACGACACTCCTCGCATGGATTCCTCCCACACTGACCCCGCAAACAACATCTTCCCTGCTCACGGAGCTGGCGAAGCCCATCTCCGAAGCGGACGAACCGGGCTATATATACATGTTCTGGGTGACGCCGTCGAGTTCCACCTCATCGCCGCCTCCCGCCGAAGTCGCCAGATCGCTCGTTCCGGAAGCGCACAGACCAGAGCACGGCCGCCGCGTCAGCGACGCACTCAAAACAGCGCGCGAGATGAACGTTCTAACCTCCAAACCGACCAGTCAGGCATCTGGTACTATCCGCCTGAAGATTGGCCGGACGAGTAACGTGCAGCGCCGACTAAATGAATGGTCGAGACAGTGTTCGCATCATCTGACTCTGATCCGTTACTACCCATATACACCATCGACGCCGTCGCCGTCGCCATCGCCGGTTCGATTGCAGTCTAGAGGAAATCGAGGGAGTGGCTCCACCGCCTTGGAGCCGGGGAGGAAAGTCCCCCATGTCCATCGCGTGGAACGACTGATTCACCTTGAGCTGGGAGATGTCAGGGTTCGGGATCTGGGGCGATGTGAGGAGTGTGGGAAGGAGCATCGGGAGTGGTTCGAGGTTTCAGCGGAGAAACAGGCGCTGAAACGGGTGGACGAGTGTATCAGAAGATGGGTGGAGTGGGCAGAAAGTCAGAAGCTGTGACGGCGTCCGCTCCGACTGCTGAATTCAATGACATGGTGGTAATCATGGATTCCAATTATCTAGCACGCATTAGCCCACTCTAGTCGTATCCGGCATCGACAAACGTACAAGAACTTAGCATCAGCTTAGCCGTAAGACAAACAGCCCTGCACCCCAATAAATATACTCTTCAAGCCGATTCCTGCTTAACAACTTTCTTCCCATCGTACGTATTGAGACCTTATATCCCCTCCCGTTCACCACCCTTCTCTCCATCCCCGTCTTCGCTCAAATACCGCCTCAACAACCACCTCCCAACCACAAACGTCGCCCACCCCCAACCCCACAGAAACAGACCCGTGACGGTTGTAGCAACCAGGACAGGCCCCAGCACCAATAGCGCAAAACAGCTAAACACCACCACCGCTATACCACCCGCAATCATAGCCCCAATCAGAAAGATCATGACCGGGATACACGAGCAGATAAACTGGCAGAGGAAAAAGGTCGTGAGCAGCGGATGTGCGAGGGCAGTCTCGAGGATCGCTGCGCGGAGATGGGGAGGGAAGATGTAGGTGTCGAGGAAGGAGAGGACGGAGGAGAGGACGACGAGAACGGATGAAATGATCGGGTTCATATTGTTGTCCTCGTGTTCCCCGCTTATCGTGAAGGTATTCGGTAAAAGATTGTGTGGTTTTGGCGTTGGACCTGAGGCTGCATGCTCTTGCTTCCCATTCTCCAGCTGTTCTTGCTTGGGTTGTTTCTCCTGATTCTGTGGCTTGAGGTTCTCCTCGGGATCGAATTGGGAATCTGGCCGAGATAGGAGTTCCATCGGGTCCATCATGAGGAATATTTCGTCCGTCGAGGGCTCTTGCCTTTCATTTCACGGCTTTGATGTCGTTCGTGTCGATGATGACAAGGAGCCTGGTCAGATAGTATTTCCTATTTGGGTTAGATTATCTTATCGTACTGTTAGGGTGGTATTCAATTTCTGGATTTGAAATAACATGTGTATTTTACCGGTGTGACCTTTGGAGTCGCCGATCGTACGCCGTAGGATCTGTACCTTGATATTTATCTAGGACACCCAGCACAAGTGCCGTCAATTGACAGTGATCCCGGAATTCAGAATAGAATCACAGGAATAAAGTATCTTTGCAGAATGAGTATATTACTTTTATGATACTATTCGCCGTGTCTTCAAGCAGATTAGCCCCTCCAGTAGCAGCATCCGCATGATCGACAGCGGGAACAAGTGCCGGTGGGGTAATGGTAAAATGCCGTGTGCAGTGAACAGTGACCTGACCAATTTTCAGTTTTTGTCTTCATGGAAGAGATCGTCATTGAATTAGAGTAGGTCTTCATCAATTCTGTGCTTGTCTACATGAGTAAGGGACGAATGCACAGAACACCCTAACCATAATGTACCTGAAAGTCTTGAATGCAAAATGCATCAAAGAACGCTATATCAACTTTTCCAACGCCCATATCATGACAAGAACATAAGAAGAATCACAAGTAGAGACAGTAGTGCAATTACCATCCTCTCTTGGCCAATCGGTCGGCCTCAGGCATCTGAGAGACATTGATACCAACCATGGCCTCACCCAGACCCTCGCTGACTTCGGCGAGGACCTTGGGGTCCTTGTAGTGAGTCACAGCCTGGACGATAGCCTTGGCGCGCTTCTTCGCATCACCAGACTTGAAAATACCGGAACCGACGAACACTCCGTCGCAGCCCAGCTGCATCATGAGGGCGGCGTCAGCGGGAGTGGCAACACCACCAGCGGCGAAGTTGACAACGGGAAGACGGCCCTTCTCGGCGGTCTCACGCAGAAGCTCATAAGGGACCTCAAGCTCACGAGCGTAGGCGCGCAGCTCAATCTCGGGGTCGGTGGAGTTCTGGAGGATGGCACGAGCGCGGGCGATCTGGGAGTTGACCGTCCGCATGTGCTTGACGGCTTCAACGACGTCTCCGGTACCGGCCTCGCCCTTAGTACGGATCATAGCGGCACCTTCAGCAATACGACGGAGGGCCTCGCCCAGGTTGCGGCAACCACAGACGAAAGGAACCTTGTAGTCGTGCTTCTTCACGTGGTAGACATCGTCGGCAGGGGTAAGGACTTCGGACTCGTCGATATAGTCAACGCCAATGGCTTCGAGGATCTAACAATTACAACATGTCAGCTGCTATGCAGATTAACCACGGGAGAAAGGCCGCCTTACCTGGCACTCAACAAAGTGTCCGATACGAGCCTTGGCCATGACAGGAATGGTGACAGCAGCCATGATCTCCTTGATCATGCTGGGGTCAGACATGCGGGCAACGCCACCCTGGGCTCTGATGTCGGCGGGGACTCTCTCCAGGGCCATCACGGCAGCGGCACCGGCCTCCTCCGCAATGCGGGCCTGTTGTGGAAGTCACATTAGCGTCGAAGGGCTAGAAGTATCCTGTTGATAATCACTCATACCTGCTCTGCGTTGACGACGTCCATAATCACACCACCCTTCAGCATCTGAGCCAAACCGGCCTTCACAGTGAAGCTGTTGGAGGCGGAGGCGCCATTGGTACCGTTGGAAGCCATTGTGTGTATTTAGAAGGGAAAGGTGGTACTAAGAGAACTGAAAGAATGAAGTATAGAAATAGATACGAGAAACAGTAGAAATGAGAGAGGGAAAAAAAAGCCCCAGCAAAACCGAGTTCTTAAGAAGACCGAAGACGGACCCTGTGAGTGTGAGTCAAGATAACTAGGTACTAGCCTCGACCGTTGCCTTGTCGCCTCCGAAGAACCACAAAATTCCCGTACCCATCACCCACACTTTCATGTCCCCGCCGAATTATGTCCTCGTTCCATCCGGCCGCGGCATAGTAGACCAATCACCGTGCCTGTGCCCCTCCATCTCCCCAGTAAGTTTCCAATGTAAATCTGTCAATCTGCAAAACGCCGCTTGGTGGGCGGTTTCCCGCGGACTTGGGCCTGAAACCGTCAGGAACACCAGGAAGCGCCAAGCATTGGCTTTTGCGAAAACTCTATCTCCACGGTATTTTTGGTAATATCAGGATGGGCTCGAACTAACTGCCAAGCCGCATATATTACCTTAGTAATCCTTCATCTAATAGTTACTGTTATCAGGTGCATGGAGAGTAGCTAGGTAGTGATATGACCTGACAACCATGGTCCCAGAGGATTGAAGCTTAGTCTCTCGGGCTTCATAGTGGTTTTTAAATGAGGGGAATTGAGTGCTAAGCAGGATATGCACATTACATTCGTTGCATGCTAGCTAACTTGCCCTTGGATCCGGAGGGTATCCCATCATCGATTTGTTGCTCGCGTCGTCATTTCTTATCAGTAAACGTGGCATCTACATTAACTTCCTCTTTTGAGACCATGAAATTGATGCAATACTGCTTGTCAGATAGATAAGAATGAGCATCAACCCCTGGATGTCTAGAGATCGCCTCATCCCGAATGCCGTTAGCTAGAAGCTGACCGCCCATTGACGTCACAACAATGTCTCTCCATCTCCGCATGCCGACGCGAACACTCCAGCTTCACTGAATAAGGATCCTGACTCCCCGATTCAGCTTCTCTATACACATTTAGACCATCAGGCTGCTACAGCTCTAAACTTTGCCTCGGATACGAAATCATGGCATCCGGTCTTCTAAGCAGTTTTGCTCGAACCTCCGCCGTCCTCGGCGTCGGTCTCGGCCTGTCCCTCTCCCTACACCCCTTGTCCCCGTTCCGTGCTTCCCCAATGCAATGCCAATACTCCGCTCCATACCACAGACTCGACTCGCAAACCAGCTCAGAATCCGGCTGGACACTCGACCGCAATGACCCGGCTATCGCCAAGCAGGGTCGGACCGGTCCCCGCACGGCCTCCGGTATTCTGACCGCTTCCAATATGCGCCAGGTGAGCTTGGGGAGCGTGCTTGGGCTTATAGTGGGGGTGGGATTGAGGGCGTTCTCGAGAGCGTTGGTTGTGCTACTCGGAATGGGAATTGTCCTTGTTGAGGTATGTGGCTCCTGGGACATTGTGTTGCTGGTGTTGTAGATGGTGCTGACTAGGAGATGGGATGTAGTGGGCGGCGTCGAAAGGATACAATATCCTCCCTGTTCGGACGATACAGAAGTATGTCAAGTCGGTGGATGTACAGAAGGCTGTGACGCAGCATATGCCGTTCAAGATGAGTTTTGGGGCCACGATGGCACTGGCTGCGTTTGCGCAGTTCTAGGTTCAAGAACAAACATATCGGACGACCGAGGTTTTCATGACCGAACTCGCTTTCTGTAAAATACTCAGAAAGAGAAAGCTGGACGGCTTGGTGTTTGAGCAGAGCCTTCGAAATGGGCTTCATCAGTTATGTCCCTCAATTGTGATATACAGTGCTATACAGGGGTATCATGAGTTATGCAAAGACACCACATTATATCTTGTCTCATCCATCACCCCAATACCAGATCTTCCAGGACCCCTTCCATTTCTTCTCGCGACAGGGGTACTCCTAGTATTTCCATTCCGCTCGTGTCCATGCGCGATGTGATCATCTGATGGTCATGGAATTCTTTTAATAGTGTTCGGAACATCATTTCGGAAGAAGCAATGAACTCCTCGGCAGCCTTCTGGTAGAGCATGCGGAACTCAATGCCCGTCTCATCGTTAACCCCGTCTTCTCTTCCGGCATGGCCGTCCATCTCATCATCCGAATTGTGACCTTCGTCCATCACACAGATCAGTTCAGTAAGAAGCAGTCGATAGAGGTTCTGCGCGTTCTCCGGAAGACTCTTCAACACGAAGCCAACACCATCTTTACCACCAATTCGACGGCCCTTGCGCCCAAGAAGGTTGTGAACCTCTTCCACAACATCAAATTCACTGTCAAAAGAGGCAAATGTTGTGCAGTCGTGAAAAACAAAATTGAACTGATCTCGAAGGCTGATATCCCACATCAACAGAAAATTCGGGGTGTCTGCTGTGGCAAGTAAATGGATCTTTGGCGTCGCAGCCAGTCGCGCAAGGAGGGCTTGGTTCGTTGCTCGGCGGAGGGGAGGGGCGTCGATGGCATTGATCAGTACTGTGATTGGTTTCTGGGAGGGTCGCGACTTGAGACTAGACTGCAATAGTTCTAATACCTCTAGTGGCTGAGACCCCATCTTCGATGGAATGTCTGCACCCAGGACAGCGGTCACAATGGTGGCGAAGATAGACCGAATTGACAGGTTCGGAGTATGCCCGTTCACGACGACTATAGAGGGAGGTGAGGCGCTGTGTCTCTGGTAGAGCCAGTCTGCAAAATCATTAAGCAGCTGACGCTTCGAGCCGTAACCGTAGAGACAGATGTTGAAGCCTTGATTGAACTCAAAATCCCACTGCGGAAAGGACCGACAATGCAGGTCCAGCAGGAAGTTCTTCTCCTTCTGGCAAGGGTCCGTATATCCGGCCAACTTCTCAAAATACTCCTCGTGCGTCAGGAGATTCACTTTGTTGAGCGTATTATTTGACGTTCGCGGAGGGCCGGCTCTGTTCTGGAAGAAATATCGCTCATGTGCCGGCAATTCTCCCTCGGGAGTAGGTGAGCGCTTGTTTTTTGCACCCTTTGGCCTCCCTGCACGACGTTTCGGCGCCGCTGCAGTCTTGCCATCGGCTGCCTCTTTCGTGGTGCCTTCAGCTGTTGGGATGACACCGTCGCTATCCTCTACAGCGGTCTCAGGCGCGTCGCCCTCGTCTTCCAGAATCTCCTCTGCTAAACGGTCAGCCCCGTCCCAGATCTCATCCTCATCCTGCTCCAGCAACAAGCGAGCGCTTTTCTTCTTCGCAGATCGGTCGGCATTTCGTGCTCGGTTTGGCGTAGAAACAGCCGTCGCTTTTGTAGGTGTTGAAAAGAGAGCTTTCGCCTTTGATCTATGCGTAGGAGTTTTCAGGCCCGATTCCTTCAGCGCTGCGGGAGTTGCTGAGCTTGGTTTTTGTGGTGTTGATTTGACCCGTTTCGAGGGCGTCATATCGAGGGATTGATTCGCGTCCGCATTACCATTGGTAGAGCCATTGATCACCGCAGTTGTTCTCTGCCTCTTCGGCGTCGAGACAGGACGCTCGCCATCGTCCGAATCTGGTTGCTTTCGTTTCATTTTAGTAAGAATGTACCAATCACAACATCGCCAGCAAAAGAAAAACGGGAGATCAAGTACCATTCACGCGCAACAAAGGCTTTGATCGATTCGAGAAGGGGAGAACAAAAGGCCGGGAAGCAAGGGAGTTGATCGCGGATGGAGAGCTATGTCGAGTTTGAATAATGAGCTGTGAGTCTTTAGGCGCGTCTGGAACGCGACAGAACGAAGTCAGCGGGGACTGTTTCTCCGACTCCCGCGATATCGGATCTCCAGCATCAACGGGGAATCTGAGAGGGAATTATTCCACGATCTACGGCTGGACTAGGGTTTCTGGCCTATTCAGAAGCTTAACAAGGGCTGCTTCTGTTATCCATCGCGGCATTGGGGTTGATATTAACTAGACACGTCCAACTTTGAAGTTCATTGCCTGAGTCACCTGTGAGTCACTTGCGGTGCCGATACTATATCTTCCCGCTCATCTATCGTACTCCAATTTAAACAGCAATTGAGTGTACTTGCGCTTTCTGGAACCGTTGCTGATTCTTTTCAGGCAATATCTGAAGATATCCATGGTTTCTCCGGCTCAGCCCGCAGCCGCAATGGCTGCTTTCGCCAGGATGGTGAAGGGCCAAGTGCGCAACTACTCTGCTCCGCTGGACATGGCCATTCCCGCCTCCAAGCAGAAGTACATTCCGTCCTCTGGATCCTACCCAAAGGGCTTCCTCGTCTCCGGTACCCATGTTGGCGTCAAGGCCTCCAACACCAAGTTCCCGGATCTGGCATTGATCTCCTCCGAAACCCCATGCTCGGCTGCTGCGGTTTTCACCACCAACAAGTTCCAAGCGGCACCTGTTCAAGTCAGCAAGAAGACGCTTCAGAGCCGCCAGGGACAAGGCATCCGATCGGTCGTTATCAACTCTGGGTGCGCCAATGCGGTGACAGGTAAGGGAGGTCTGGAGGATGCAGTGAACATGGGCAAGAAGGTGGACGAGTGCAACGGACTCAGCGAGCCCAGCACAATCGTCATGAGCACTGGCGTCATTGGGCAACGGTACATTCCTCTTCCAGACTCTCTCTACTTTGCACAGGCCATGGAAATCTGACTAGCCATGCCCTGCCAGACTCCCCATCTCCAAGATCCTTAACAAAATCCCCACTGCACACGAAAACCTCGCATCCACCCACGACGCCTGGCTCACCACCGCCCGCGCCATCTGCACAACAGACACCTTCCCCAAGCTGCTCTCGCGGACCTTCACCCTCCCCTCATCCCCCGGTCGCACCTACAGCCTCGCCGGCATGACCAAAGGCGCCGGCATGATCCACCCGAACATGGCCACCCTCCTCGGCGTCCTCTGCACCGACGCGCCCATCGACCCCTCCGCCCTGCAGTCCCTCCTCACGCACGCCGTCTCGCGCTCCTTCAACTCCATCTCCGTCGACGGCGACACAAGCACAAACGACACGGTCGCCATCCTCGCCAACGGCGCCGCCGGCGGCGCCCCCATCAGCTCCCCCGCCTCGGACGACTACACCGCCATGCAGGATATCCTCACCTCCTTCGCACAGTCGCTCTCGCAGCTCGTCGTCCGCGACGGCGAAGGCGCCACCAAGTTCGTCACCGTCCGCGTCCAGAACTCCCCGGACTACGAGTCCGCCCGTCTCATCGCGTCCACCATCGCCCGGTCCCCGCTCGTCAAGACCGCCCTCTACGGCCGCGACGCCAATTGGGGCCGTATCCTCTGCGCGATCGGGTACACGCAGGGCGTGGCCCCGGGAACAGTCGTCCCTGAACGTACGAGCGTCAGCTTCAAGCCTGTTGATGGGAGTCCCGTGCTCAAGCTGCTTGTTAACGGTGAGCCGGAGCAAGTCGATGAGGAGCGCGCCAGTGTCATTCTTCAGGAGGAGGATCTGGAGATCGTTGTTGATTTGGGTGGTGGTGAGAAGGGTGAGCAGGGACTGGGTGGTGAAGAGGCTGTCTACTGGTTCTGCGATTTCAGCCACGAGTACGTGACTATCAACGGGGATTATAGGACTTGATTGAGCCAAAAAGGACATATACCACGGCACGAGATGTTGTGATACATTCGTATATATACCCAACTATTCAACAACCCAAACCGTTCTGTGCTAATGCCTCCAATATGTAAATGTCTGAGTAGCCAGATCTGATGTGACTTGAAATCTTTTGTTTTCTAAATATGGTTACAAACTGAATGGAACGCTATATACAGTTGTGGCTCTCTTTTGACGGAAAATGTCCCAGCATGCAAGAACTCCCAACTCTGACAGTAATACAATCATCCATGCAAATTCCTGATATTTCCGTCGTAGATTCCAGCCACAACAGCGCATCCATCCAGAAATCAACGAGGAAGAATCAAAGGAAATTCGATAAAAATTCAGATTCCTTTCTCATACTCATCAAGGCGTCCCCTGCTTAGTTACCGGGAACAAGGCCCTTGAGGCCCGATCCGATATCGCCTTCACGAGCGGCAATTTCAAAGTAGCCGTAGATGATACTAAATAGAGATTGCATTAGTGACAGAATCACAACAATGGTTGGAAATGGATATACTCACGTCACGGCAAGGAGGATACCAGTGCCGCTGCCAAGGGCACCGAGCAGGTCAGAAGCGACGGAGAGGCCACCAATGCAGGCGCCGCCAAAAGCAGCAGCAGTAGGAATGATTCTCTTGAGCTCCTTGTACATGCTCTGCTCACGGTGGCCGGCCATCACAAGACCCTGGTCCTTCAGCTGCTTAGCGACATCGCGAGGAGCAGAGCCAGAGACCTCGATCCAGGTCTTGGAGAAGAGAGCGCAGGCGACCAGCATGAAGGCAATGTACACAGCCGTGTGAATGGGATCAAGGAGAGCCTCCTTGAAGTTGAGGGGAGGGGACATGTAGTAAGCGATACCAGAAGCAGCGTGAAGCTGGGCAGAGCCATCGCGGGGCTCCCAGACACCGAGGAGTCTGACGAGGAGGTTGTCGGAGAAACGAGAGTACAGCATCTGGCTGACGAGGAAGATGTTGGAGCACAGAGCAGACTGCAGCATGATGGGCATGTTGGAGGTGTAGAACAAGCGGACGGGGTAGGAGCCACGCATGCCACGCTGGCGGGAGGACTTGACGGGGATCTCAACACGGAAGCCCTGCAGGTAGATGACAGCAGCGAAGACGAGAAGAGTAGCGAGCAGGTTCATGACGTTAGGCAGGTTCTGACGGTAGAAAGCTTCGCGCAGAGCACGCTGCTTGTCGGGCCAGGTCAAGAGCAGGTGGAAGAGAGCAATGATGGCACCCTCAAACTCGGGGCCACGGCCAGTGTTGATGGTAGTGGGAGAGAAGGCCTTCCAAACGATAGACTCGCAGATGTTGGTGGCAATGAAGAGCGAGATACCGCTTCCAAGACCGTATCCCTTCTGGAGCAGCTCATCCAGGAGGATGACAACCAGACCGGCGACAACGAGCTGAACGATCAGCAGAACGCAGATACCGGCACCAAGGTCACTGGGCTGGCCGTAGAGACCAGTCAACACGTAGACACAAGCCTGGCCGAAGGAGAGGATGATGGCGAAAAGCTTCTGGGCGGTCTGGTAAAGTTCGCGATCGGTCTTGAGGTCAAGGTTGACATCGATGAGGTGGGTACCAGCGAGGAGCTATGACAGTGACCAATTGGTTAGCTGCTGGACTGTTTCCGAGCATCAGAAGCAAGCCGACTGGAACATACCTGGAAAACCATGCCGGAGGAGATGATAGGGGTGATACCCAGCTCCATCAGGGTACCACGGTTACTGGCCAGCATCATACGCAGCCAGTACAGGGGATCCGAAGTGTCGGATGAGACAATGCCGTAAAGAGGCATCTGACTCATGACCAAGAAGATCAACAATGTCAACTGCTCAGACAGTCAGCGGTTCAATTCCCCGTTCGCGATCCGTCAGAATAAGCAACGTACCCCCGTCCACATCAACTTCTGGTTGAAGGGCACCTTGGTTTCAGGAGCTGCCACCTCCGGCAGGAGGGGCGTGAAGGGCTTGATTAGATCAAGAAATCGAACTACAAATCAAACACCAGTCAATATGGATCAATTGGCCCGAAACGAGAGCTATCGCGACGGGGAATGCGATCGCGTGCAGAGACAACTCACGTCCGCTCATGGTGGCTATCGACCTCCCGTGTCACCAAAACAATTATGGGGTGGAGGAAAGAAAAGTCAAAAGGAAGCTGGAGCTATGAAGCCAGCTGAAGGAGCGAAAGGTGTTGAAAAAGAATTACCCAGGAAGAAGGAGAAGAGAAGAAGAAGGGGAGGGGACTGGAATTATTGCACACAAGGAGGGAAGAGGTGAGGTCAAGGAGGTTTGGTTTGGGGCAGAGAGCACTAAGACCAAGACAGTAGACGCCTCGCTGGCCACTTTACTGTCTCCAGCCGCGCTAACCCCGTTGAGGCCACCTGGTCTTCCCCGTTGATACCACTCCACACACCTAATTCATGATGAGGAATTGTGGATGATACTACTATGCTGATATTCAGATGAGTCATTGTAAATGCATTATGCTGGTCCATGGATTCAGCTTGACGTTGAGGGATGTCCCACACCCTTCACTTGAAATCCCTCATTAGCCGACTCAGACTACATACATTTCGTTAAGTAAGGTCCTTTAACTGGTATCTTTCTAGTGCGCTCGCGAACTTTTGATGTGCTGTTTCCCCCATCAAGGGATTCGATTGAAGTAGTATATATCTAATCAACCAGATTAGTGGCATAGAAGGGGTGGTATATCCAGATATCCCAACTCGCAAAACTCCATGACACAGTCTGGCGCAAAATCAAGATCCAACAAGACTAAGACAATCATCAACAACCAGTTCGAGCTCGCTCAGCCGTAGCTTCAAGCCTCTATTCTCCTCCTTGATGACGCCGAGAACGCCCCATGCCTCCGAGGCGGGGACGCCATGGCAGATATTACATTTGGACGTGTGACCCATCCACGAACTAGTGATACCCGTAGAGGCAAGTCCCTTCAGCACGCGATCGTACGTAGACTGACGCACCGGTGGCGCCTGAGCCGGTTTCGACTCTTTTGCGCTCGGCTGTATAGGGGTCGACGTAGGGACAGCTAGAGCAATTTGAGATATGTTCGGCGACGGTGGGATCGTTGATGTCGGGGATTCGAGGCCATCACGGCGGGAGAAGATACTTTCTGCGAGACTCTCGTCGCCAGAGTCGAAGCCCGAATCACTCGTGTAAGTGCCATTGCTGGCTCGCTTCAAACTGCGTTTCGGTGTCTGCAATTCAGCCCCGACGTCGGAAAGGCTCTCTTCGTCACTCGACCGAACAAGCATCACGCTGCGACGACGCGCGTCTTCTTCTCGTCGGCGCAGTTGCCTTTCCTGCTCGAGCTCCTCGGCCATTGCCTTCATGGCCTTCTCCTGCTGGAGCACCTTCTCCGCCATACCATCGAGCTGGACCTTCAGGTGTCCAACCCGCGTTCGAGTCTCTTCCAGTTCTTCCTGCTTTTCGTTCTTGTCCGCCAAGGCTTCGTGCAGGGCAAAAGTCCTTTCCTTATAGGCTGCCTGCAGCCGTCTAAGGAGGTTATCGGCGTTGGTTCGTAGGGCACTGAACGCTTCTTGTCCATCGAGGTCGAGTGATTCTGGTGGGAACAAGGCAGCAGTTATGTCCATGTTGAGAATCTCATCATCTGCAGGTTCGGGTAGCTCCGGTCGGCCCTCTCCCTGGCGCTTGAAGGCAAAGAAGTTGAACGGATTCGTCGATGTAACTTGTTTGAGTGGCGAAGAGGCCCGCTTTGATGCACGATTCAAAAATGCCCCAGAGGGTGCCAATCCCAGGGCATCCTGGTCCGCCGACTGGGGCACCATGGCCAGATTCACCGGCTCCGACTTGCCCTGAAACCAACCCGACAAGAGTCTCGCGCCTACTTCGAGTGTCTTTCTAGTAGGATTCTCCGACGCCGGACTCGAGGACCTGTCTCCGTCGACTAGGTCTTCGTATGTTTTGGGCTGGTCCGCAAAGAGCTGCTTGACCGATAGGTGGGGTTGCCGGCGAATAATCTCAGTGTTCGCCCGACGGTGGAAAGATGTATGCGCAGAGGTAAGACGGTTTCTCCCCGGCAGTGGGGTTAATGTATCGGTTATCTGTGATGAGGGAGTTTCAGGAGTGTCCACCGCGTTCTGGTGGGAGGGCTGAATATCTTCGTAGGACTGACGGCGGTTATCCTGAGCAACAGAAGAAGTTGGAATTGAGGTAGGTTCGAGGTTGTCAATGACGACAGCAGTCGAGCCTGGCATCGATGGGTGATCACAGTCCTGGAGCATCGTGGAGGTCAAGCTTTGACTGGTCACTGGTCACTGGGTGATAGGGGATATGACCAGGAATGGTAAAGGTATGCAAGCGTTTGCACCGCTTGGACAACGGCTGGAATGCCACGTCGGTAATTGCCCGTTCAGTCCAATAATACACGGTTACCCACGTCAACCATTGAAGCGGAAAACAAAAATAGGGACGGACAGATTCGACTACTCTGTACTCAAGCCCGTCACATATGGTCGAGAGATCTGCGTAAAGGTGAGGAGATGTCGGTAAAACGGTGCAGCAATGATAATATGAGCCACCTGGAGAACTTGAAGGCTTAGATCCAAGGTAAATGAGTCAATACAGCCTTAAGGAAAGTTAGAAAAAGAAAGGTAGGCAGAGTAATCAGTCTAGGCTGGAGGATGGGTGATGATCACAACGCCAAGCGATAGCAATCAGGAGAACCCACACGTGCTCCCTGTCAGGTCCAGGAGGAGACTAGAGAATCGGAGAAAGAGCTAGTATCGAGCGATAGTCCAGATACCATCTAGCAGTTGTAGCCTTTTGAGGTAGTGTCCAATCCGTTAATTATTGAAACATCCAGTATTCGTTTTATCTCTAGTCGAGCATGCAAGTGTGTGGCTAGTTTGACGCCATTTTGGAGAGCTTTCCCCTAAATTTAACAGCGACCGTGGATTTCGCGAGGCTGGGGGTTTAGCGCCGATGGAGAATAACAATTAAGAGGACGACAATCATCCTCAGACTTGCCCCGAGTTGCCCTCCGCAGATCACCGAAAATGCGGTGGCTGGGGATGGAACAGCTTCCCTCCTGCTCCACAAGATAACCTATTGTCTCCCAGATTTACTCCGTATTTGACCCTTCATCTCAAGCCGCGTGGACTGAGCCACTTTTTTTTTTTGCCTCTTCCAGGACAGATCATTTTATGTTGAGCGTATGACGGCCACTTTCTTCTCGTCGATGGGACGACGTCACTTCTGTATGGGATCCTAGACCACACTGGCAACGTAATGAAGATTTCCACATATAGTCAATGTCGTAAATGAGACGATGGCTGGTGCTCTTCTTCAAGGCTCAGAAGTGCGGTCTTTTCTACGCGGGAGGGCCGCGGCAGATTGATCAAACGGCGGGCTGGCACACTCTGCGGTTTCACTCTTTTTGATAGATGCTAACTAGTGACAAGCAGCCGGTAATGTCTGATAACCATGGATCATGGATGTCATCCGTGGTTGCGGCTTAGTGGTTCCCCTGACACTAAATTACTTCCGCTCATCAGATGCGAAGCTCGATCGTTGATCTATCTTTCTGCAGAAAACAGCCAATTTCTTAGATAGACCCTGGTTCAGTTGTGGATTTTAAGTAATTGCCCCCAGTATCGCGCTTCTGTGGATGCTCGATGTTCGATGAATTCACGCCAGAAGGCCTCTAAGTTCTCAGCAAGATCCTCAGGTTGAAGCGGCAACCAACAACAGGATGCTATTGCTCCTTCTCTGCTTCTCTGCTTTTTGTGGGCAGGGACTTGAAAATGTCCGTCATATTGCAAATTTTAGGAAGGCTCTAGGTGAATCACCAAGCAGAGCTCTCCGACATGAAAGCTCGCTGCTTCCGCCTCTACTTACATGCATGAATCGAGTTGATCTCTCATTTTATTCTCCGAGCCCCCTCTGAGAGGTCGCGAGTCTTGATGATGTACCCTTGTATCAGTCACCGGAACTTTCAGTGACTTCACGATCGTCACATGAAAGGCAGCTGACTATGCAAGGGGAGAGGCTTAATATAGTGCTGTATGTTGAGCAGTTGATGAGTACATTCGAGGCCGCATTCCTATGGGTGGCGCTGTAGGGTTCCACGCGCAACTGGGTCAAACTGGTGTGAAGACTGACCTTGTTGACCAGACGGCGCGCTATCGCGACTGCGAATTGCGACAGCTATTCGAGTGGATAGCAGTGGCATACTCAGGAGGTCAAAATCCAGAGTCAAGATTCCTCAGATTCTTCCCTTGTTTGCTTCCCTGGGTCTCGTCAACCATGACGATACGATGCATATGCAGCCCATATGGGCGATCTGCATTCTTAACATGTCATACCCTCCTTTAACGGTTAATTCTCCGTTCATTGCCCTATTCGACATGTTTGATAAAGGTTGTCTGGATGTAGGCGACGGTGGCGTTTGTTCCTGACTACAATCGAACCTGAGCTTCGCATCAATGAGTGGCTAAGCGAAGACTGCCGTCATGCAAACATTGGCAGCTTCCTGTCTGATAGCTGACATCAGCAGCACCGCTCTGGTTATTCTCCTGGCGGCTCCTGCCATTCGAACCTTACTCGAGTCCGCAGTGAGGCGCTTTCATGGATTGAACCGGTATCTTTGCGAATTCTACGTCGATCAAGATGGAGAAGCGGACAGAGCGTCGATTGCCGCGTCCAAGAAGAAGAATGAGAGGATGTTCATTATGATCGCTGCCATCAGCGGGGGTATAACAGCTTCAACGCGGGCAAGTGTGCCTGTATCAATGTTTTCCTTCAACATTTGGGCACAGATCGTTCACTGGGTGAGTGACTGCTGTCTACGTCCCGCGTAGGCTTTATGTCGGGCGTGGGTTCTAATGATCATCGTTGCTAGATTCTTCAACTCGTTCAATCCACTGCCCTTGCCATGGAGAATTCGTCCACGGCTCGGTACTCTCTAGGATGGAAGCAAGCGCTCAGTGCTTCAGTCACCATCACTAGCCTTGCATGGGAGCTGTTCGCAAGACACAAGACTGGCCTTTTGGATGATCTCCACTCTTATACAATAGGTGTTGAAATTGGTGCAGCGATACTGATCGTGATCATAAGCCTCTCGCTGCCTCGACGTCCGGATGTATACCGACATGGAACCCTGGTTGATAGGGAGCTTACTACGTCCTTTCTAGGCCGCTTGACGTTCAGTTGGGCTAGCCACCTTATTCGACAGGTTTCTCGCAAAAGTGACGGAGACATTGACCATCTGCCGGAGTTGGATTTCGACACTCGAGCAGAGAGCCTTCAAGGATCGTTCGCGCAATCACACACTAAGGCTTCATGCCATGGAAAAGGCAGGACACCCTTATGGAAAGTCCTTGTGTTTTCAAATCGCCGACATCTACTGTTCCAGCTTGCTCTTTCAGCCCCGGCGAGCTTCCTTGCGTTCGGACCCCATCTTTCCCTTCTTCAAATTCTTCAGATTCTCGAGAAACGCTCTGGGGCGGAAGATGTTACTGCAGATCTTTGGTTCTGGGTGTTGGCATTGGGGATATGCACAAGTCTATCCGCATGGGTTGAGGCTTGGATTGGTTGGATTGCTTCTAATAAACTTGCTATCAGAGTGTACGAACAGCTCTCTGCTGTCATGTTCAACAAGGTCTTGCACTCGATAGCATCGAGTCAGGACGATCTGAAGGGCAACGGGAAAGAAGACTGTGCTCAAGGTACACAAGTTGCTGTAAATCTTGTCGCTGTGGATGTGCCACGAATCGCTGGAATTGCAACTTTCCTCTACACCTTTATCTTAGCGCCGATGAAACTCGCAGTCGCCTGCGCACTCCTACAGCACGTCCTTGGCTGGAAGAGCCTCTTGGCGGGAATGACTACATTAGCCCTCCTCATGCTTCTGAATCATGCCTGTATGGCTAGATATACTCGGGCAGGGAAGGATCTGATGGCCTGTCGTGACCGCAAAATTATTGCTTTGACAGAGGCACTTCGTGGTATACGACAGATTAAGTTCTCTGCGGCCGAGGATAGGTGGGAACAACAGCTGAACCAACTCAGGGATGCAGAATTGCTTGCCCAGGCGACCAGCTTTCGGTGGAACGTGATATGTTTTTCCCTTTGGGTTCTGGCCCCAATCCTTCTATCTGTAGCATCTCTCTCCGTTTACGCTATCAGCCATGGAGAACTTACGGCATCTGTTGCCTTTACCGCGATTTCTGCTCTTACCTCGATTGAGATTGCTTTGTCCACCATTCCAGAGTTAATCACAAACGCAGCGGATGCCTTGATCAGCATGAAGCGCATTGGCGACTTTCTGGACGCCCCTGAGAGAAACTCTTCTACAGTACTATCGCCCAGCATCCGCTTCGATAACGCCACAGTCGCCTGGCCAGATAGTGCTCAAACCAGCGATGTTTCATCAGAAACACCCTTTGTGCTGCGGAACTTGACTGTACACTTTCCTGAACATGGATTGAGCCTTGTATGTGGCCGAACAGGCGCTGGCAAAAGCTTGTTGCTCGCTGCCGTACTCGGCGAATGCAAAATTCTGGAGGGTATAGTCAAAAGGCCATCAATTAGAAGCATGTACAAGCTTCCTCGTCCCGGGGAAGATTGGATAATAGACTCTGCCACGGCTTATGTTGCTCAGACACCGTGGATAGAAGCAGCTACGGTCCGCCAGAATATCTTGTTCGGGATGCCGTTCAATGGGGAACGATATAGAAAAGTCCTCTTCGCATGTGCTTTGGTCCGAGATCTGCAGATCCTGGAAGATGGTGACCTCACCGAGGTCGGACCGAACGGAGTGAATCTGAGCGGCGGCCAGAAAGCACGCATCTCTCTAGCCCGTGCTCTGTACAGCCGCGCAGGCATCATAATCATGGACGACATCTTCAGCGCAGTTGATATTCACACCGCGCAACATCTGTATGAGCATGCTCTAACCGGCGAACTCGCAACTCGCCGGACTAGGATCCTCGTCACGCATCATGTGCGACTATGTCTACCGCGGGTGGACTACGTGGCTTATTTAGACAGCGGGAATCTCATATTCGCTGGATTTTTGACTCAAATGCGACACAGCAGCGTACTTGAGGAGCTTCTCGGCGGTCAGTTCGATGTGGATAATATGGCAGCTGTGTATGAGAATGCCGAAGCATCGGGGCCCCAGGACCGTCTAGCATGCTCCAACGAAAGATGTGGAGGCTGCCCGGCAGATCTTCGGTTAGCGCAGCATTCTGGTGTTTCTAAGCGTCCGAGAAATTTCGTCGAAGAGGAGACGCTTGAAAAGGGGGCCATTCCCTTGAGCGTCTTTCGTGGATACATCCAGAAATGCGGCGGATTGCGGGCATGGGTCGTGCTGGCTCTCTGCTTTGCCACATATACTGGGCTGGTGCTCGGAAAAGTGAGTTTCCCCTGGTGCTATATTGATCACATGGTTCAAATACTCAAACACGTTTTTGGAAACGTTAATTGACCTTCCAATAGGGTCGGTGGCTGGGCTTATGGAGTGAGCAAAAAAGTTCACTGTTGGCCTCATCTGGGGTATCGCCTGAGCTACAGTACTACCTAGGAGTATATGTCGCTCTGTCGGTCATTGTTTGGATAGTAGGCTCATTGAGGTCCTACTTTGCACTCACCGCATCGCTTCAGGCTTCGCGACGCCTTTTCAGTCAAGTATTGCACGCTGTCTTCCGAGCACCACTTCGTTGGCTGGACACCGTGCCGTTAGGCCGTATTTTGAACCGATTTACGGCGGACTTCAGCATGATTGACTCACGTCTGGGGTTCGATATAACGCTTCTGTTAGGTGAGGGCATGCAAGCACTAGGCGCTGTCATTGCTGGAATACTAGTCAGTCCTGTCATCATCATTTTCTCTGGAATTGTAGCGTGGGTGTGCGGCTGGTACGCCCGCCAATATCTGGCCGCGGCACGACAATTGAAGCGTCTCGAAAGTATAAGCCGAAGTCCTATATATGAGCTGCTTGCTTCTTCAGTTAGCGGGCTCTGGACGATTCGTTCCTATCAAAGGGTCGATTCATTCGTCGATAGAATGCATGGGCTGATCGATCGACATGCTCGTGTCTACTGGAATCTTTGCCTCTTAAATCATTGGCTTAATCTCCGTGTCAACATCAGCGGCGCTCTGTTTACAACTGCAGCGGCAATGACATTCACTCTCCTGCAAGACCTGAAAGCGTCATCAGCCGGGTTCGCGATCAGTTTTATCATTCAGCTGAGCGCAGCGCTTGCCATGGCGATCAGAATGTATGTCATGTTCGACTTGGACATGAATTGCGTGGAAAGAGTGTTGGAGTACTCTGACATCAAGACAGAACGATACGATGGCCAAGATGCCCCGGCTGCATGGCCGTCCAAGGGCCGTTTGCAAGTCGAAAATCTATCGGTGGGCTACGCACCCAATCACCCATTGGTTCTCCGTGCGGTAAGCTTTGAAGTCGAGCCCAACGAACGAATTGGTATAGTAGGTCGCACCGGAGCGGGCAAGTCGTCGCTGGCGCTGGCTCTATTCCGGTTTCTCGAAGCTCAGGAAGGGCGCATTCTCATCGATGGCGTCGACATCAGCCAGATCAAGCTTCATCATCTGCGTCGTCGAATGGGTATCATCCCGCAAGATCCGACATTGTTCGCCGGCACGATCCGGTCCAACCTCGATCCTTTCCAGGAGCATGATGACAGCGATTTGCTTGCTGTCTTGGATCGCGTACAATGGTTAGCACAAGATGGTAGCAGGTCCTCGACGGCGAGGGAAACAGCGACTAAACGGCCCAGCTGCCAGTCATCGTCTCCAGAATCTTTGGAAGAAAAGACGCATCTTTCTCCCCTCGACAGCCGTGTCGCCGGGGGAGGATCGAACCTTTCGCAGGGCCAGCGGCAACTGCTCTGCCTGGCTCGTGCCATGCTTTCCGTACCCAAGATCCTTGTGCTGGACGAAGCCACATCGGCGGTAGATACTGCTACTGACAAGGTGATCCAGAGGTCTATCCGGTCCGACTTTGGGCAGGGGTCAACCACGATGCTAGTGATTGCGCATCGGATCAGTACCGTGGCTGACTTTGATCGGATTCTGGTGCTCGACGCAGGCAAAGCAGTAGAATTCGCTTCTCCACAGGCTCTCATGCAGCTGAAGAATGGGATATTCCGGCGAATGGTGGAAGAGGATGGAGAGAGCGAACATCTAAAACGGGTGATATTTCGCAATGTCTGAACGTAATGTACAGTTACATAGTTATATACATTGTAACGATCTCTTAGTTGATATAGAACAATTGATCAATGAGAAATACTGTAGGATGAATGGAATCATTGATTGTTTTGGTAGAATGGCTGTAAACCGCGAGAGCTCCATTGCCACGGAATCTTCTCCGCAGCGAGTCCGCAGTCCGCACCTGTTTTCGCTTTACAATCATCTCAGAAAACCACCACCACAAAGACAAGCACAGCATGGCACCCCCAGCTGCAGCTGTGTTGCAACATCTCTCCAATGCACTCGCAACTCCCGAGCAATTATCTAGCTCCTCGTCATCCATTGATGGCGTCACTCCCGACCTAGAGGCGTCCCTCCGGTTTGCGGGCGCACAGCTGACACACGCTGCTGGCATCCTACTGCGCCTGTCGCAGGATATCATTGCGCAGGCCATCGTGACTTTCACCCGATTCTGGATCGGTCCTGAAGGGGGAAGCATGCGTATTTATTCAGTGAAGGTTTGTTCTCCAAGATTCAATTGCTGTGTCCTGGTAGCTAACTAGATTCACTCTCCAGGACGTCTCCGCCGCTGCTTTGTACCTGACCGCGAAGCTTTCATTCCAGCCAACCTCACCTCGGTCCGTCCTCAACGTCTACAACTTCCTCTTGTCCAAAGAAGCGTCTCCACTGTGGTTCGTCAATCCCAGAGGAGTAACCGATAAGCCCGCCCCGGAAACGTACGTCCTCTCCGAAGGAGGCTACCAGACGCAGCGCGCCGTCCTCCTCCGAATCGAATCGGTCATCCTTCGCACACTGGGCTTCAACACGCATGTCGCCCTACCGCATACCATCGCCCTGACCTACCTGCAGACCCTCGGCGTTTCTTCATCAGATGTAGCCCGGAGGGTATTCGAGCATTTGAACGGGTCTCTGTTGTCGCCGCAACTACTCTACGTTACGCACCAGCCGAATGCGCTTGCTGTCGCGGCTATATACCTCGCTGCTCGAGAAAGGGGGGTGAAGCTGGTGGATGGGGAGTGGTGGGAGGTCTTTGACGTCGATCGGGAGGAGCTGGGGTTCTTGGTTGTGGCTATGGGGAGCTTGGAAGGATTTGCGAGGGCGGAGCTCGACAAATGGAAGACGCGGACGGTGCCGATGAATGTGGAGGAATTGGAGGCTGAGATTGAACGACGCAGGATGATGGAGGAGGGCGAGTGAGGTCCTGAAATGACAGCTCTGACATCGTCTCAGGGTTTATCCAACTCGATCAATAGAGGATCAGCTGCCGTGAGGGACACAGTACGCGCTATGTTCCAAAAGCCCCAGGCAGACAAGCTGATTGCTGTATCATCCGGGCCTTGCTTGGGCTTGCTGTCGCTAAATACTGGGATATCTCATGGACGATCTTTCACAGCACCCATGCACAAATCCACGCCGTCACTCGTGGTGTTGTGTACCTGAGAGGACCTCTTATTGAGTGCGCGGGCGACTTTGGCTCGCTAATGTGCCCTGGCGGGATACGGGGACTGAATCCATACAAGCATATAGAAGGCTAAACATCTAAAGACATGATTGCGTCATTATCAGTGTCATGTCAGTCAGGTGAAGCTGATCATTCGGCAGCTTCCTTAAATATAGTTATAACACTCTAGACAACCTGATTACTATTGAGCTCTTATCTTTCCCGTGATTTGTGTTTGGTGGTGGTTGTGACGCTGCCTAAGCCACATGATGTAGCCCCGCGTGAGGAACATAGAGATAGCTGCTCTCCGCCACTTCTGTTGATCATCATCCAATCTTCAATCTCAACACGACTTGACTTCAACACACGCTATCCATACAAACTCCAAGGACATCATCTAAAGAATCACAAACCAAACATATATCAGCGCGCAGTCAGTCAACGATGAACATCCTGCACTCCACCTTATCAACCTGGCGGGACCGCCTGGCCCCCGTCTCCCGCACCTCCACCTTCCGCACCACCGGCCAAATCACGCCAGAGGAGTTCGTCCTGGCGGGCGACTACCTCGTCTACAAGTTCCCGACATGGGCCTGGGCCGACGCCTCCTCCCCCGCCAAACGAGTCTCGTACTTGCCCCCAGGAAAGCAGTTCCTAGTCACCCGCGGGGTCCCCTGCCACCGACGGCTGAACGAGAACTTCGCCGGCGACGCAGGCCACGAGGATGAGATCGTCCGGGATATGTTGTCCGGTGCGGACGCGGACGACGGCGACGGGTGGTTGCGTACAGGCGGGGGGCGCGATCTGGCCGAGAAGCAGGCGGAGCGGATAAACGATGTGCGGACGGTGGATGAATCGGGGAATATGGGCGAGCGGGAAGACGACGAGGAGGAGATCCCGGATATGGAGGACGATGATGATGACGAGGAGGCGATCATCCGGGAGCCGGCGGGCAAGTCGACGACGCAGTACGTACTACCTTAGTTGCCTTCTGAGCATGAAATGACGGTGAAGTTGTTGCTATGTTTACTGACATGTCGTTGAAAGGCCAATCCGCACTTATAACCTCTACATCACATACTCGAACTTCTACCGCACACCCCGCCTCTACCTATCCGGCTACCTTTCTCCCTCCGAACCCCTCCCCCCGCATCTCATGATGGAGGACATCGTCGGCGACTACAAGGACAAGACCGTGACGCTGGAGGACTTCCCCTGGTTCGACGGCGGCGTCAAAATGGCGTCCGTGCACCCCTGCCGGCACGCCTCCGTCATGAAGACGCTGCTCGACCGCGCCGACGCAGCCCTCAAGATCCGCCGCGATAAGCTCAAGCAGGGGCATTCGGCGGCCGAGGCGAACAGGATCAAATCCGAGCGTGGGCTGGAGGGCTTGGTGGACGAGACGCGGGGCCTATCGCTGAATGAGCAGCAGGGGCATGCGGCCGGTGGAGATGAGTGGGAGGTGCTGCAGCATGATGAGGAAGACCAGGTTGCTATCCGGGTTGATCAGTACCTGGTTGTGTTTTTGAAGTTTATCGCTAGTGTGACGCCCGGGATTGAGCATGACTTTACCATGGGTGTATGATTACATATTGTGCTTTTTCTGGTGGTTGTTCGGCGTTAGCGAGGAGTCTTTCTGCTTTCGATTCTATGAAGATATGACGCAAATCCTAATAGTACTTTATTTCTCTCTTGGGATCACCCACTGCAGAATACACGCAAAGACGATACTGAATTGAGACACAATTGGATTATACTATACTCTACTCCTCGACAGCAACGTATAGAAATAAAAGATATAATACAACCGATGCACCCGTGACAATGCCGACAGAGACAAACCGGTCGATAGCAAGAAATTTGAACAGGAACAGAAGGAAAAGAAAAGGGCGGAGTAGAGTATAAGAGACACGTTGTGTCCCTGTGGAAGCCATTATAAACTAGGACGCCTCCATGCACTTGTTCATCATGGCCGTTCAACTGCAGGTACAGGAATGATCAGCGGGGGGAGCTGGTGCTGGTGCAGGAGGAGCAGCGACAGGAGCTTCAGGGGCAGGGGCAGGAGGCGCCGGAGGAGGAGCTGGGGCAGGAACTTCAGGAGTATGCGCAGGAGGTGCCGGAGGAGGAGCGGGAACAGGGGGAGCCGGGGCAGGAGGAGCAGGAGCAGGAGGAGCAGAAGTAGGGGTATGAGCCGGAGGGGTCGAGGTAGGCGTCTCTACAGGAGGCGTAGGCGGAGTAGGCTCAGGAGCATGCGTAGTCTCGGGCTGCTCGGAGTGAGTCTCCTCATAATCATGGTGAAAGAATTTTCCAAAGCTAGCGCTGGGGCCGTCGGGGATACCAAACGTGGCGAAGTCACCTGCGTCGGTGCTGGTGCTGAAGCCCGACTGCGAGCCATTGTCACCGTCACCCGCATTGCGGTTCTCATCGTTGCTTGTGGAGAAGAAATCGCCTTGGTTGAAGCTGGGTCCGTCGGGGATGCCAGCGTTCATGAAGGATGCGGCGCCGGTGTTGCTGCTGGAGGTCGAGCCCGGGCTGGAGGGCGAGTCATCGTTATCCTCATCCTCATCACAGTCCTCATCGCGGTTCTCATCGCTGCTTGTGGAGAAGAAATCGCCTTGGTTGAAGCTGGGTCCGTCGGGGATGCCGGCGCCCATGACGGAGGCAGCATCGGTGTTGCTGTGAGTGGCCTGCCTTTTGGCGAGGCTTTCGACCTGTCTCTTTCTTAGTAGGGTAGGAAGCTGGAAGAGAGTGAGAAGGGTGTTATGTCTTACATCAGCGATGGGGGCCGAGAGAACAGCAGTAGGGCCAACCGCCAGCAGAAGGCACATCAGCGCCGAGAGCTTTTTAACGTTGTGCATCTTTGTCATGTCGATGAAAAGAATACAATAATGAGAGAAAGTCCGAAGAAGCAAAAAGAATGTGGTTCAGATAGATAAACGAATGACTGCTCTCAGCGAGCGAAATGGTCAAGGAATGGATGATAGATAGACCATATCATAGCATGGGACAGGAGGTCTTTTATAGCTGCTTTCATCTTCTGTCCAAGTGAGCCCATGCCTTCACCAAGCGGTTTCACATCCTTCGTAGCCAGCCACCGAGATCCGAGCACTTGACATGTAAGGCATCAAGATGAAGACTATTCTTAGTCCGATGATAGCTAGGAGTATAAGATGAGGGGTGTTCGGGGTATCCTCCGGATTTGCACCGCACATGCAGATGCAGCGGAGATACATCGAAGGGCAAAGGGATGAGACAAGAGGGAATCGTGGCTTGATACGCCCATTCGGGGTTGATGCCATGCAAGGGCGGCCGAGCTATTGATACGCCCACGACAAGTCAAACGCCAGCGCCCGGAACTTCTTTAAACAGTGCTGCCTGATACATAAGGTTTGTTACACATCGCGAAGTCAGATTGTCGACTCAAACTTGAGGAGAAGAGAATAAGACGTTATGTCAAGATCATCGTTGTAGTTTGCCAAAACGGGAAGAGAAGTATAGGCCACCAAAATGACTCGGGTATATATATCACATTGCATATGACCTCCTCAAGAATCACTGATAATGCGCGTCGAACAACAGGTGTATCATCGTAAAGTAAATGAAAAAGGGTCAAATTGAACAACTCGAGAGAAAATATGCAAATGGAATTGTGCACGCCTCAAGCTTTTTTAAACGTCCGAGACCCCGAACGCAGTGCCGAAATTGGTCGTGTTCTTGAATTTCAATTCAGGAACGGACTCAGTAGGGTCTGCATCTGCTACCTTCTCGTCGTCCGGATCGGGATAAGAGGAGCGATCAATGGCTCGTCTGGCCTGATCGAGGAGTTTCAAATCCAGCTCCTGTAGGAACTCGCTGTCATGCTCCTCTTCATTCAGCAAGGATAACGGGCCCTTGAGGGCGGGATCATCAGGTAAGTCCGGAAAGTAGGAGTCGGAGTTTTCCGCAGGCTGTCCAATCCTCGTCGCCCTAGGAGCAAAGGGCTCTTCTTCCTTGCCCTGGACTTGGGGGATCACGTCACCGTTAACCGAGGCCTGCTCTGTGTCCGCATCGGCATCGATGAGCACCATGGGAGTGTGCCCAGCATCCCTAACTAGATTCACGTCGGGTGGCCCAAGCTCGGACAGTTTCAGCTTCAGGCTGTTCTTACGTTCCGAAGACGATTTCGAACGATCGGACAACTCTGGGGATACGTCCATTGGCGAAGGGGATGGTGGTGTCATCACGCGGGCGACGACATCGGGCGGTAGCGCTGAAGATTTGAGAGTAATGCCATCTAGCTTGCTGTCAAGCTTTTCGATTGGGACGGGTATACTCATACACGAGGAGAGTTCGGCTGCACGAGCCTTGGGGGATAAGGCCGCATCTAAGGACGGCGCAGTGAGTGGCATATGCGCTCCTTGCTCAGTGATCGACGCGAGGTGGTTCTGACCATCGGTCTTCTCCACACCGTGAAAAACCCTTGTCGGCCGAGTCGTAGGGCTGGGCCCCTCCCACACCTGAGCACTCATATAATCATGATTGCGGTGGCGCTCATTAGATAGATTAGGGGACACCGGACCACCGAAGGGATGCAAAGAGAACTTGACAAGGGTGTCAGGAGCCGAATGATCATTGTTCGGGGTACCTTTGCTCTTCAACAAGGCTTCTAGTTCTGATATTCTTAGTTTCAGTAGCTCCCTCTCCTTCTCCCACAATTGCCGTTCCTCTGCGAAAAGTGCCCGTTCATTCTCGAAGCTCGCCCTTTGGCGATGGAGAAACGTTCGGGCCTGCTCCAGATAATCGGCGCTCAGAGCCGAGTAAGAGAACCGATCGCTTTCGGCTTTGCCAAGCACCCGCCCGTGATCGAACTTGGAGGCGGGGTTGCTGGTCGAGACCGACTGTGCACGGCGGATGGGGGTTGCCGTTGGTGAAAAGCGAACCTCCTTGTAGAGGCTCCCATGCCCATTGGGAACCTTTGCAGTCGTTGATTTCATGGTGGCGGTAGCCAGACCGTTTCACATGAAACAACTGCAGGGTGGTCTTCCAGTTAAAAAAGCCTTTCCCTGTCCGAAGGGATGAAGAGGTGGAGAAAACGAGAAAGAAGCAAGGGAACTTCAAAGGCAATAGAGCTAATACAGGAGAGACTGAGCACTCAATCTCCACGAAAATTTGCCAATAATCAGCGGGTTGTCGATGATACGTGAGGATTATCAATCTGGCGTCCTCTCGAAATTGGAAACAGCATCGCCGGGGCAGATCTCCAACGCATGAAAACTAAAGGAAAAACACATGCAGGGATCCACCTACGAGGTACAGACAAGAGGGGGTAAGGGGTCACTAGGCGACAGAGTCGTCCTGTACGACGTTGAGTGGTTAATTTTCAACCGACAACTAGCGTATGAAGCGGTGCCTGAAAGTGCGGACAAATATGTAGGATATCCTGAGGCACAGCGTGGCCCAATAGAAAGAGCAGCGATAGCGTTGTCAACTGCCTCGTAGTGTGGAGGTCGAATGTTGGGTTGTTTGGAGCCAGCCAAACGTCGGAGGACAAGTGGACGAGGATAATCTTTCACCGCAGCGATAGTAGTTCAGCGCACCCTGTTGCCGGAAAAGGAGCTGTTGATAAACGATCGCAGACTGAAGCATTTATCAGTTTTCAGAAAGCGGGTCGACGATGGATGTCCCACATTTATGCGGGGGAATCGTGTGAGACGTACCAGACTAGCACCCTCAGTCTCCTCCTACCGTCCTTTATTATGAGAGTGTAACCTCAGTGCTCTCTCAACAAACCGAGGCTGTCGAATTCAGTGCCAGCACGGAGATGAATATCGACGAAGGATAGAGAAAGAAAGATAAATCGATAGTTATATTTGCAAATGGGTGCCAATCGCCGAGGAATGCATGAGATCTTGGGAAATCTACAAAATGGAGGTGGTAGGGGAAAGTGGGCGATCACGAGAGACGCGATGACGTTATGCCATACACAACCCGTCCAACAGATGATCGATTCTCCTTGTTCAGGTGTCATTGTGAGTTCTTGTGTCTGTGTAAACATTCTAATTGATTATTATTCGTGAATGATCATCCGAACCCTCCCGTAGTCAGGGTCAGAGTGGTACTTGGAGATGAGGTTGGGTCGGCCGATCATGCCATGAGCTCTCCGCAGTATGTGCGGCATGTGGATTTCGCCCTTAAAACCATCATATAATCTTGCTTCCTTTGGTATTAGTATTAATAGCATTGATATAAGTACAGGGAGCGGATATCTATCCAATCGGTCTATAGTCTATATGAGCTGAGTATGCCCAGCCAAAAAACTCCTCCGTGCCAAACCCTTGAATATGAAAGCAACCCATCCAGGTGAGAAACATGAGACATTCCACAAAAGCAAACCAGCGCCATGCATTTCCTATCCGAGCCTCCTGCGCCAGAAAAATCCCGTTAGCTCCAAGTGATTGACCCCACGCCAGCCCGAGATCGGACAAGACTCAATGTCGGCTTTTGCAGCGCATAACATCGGGACGTCATCCTGCAGCAGTCCCCGGTGGTTCATAGACTTTAAAACGAACGATGACATATGCTGCAAAATCTCAGGGCTCTCCAGGTGAATAAGGATAAGAGAAGATTTCCAGGGTCCGTCAGAGAGAAGGCCGACCCTGTGACGACCGACTCCCCCTCCTCAATAACCTCTGCGCCTCATCCATAACATGCCGATGAATCGACGGCAACGGAAAGAAATGCAAATCCTTCCTCATCGCCCCAAACACCGTCGCCAGATAGAGGACCCCACGAGCCGATAGCTCGCGCCCACCCACCGAAGCAGACGGATAGTAGAATCTCGGATCCAGATAAAAGAAGACACTAGACCACTGCGGCAGCTTCTCCATGAGCAGGCGTCCAGCGCGCTCGTAGTCCTTCAGCATGCGCTTCGGCACCCCCGTTTGCGAATGCACAAAGAAGCAGATCTCGAAGCCGACGCTACGGATGCGGCTGCGCGCCGTCGCGCTGAGGGTGTCCAGGAACGCGCCGAGACGGTTCAGATCAAACGAGTTCAGGAAGAAAAGGGTGTAGCGCGAGTAGAGAAAATCCTCTGCTTCGTCATGGATCTGGCGGTTGACAGATAGCAGATTGCGGGCTGTGCCGTCCTGCCCTACCCAGCTGGGACACATGGACAGGGCGCGGAACCGTCCGCGTGAGGTGAAGGTGTTGCCGCGATCGTTAACGACGATCAGCGGACGGTCTGTGTATTCATTAGGGACCGCCAGGGCATATTCGTAGATTTTCAGGCGGAGCTCCGGAGGTAGTCGAAAGAAAGCCGACTGTTTGGGAGTTGTATTTCGAGGACTCCGTGTCCTGATTTGTGCGGATTTCGGTGTAGAAGCTATGACCTCGAGCATATCAAAGTGTTCGAGACTGTAGCTAGATATCATAGAACGAATGACAAGGGTAAGAAGTCTAGGGAACTAGCTCTTTATCTTTAGAAATACCCCAGTTTGGAAAAAGCTCCCAGTGACATCAGACAATTCACAAACTAAAATAGAATCAAAATGATATCAGAATTCAACACCTCATCCAATGGCTCTCTGCAAGGGTATAAGATAAATAATATGCAGAAGAGAGAAAACGCAGACAAATTCTGCGCCGATCCAATCGCTTGGAATATATGAATCAGAGCATTCCACGCTGACATGCACTGATGGACTGACAATTGAGTCAGTATTTGGCAAAAAGGGTAAAGAAAAAGAGAGAGCAGAGGGAAAAAAAAGGCATCATACCACTGCCCAGCATCCAATCAGTCCAACATCCGCCGTCATCGTGTCTCCATCACAGGCTGGACCATCGAGGATCTGCCTTACATTCTGCAGCTTGACTCGGACCGACCGACGTCAGGCAAGAAAAAATTCCTGCCGAAAACTTTGACTCTACCATTTCGATCAATCGGAGGGAATCATGGAATTAATGGGCCCTATCCGACGGTCTAGGAGGAAAAGAGAAAACTCAATTTGATATGGGTCTTTGGTTCATCGGGATCTCCCAGTGCTCGGCTTCTCGAAATTGGGTGGCAAGACGGGGATGCTCGGGATCAGTCGCCGCCATTTGTGAGTGATCTAGAATAATAAATATAGAACCTCTATTGGCTTGTTTTTCTCATCGTGGAATATACCTCTCTGGGCAGACCTCTAGGGGGTAATCAGATGATAAGATGCAGAAAACATTGTATAGACTCAATACAACACAGAGAAACTCCTAGCCTCTATCACGTCCGTTTGTAGACACCCAATGTCCATGCAGCCCGGAGGACAGCCAGACCCCAGGCCATACCGATGCTATCACGAACGACATTCAGCTTGCTCCCTTTGACCTCTCTCCAGCCCACGGGCACCTCTGCAACCGGGATATTCGAGAATTCAGCCAGCATGAGCATCTCAACGTCAAAGATCCATCCTTCCGAGTGCATATAGGGGATGATATAAGGCAGCGAGGCCCTCGAGAATAACTTGAACCCACACTGGGTATCTCTGATGGTCGCTGTTTTGGGAGGCGTCATAAGCCACAGTATCAAATGGAACGAATGCATCAGGAAATTGCGTAGTTTCGAACGCTGTGATCAGGGGTCCGACGTCAGCCTTGCCCAGTTCATACGGACAGGAACTACAAATCTTACCTTGACAACAGCCTCACTGCCAACCATGTGCGCTCGCGAACCCACTGCTACTCCACGCCCGTCTGAGTCCTCAATGTCTCGACAAGCAGTAACCAGCTTCCCCAGATCCTCAAACTTGCTCGCCCCATCGGCATCGGCGAACACCACGTACTGACCGCGGACATGCCGCATACCATGCGTAACCGCCCCGCCCTTCCCCCGATTCTCGGCCAGAGTCACCACCCGGATCGTGCCGGGTGGAATATGGACCCCCTCATGGGGCGTCGGCGTCCAAGGACCAGCATACCCCTTAGGATGCAACGAAAGCTGATGGTCGCGGGCAAAATTAAACGCGACCTCCTCCGTTTTATCCTTGGACCCGTCGGAGACAATGATAATCTCCCAGCCCTTTCCAGGTGGAAACTTGCCGCTAGGCGTGGCCGTTGTCGTGGCATGGCCGTTCGCATGGCCGTTGGCCGGTTTCCGCTGTCGGACTGCATCTCCGGCCTTCTTGTCCGAGGCGGATGACGCCGCAAGTGTCCCGTACATCCTCTCCAGGTAGTTGACCGCCTCCTCTAGCATGCCCGCCAGACGGTCCTCCTCGTTGTATGCGGGGACCACCAGGGACATGAATAGCTCCGCCTTCTCCATATGTGAATGGTCAAAGATCCGACCGGGACGTTTCTGCCGGTCGAGGGCGTCCTGCCAGCAGGGCAGTTGTTCGGGTTGGGTGATTGCTCCATCCTCGGAAAGGGTGCGGTATCGCTTCTCCTCCGGTAATGGCTTTCGCGGTTCAGGTGCGACTAGGTAAAGGACAACGTAGAACTTGCACGGGAATATGTCAGTAATTCTCAACACCAAACATTGGGATAGGAGGAAAGAAAGCCGAGAGGAGAGCATACAAGAACGAATGACCCCAGAAGGGTCGCAGATACGGCAACCAGGAGGACGGGAAGAGGCACGCTGGCTAGCAGCTTTGTGCAATGGACACACGTCCCAATCCACGACTCCTCGGCCATAATGGATATGATAGATACGTTTGTAAATGAAGAAAAACGTTGCAATAATAATCACAGTAGCAGTAGACGAGCTCAGGCGCTGGAGATACAGGTCAAGACGATCCCTGGTTGGTCGGCCATGCGACACGGAGCCTGTCTGGTCAGTAATGCTTGCATTGATCGTTGAGGTCGCTACAGACAATGGCCATCATGCGCGCAATGCCATGAAATTTGGGGCGGAGGACCGGAGAGCCAACTTGTCCTTTTGGTTTTGGGTTTAGTGAGTAGTAGATAGCTGGTTGCATAATCCGATCCTTTGGATCCTTTTTTGGATAGGTGGTCCTTGACGGGCCGCGATGCTTCAACCCCACAACAGCCAACAGGCACTTACGTATACGCCCACGCACTATCTACTACCACGTACACGGAGATAACTAAGGTAGATGTACACGTCTGGTATGGACATCCTATCATTGGTGGACATCATTTATGCGGACGATGCTCAATTGCAAAAGATTATCTCTTATTTTTATGCATCTTGACTGTATGTATTTCATAGGCTCCAATGAGCAGGTACGGCTCGATCATAATCATATCTATGGAAGGGAGATACGGACAAGAGTGAAAGCGTCCTGGGAGAAGAATATCATATCATCACCAGTGACAACTCAACGAAGCTGTCATGTCCAATAGAAGTTCATACAAGAAGCGAGCGTAGGATCCAAGAGGAACCGAATTGAGCACAGAATAGATGGGGAGCAGAAATAACCCATCTGGAAATACCACGTGATCAGTAAGAATGCAACTTCGACAAGGAGATACCTCTGGAAGTATCATTCCGGGGCAGAGTAGGAATATGGAAGAGTCTAAGATGGAGTCTCAGCGAAGATGCCATCTTAGAAAATTAAATGTTCATGAATTGCATTTCAGACGACGGAGGGGTATTGGCAGTGTTTGCTTCCCACAAGCGCGATCTGGCAGAGCAGCGTAATGGTCACCTTCCTAAGCGCTCCTGGCAAGTTCGCCTCACGCGGGCTGTCGTCGGGAAATTGTGTGACAAGTCGTGTTGCCATTCTCCATCCAATTGCTTGGCCTTAATGTACAGCCAGTAATGACACGCCTTATTCCTTGGTTGGTATTGTCGCATTCCGGGCTCCGACAAGCTTCAGATTGACAGCCCAGGATCTCGATTGAAGAAATTGTGTTACGACTTAACGCAAGAGAGAAGCTGAACCCTCAGGTGTCAGGCATTTCCAAATCATGGGGCCCCGGCTGCGGCGCTGCGACTTTGAAGGGATTGTGCTGCTCCGCAAGTTTCTCAAGTCGAAGCGCAAAGGGTGTCACCGAGAACTTTCGGGGGACCGGGTCGTATGTCATCCAACGTTGGAACTGTACCTTGTTAGCATTTTTAGCCGCTCCTTCGCCGCAGTCCTTCAGACATACCGTCGCCAGCTTCACTCCCAGCCAAAGGCACCTGTACATTCTGGAAACGTTCAGAGAGGGTAGCTCAATGAAACGCCCCTCATCTTCAATGAGAGAATCCTCAAAGAAACGAGCCGGGAAATAGTGCTGACTCCAGAGCTGACCACGTATGAAAAAGTCCTCCGGCAATTGTTTCCTCTCTTCCACAGTAGGGAAATGGGAACCTTCGAAAATTCGAATATCTGCATCATCGCGAATCATAGTATTGAGAAAGGTGGTGATCTTTCTCCACGGAGCGAAAGCTTCGATGTATTCCATGCTGCTTCTGCCGTTAAGTGCTAGGCACCAGAGGAAGGCCATCGAGATATGCACTGTGGGATAAATGTTCTTATTTCCGATCTGGTCAAGAAGGACAGACAATGTTTGAAACGTCAGGCACGACGCGTAAAGACTAAGTGGCGAATACCTTCGACCATCTGTGGACCCATCCTCGGTCAGAGGGAGGTCATGAGCGGAAGTCGACGTTTTTGCAGGCGTCGGTTGGGTCTCCAAAGCAGACCTCCCTTGATGGATTCCTCGCGGGTGGAACTTGGCGGGTAAGGAGGCGTCCGGGTGATTGTATTCGAATATGGCTGCGAAATTGCACGACGACATATAGACACCCTGCATCTTAAAGGCGGCCCCCATTCGGCCAACATGAGTTTCCAAGTGTGCCAAAAATTCCTCCGCTGATCTGTAGAATTGAGGCGCCGGATTGCGATAGAAGAGATAGCCATGAGCCAAAACAAAAGCCGCAATGAGCGGATAGTGGTGATGAGCTTTTGGCGCATTCAGAAGCGGATTAAACAATGATGGTATGCTTTCCCTCGTGCTTGGAAAAGAGTGCACACTGACTAAAGATTTTGTATAGTAGAACAGCTGCTGGACTACATCCGGGCGAGCTAGGACGGCAAGGTGATGCTGTATCCTGCCAACATCAGGATTCTTATCCGCCGCCTTGTTGTACCAGTATCTGGCGACGCCAGCCCAGATCTCGCGGTCTCGCACGTCCACCTCTTCTACTGCCATTCTATATCGCGCCAAGTCGCCCAGGCATTCGATCCACGTGTCTTCAAATGCACGGACACTTTCTAATAGCAGAGTCATCATCGAGTAAGCCATGTAAATGAAAGTCAGCATATGCTCCAAGGAGTCAGGGAGCCGGTGGCGTAGTAGCTCTAGGAAGGAATGGATCCCATAACGCCACATACGAGCCGGCATGGCATATTTCTCTGCTAGTCTTCTGAGCACAGGACTCGCGGACGGATGTTGTGATGCTAGAAAGAAGTCGTGATGCTCGTTCAGCAGCGTTCGATGTAAGGCAATCAGGGCCTGCCATTGGAGTGGGGACAGCGGAGTCTTCGACTCGGACTGTTGCTTGTCGATTTCAATGCATTTCTTCTCCACCATGACTAGCCCGGCGTAGATTCCGCGCACTTCATTGATCAATTGCTCTTCTGTTATAGGATGAGTTTCTGGCTGTAGGAAGATCCCATGTGATGCTGTACCTCCGGCTACCGCAGAGTCACCTCCAGCGGATTTCTGATCAAAGCTCAATCCTTCCACGGGTTCTGCCGGTTGCCCCTTGGGCCGCGCAGCGAGTTTCTCATGCCTGACACTTGGCTGAATGGTCGACACACTTCCATGCTGGACGGGGCTCGCACGCATCTGTTGCACATCGGGTTGCGACACCTTTTGTCGCCACCTCCCCGCAAGGTCGTCAGCGGAGCTTGCTGAAAATCTAGGCAGTCGCGTATCGCTCTTAGACGGACTACTTTTGCGATTTCCGATTTCGCCTGCTATCCGACTGCCGGACGGTCCTAGTATGTGGGCAGAACGTCGTTGTCGGGTCTTTAATTTCTGCTGGCGACTTTTTATGAAATGAGGTGACGCAGCCTCCATACTCCCTCCTGAAGCGAAGCCTTGATTGCTCAGATCCTCCGAGTCTGAGTTTTCTGGCATAGCCCCCGCTGAATAAGGCCTCTTTACAGAGACCGAGGGGCTGACGGAGTGGCGAGCCATATGGGTGATCGGATATACCACAGGAGACCCATTATCGTCAATCAATCGACCGATTGATTTCCTAAATAACGCGGTCAGTACATGAAACGCAAACGGACAAATATCTTGGAAGAGGAATAATGGAGTTGCCGACGGAAATACTTACTTGGGAAAGTCGCCGGTCTCATTTGCGATCTTCGGGGAATCAATCAATTGGGCACGCAATTGGTCCGCCGCCTGGTCCTTTGTAATGATGTGGACGTCGGGATGATCTGGAACAATGCCCGATTGCTGGTAAATAAATCCGTTGCTCATTATTCTCAAAGGATTTTAGAGTCAATCTGGAGCATGTCATCTGATTGAATTCTCCCCATCTGCATCAGCTGATATGATCCACATCCCAGCCTAGAAGAGAGGTAACGGATGAGACGGAGGTTTGCGAGAGGGGCACGAATCTGTGGCCAACTGATGCGTGAGTACAAGGCAGCAGGAGCACAGACACACCAAGGGAACAAACACAAGAGATGACGAAGACAGGCACAGCTTTGAATATTCACTCTCAAAACACAACAAAGGACGAAATACAAAATGGAATATGAAAACAAAACAAAATGATATTGGTCAAAAGGATCCGGAGCACTCACGATGCCGGGCGGAAAAAAAAAAAAAAAATTACAGTGAAGAATGAGGATATCGATGACGACACTTACTTGAAGCTATTGAAGCAAACACCAGCTTATTTATAACACTTTGATTCTAGATACCAGGTAGATAGGCAGGCAAAGGCAACCTAAACTAACAGGCTCCATCCGTTTTGGCGAACAGTGAGCCACACAACTAGGTAGGTAGGTACCCTACTATGCCTTACTTCCTGCTCCTGCCGACCTTAACTCCGGATCTTAAGGTAGAAACACCGGGACTAGCCTGGTAACTAGGCAGTTTTGTTTGCAAAGCTGGTTTGTGGGGGGATGAAGCCAAGGCAAGTCGAGGATTTAAGTTGTCGGATGACCGAGGAAAGGTGACGACGATGATGGATGGGGATGCTGTTAATAATAATCATGAAACTAACCACAGGAAATAAGCGGAAGTGAAGTCGATTTCAATGAAAGGTTGCTTTGGCCTTGATAGAGAATGTCTACCTAATCAGTAATAATACAGAGGAGACAAATATTCAATAATCAAGCCTTGATATTAGCGAATAATTGGCTGAGTTATTGCTACTTTTCCAATGATTTTAAAGATCGACCTGGTTGCCTGACAATTATGAACCTTAAAAAGGTCACCATTATCACCGCGGTCGAGCGTCTCTTGTCTATTTCTTCTCGGACATAAATGATCTACTTGAATAATTATTCAGTCAATTCTATAAAAAGTTGAACCAAAGTTGCTTATATTCTTCCTTTTTCCCAATGTTGAAGGACAAAACAATGGACATACCTACTAAGGTAGCCTAAAATGCTGATGATTCACCAAGGAATTTTCTCGAATATCAAAACATGAGCTAGACGAAAGACAATATTACAAATGCAGTTCACCCTTTATCTCCGACTTACGGAAGGCAACGATCATCTTAACTCCAAGTGTTCACTCATGCTATGACCGTTCACTACCTTTTAGCGCAGGTTATCTCACCTAACATACCATCAGAGATCGCACTGAAGAGCGAGCTTGGTGTAACTCGGCCTTCAGCAAGGCCTGGTTCCTGCCGTTTTCCGATGGTAAGCAATAGTAAACAGTCAACTGGTGAGGATCAACATCGCACCCTTGGGACTAAGAGTGGTTTGATTTCCAACAGCACAATGATGCAGTTATGCGCTACTACGCAATCAGAAGTAGCATTTGCAGCATTTCATGGCCAGGTGCTTAGGATTCAACACATCGCCTTAACAGAAATACAAGACTGATTCAAATCCATCTGTAGCCTGGCCGTTTTGCCTTGTTTTACCCAGCTTCTAGACCCTATCCATAGATCTTTGTGCAATCTAACCGCCTTTATTTCAGATTAGTCTACGGTCATCCTGGAGGACCACGACAAAGATGGGATAGGTATACAGCGCCTTCTTTAACCCAATATGGCAATATCAGGCAGCTGGGGCATACGGGTGGAATGTCCTCGTATGTCTACCTAGTATGAAGAAGCCTGGCCCACGATCAACACGCCACGTGCAACATGCTCAGACCCAGTGTCCCAAAACAGAAATTGAGGCTTTTCTGTCCTTTCCCTTGGGACGCTAACAGCTGGATCCAGAGGCACTTAGGGAGATATATGTACGGGATTGCAATGTTCACACTCGATTTACGAAACTTCTGTATACCAGGGTAGCACGGACAACAAATAGGCAAACAGGAAGCCTACCTAGAATATATCCTCCGACAAATCATGGTTATATACCACTTCCCCTTTGCTCGTACAGAGCAGGAGTACCTAGGGATGAATGTTCGTTTGCCAGGAATGGTTAGGTGCGGTGAACAAGCTACTTTATTTCAATGGTTGCCTTGTCTGTGCGACTGCGAGATCTGCGGCCCATTGCCCCCTTCCATCGTACCTACTATTGTACCTAGAAATATCGGCGACAGCGATCCGAGTTAACCAATGGCATTGCATATCAATCTCACGAACCCCTTCGATGAATGATCAGATTAGTATTGACCCTCCTACGGAGTACAAGGCTCCTTAATGCAATCGAGCTTCCCATAACCCATGTCAAGGTGGATTGTTGCCCGGGTAAAACCGCCATGCAACCGTGCTGCCCGTGCACTTTCCAACGACCTGAGCGGGTGTAGTACTCGGATGCCTTAGGCACATAGCATTAGCTTACCAGTTGACAGTTTCGATCGGATCAAATAGGAAAATACGACGCCATCCGGTGTCTTTGCGCAACCATGTCTGGGCTTGAAGCTTTCATCAGAGTTCCAGAGCTTGTGATCACTAAATGGCGAGTTTTCACGCGCATGTTTGCCTGCTACTTTGCGCCATCCGAAAGGCAACGGCCCTGCGAGATTCTAGTAGTGTTTTGGCCACAGCCGCTCCCTGACTGCCTCCGCCGTGATCATAAGATGCCTACGGAGTACTATTAGGCCACCACCTATCATCCCGTAATCGTTTAGTTGCCTGTCTATGCAGTATGGTATGATTGAACGAAGTGGCCGCGGAACGGGTGTAGTCATCATGGGCATAGCCGAAATGTTCGTTCGGATTTACTCTCTTCATTACGTGGTTCAGTGTCATCGCTGCTGACTATGACTCATGCACAGAGCAAATTGATTCATTATTAATCGAATTCATCTGTCGTGGGTCATAGTAAATTATTAAGATTTTGCTCAAGCAACAAGAAAATCTCGGAGAGTCACACACCGACAGAGCGAAGCCCCACAAACAGGTTGACTGTGCCTACAGACGAGATCCTGGATCGGTAACTGCGCTGAAATCATCATGTACGGTGTTAAGAGACGCTATGCAAAGATGTCTGAGAGTGAAAAATTGTATCGAAGTTATTGCAAGACACTAGCTGAATCCTCTTGGTACTCTAGAGGAAAGTTCCATGACCTTTGGTGGGTTGTGAGAGACAAAAAGTCGAATCGGAAATGCCGCCCTTTTGTGACGCTTCTGTTTGGCTATTCAAGGCCGCGGCAACAGATTCTAGCCTTTCCAGGGGAGCCGCGCTTTGGCTTCTCACCAAATGGCAGAGTATACGCGATCTGAGGATAGTCAAGGCAGCAGTTGGATGAATCGTAGCAGGAAGTAAGAACAGCCATACTGAAGCAGCGTGGGGTGTCAGGACAAGTAGATTCGCATCTAGACAACAATCACATTAGCGCTATTCCCAATCCGAATCCGAGGCCGTACCTTGGATTTGACGACTCCACGACACATAGGGCAAAGGGGCCGTCCCTTGACCCGAGCTTGATCGAGTCGACTGGATGGCATGTGCTGCTCAGCACACCAGCGGCAGAGTATCGCGTGGCCGCATGGAATTATCACGGTGTCCACGAGTTGACTCATACAGATCTTACATTCGAGATTGACGGTTAATTCTTTGTCTTCTTTGGGTTCAGGACGACCGTCCGTCGTGTCATCGAGGCTTTTGGGACTCGATGGCCCACGATCAATGATGCCGTCGTCATCCAACGAGTGCTGTCGGTGACTTCCATGGACGACACTACCAGTACGCATACTGCTTGTGTATGCTTGCAGCTCCGCCAATCGTTGGATCCGGACATGATCTTCTGGCGTGAGATACGTGAAGTAATGCGGTGCTCCGATCGGTAACGCAGGACTGGGGCTTGTGGCAGTCGCCACCGCCGGCACTCTGGGCACTTGAGATGTTGAGAGGCGACGTGGGAGCTGCGGATTCGTTTCACCTGCAGGGCGCGTGCGTCGGCGTGTAGTCTGGCTGATGGATGGAGCCTGCTGCTGCCCCGGCACTGAGCTTGCGGTGGAAGAGGAGCTCTGCGTCCGATGGTGCCGTCTGGGCTGGTTGGTCACCGGTGAAACGCCCCATTGCGGGAATGGCATATAGGGATTGGGACGGGTGTACGATGGCGGAGAATAGACAGGTCTATATCGCACACCTCCGTAATGCTGAGTCTCTAAGTGTGCGGGAGTATTGACCGTATCTGGTGGTATCATTTGGTAGGCTGGCGCTGTCACATTTTGTAGTCCTGGGGGCTGCAAGTTGGATCTCTGCTGCACTGCGACCTGGTGACTATTTTGGAACAACGATCCCGGTGGTTGAACAGGAGCGGTCCGTATATGAGAATAACTGTGTCTGTTGAAATCAGCGACATATTGCGGATCCCAGTAACGCAGGCTGGCTTCTTGGTGGCTTCGATTGTGGTCGGTCAAACCTCCCCATAGGGCGTTCTGGCCTGCTATAACCTCCCCGTGGGTTTGTTGGTTCCCTGCATCCGCCCCAGTTCTTGTGTCCTGGGAACTGGGTGGCGGGAAGGCGAGGTCTCCATCGTGTATCAAAGCGAGGTACTCATCAGCAAGTGAAGTTGCAAACGGATTGGTACTCAAATCTTCTCAAATTGTTTAGCCTAAGACATTTGTCCCAACTGAGGCTACGGGTACTCACTTTGACCCTCGGAATGAGGATTTGTAGAAGCGTCAACGGCACCTGATCCGTTATTTTGCGAGATGATTTGCGGGTCCACAGCCCCATGGCTGCTGGGATCCCGCATGTTTGAGAATGTTGGAGGCGCCATATTGTTAGAGTCCCCGAAAGTGGAACGAGATAAATGCACATCCATGCTCGAAGGGATCAATTGATAGCCTGGATTGCAGGTATACTGCGTTGCGGGTGGGTAGGTCAGTAGCGTTTCGCTCAGGAGCTGCAAGTGGTTTAGAATTCTCGTGATCCCCTGATGGATGGTGTGTAGTTCCTCTCGAAGATTATCGATGTTATCGTGGCGAGATTTTCTGCGATAGGAAGATCTCGTCGGCTCTAGGGAGATGGAAGGAGGAAGGGTGGAAGAAATATCGAAAGACAGACTGCGTGCGTTGGCACTTGCAAGATAAGCCTCAGCAGGGTATTCTGGTTGACTGTGAATGAAAGCCTGCCTGCCAGGACGGCTAGATGAAGAGTGAAAACTCCAGTATTCTAAATCACAAGGGCTCAAGCCAGTGAGTAATTGCTTTAGTGAATGAAGCAAAGCAGGCAATAATTACACTAAACAAATATGGTCAAGCGACTATAAGCGAAGCTGCACATAATAACCAAACATAAAGACCTCAAGGAACTAGTGCATGAACGAGCTGACGAGGTTGGGAATGGGGGGAAAGAGAAGACGGACCCTGGCACTTCAAACAGTACCTTGTAGAAGCAGTTGTGGTATGCCTCGGTGTGTTGCCGGCATTTGCAAATGACAAGATCCTCCCATAAGAAGCACTCGGATGGATGTCCAGACACGAGCAGCAGACAGGTGAGCTCAGGTGGAGACAGCCGATGGCATGCTTATGGATACAACTGGGATTGTTTGATAGAGAAACCCAGGCTAACATGATTCAAAGTAGTTATAGATAACGTGCAGATGGGGACAGATAGCCTTATTCCAACAAGATTCTGGCGTACTACTGTGACAGTGTCAATATTAGTCACAATGCAGATGGCGGACACGTCCCCAGTGTCTTCTTAAATAAAGTGAGAAACATTCGATCATTCCCCTAAGGCAAACGATATCAATTGGCTGGAAATCATTCTGTGGATTAGTCTTAAACGGAGCTCGGAATCAGGACCCCTCAAGGCCGGCAAGGCCCTACAGAAGGGGGCAAAGAAGAAAGCAATAAGGAGGACGGAGATGAGAGGGTAGAAGGTAGATTGAAAAGAGAGCCAAAGAGTCCCAGGAGGCAACAGAAGTTTTGCCCTAATACTGCAGCCAGCCCGGTGAGAACTAATAATGGTTGAATGACAGGCAATAGCAGGGCAGGGTCTCCCGGAGTTATTCGACAAAGGCCCGTGGATGTCGCCTGAGCAGGATCCTTGATAGTAATGGTAGCCAGGCAGGAGCCAAACGGAGCAAAAGTACGACCGTAACACACAAGGGATCTCTGACGTCTGGGCAACGTTGACGAAATCGAGACCGTACCGACCGTCCAGCGAAGTCGGGAAGATGCGCCAAAGACAGGTCTGCACTGCGCCGCAGCCAGAGAG
>JAAAPX010000004.1:47939-385460 GCA_012656285.1 Aspergillus fumigatiaffinis | reverse complement strand
GGTGGTTGGTGGTTAGGTTAAGTCTGAGGGTAAAGATTGGGAAGCAGAGAACGTGGATGACCGAGAAGGAGCAGGTGAGGAGTTAAGAAATGAACATGAGTAAGTAGTAAGGAATTGTAACGAAAAGAAGAGGTCTTTTTTAGTCTGTAATTTAGTGGGCAGAAAGATATGGATGACATGGAGGGGAGGGGCGGGAATAGTACGGAACCTGAACAAGGTACAGAGTACGAATTAGGTATTTCATGGGGGTAATTGATACTTACATACAGACAACAAGTTTCGAAGACAAGGGACATGCAAAGAAAGCTCAAAACATTGGCATGTACTAATGGACTCGTCGATATCGTGATAGTCGAATGGAAAGGGTCGAAAGATATCAATCAAAATAGAAAATGATTATGACCACACAAGGGGGAAAAATAAGGAAATCAAAGAGATATAAGTAGTCGTTCGATGATAACGAAAGTACTCAAAAAAGCGTTTCTGTCTTGTTTCGCTTCGTTTTAAGGTACGGGAATGCCTCTTTTTGTAGTTCCTGGTTTTTTTGCTGTTGTTTCCAGGTTCAGTTTACCCTGTACCCCCACTAGTTCTTGCTTGCTGAAAATCTTCAAAGATACTTGGAAAGGAGTATTATGCACAGATTGAATGTGGGCTTTCTAGAAAGGGCAAAACAAGGGGTCCTCTTGTACCCGTTTGAATGTGGATAGATCCGTTAGGTGGATGGCTTGGAGAGACCCTTTGTGCGATGGAGGAGAGAGGGAGTGAGAGTATGTGGGCTGCTGCTCACAGGGATATGTCGGAATTAAATCGATCTGAGCAGCTCAGACCCAATATTAATGCAAGCTTATATGCGCCACACAAGCGAGAGTGGTAAAAGAAGAAGGCGAGGCGAGAAATCAAGTCAACAGAAAAGAAGGAAAAAAGTGGTAGGCAAACATTCTGGAGGGGAAAAGGCGCGGAAGGTCAATTACCCCAAGCCATCACGTGGTTGCGTCATGGGTGTGGGTGCCCTGCAGAACAGCTTGAACAGGAGTCACAACTCCGTACTCTGTACGCATTCGACTATGGGCAGAAAGTAACTGAGAACATATGACTCGAGCTGACAGAAGAGAGTAGCATTGCTCCTGACCCAAATCTCACTGCCCCAAGGAAAGGTCGGCAGGAGAACCATTCCGTCCATACGGTCAACAATTGACCTGTCTTATCTTCAAGCTCGATGATTATTATTGTTGCATATTGTGCATTAGCACTTGTATATTGAGGTCAGCATTGAAGACAATATCCATGATCCGTCCTGTGCTGCTCTCGAAGTCCTCATCAAAAACTCTTTCGTTCTCCACCAGAATCAAGTATCGGGTGGCTCAACCGCTCAAAACGCTCTGGTTGGTACACAGTATGGCCTCCATGGCGACTTATGGCCGATCATCTCTGTTAAAGCAAAGCGAAAAGATCAGGGCATTAGTAATCCCGCAGTAGTAACATCACGGGGTTCGAAAGTTGGAATGACAGGAGAGGAACAAGGACTTTTGGAATGAGATGTCATCACTGCTTCCTAGGCGCGGTTGATATTCAACTGCATCCTATTGTTCTGACTGCTCATCGCTGTATACGAAGATCGAGTTCTCCGAGCTGCTTTATTTGAGGTTCACAACAGCGAGTCCATCGACAGGGGTCCTCTGGTCTAGCATGTCATCAATATCCTCCTACGTCATGGCATGTATGTATGATGTTGCTTAAATTCTGTAGCTCTATTTTCTTTGGCCCGTCAGCCTCTGATCCTAGCACTGTGGCGGCAACGGATGAAAAAAGTACTAATGGCTAATCTTTTTCCGCGTCATTTGGGTGTTCTTTGCCTGGCCAAGGATGGATACTATCTGCTCGGGGAAGATTGGGCATTGTTCTATGGCGATCTGTGCAGTACCTGGCACGACTTACCTTACTGTAAGATCAGTATTTGTACTGTTATACATTACGCTTTTCTCCCTCGGGCTGTCTATTCTATCCTCAAAGAATGTGCTGTCCTGTACATTTGATGATTCCTATACTTTAAGCTTATTTACTTTATTCCCCATCACCTATGTCCTGAGTACTCTTTGTTACAGCTTCGTCTGCCTTTTGCCGCCTCTCTGGTGCCCTGACAGCCGTGTAAGAAGTGCGATTGTCTCCACATAGGACAATTCACCGTAGTTACGGCAGTAGATAACTTAACTGGATCAAGTTGCCAAGAGCCCCACTAATGATCAGCGTCTTCTGTTTCCAGGGCTCTCTGTCTTGTGCTGATAATATCATTTTTTGGTTTCTGATTTTCCGTTGCAGTATCTTCAATAATAATAACATCTTCATCTTCAAGTTCAACAGCACTCTTCTGTCGATGTATATCCCAGTACATAAGGCAATCTGCATAATACTCCCTGTCACAGGCCTGCTAACTCACGTCAATAAGTTCTTACTCTGTGTAAGTGTTTTAGTTTCTAAGTAATGACCTCCTCCGTTGAAATATATGCGTTGGCATATTGCTACTGGGACAACAGTATGTATGGAGTTAAGATACATAGCACTTGGCGGGAAAAGGAAATAAGGCGAGTAGTACGAGTACCTAGTAGTAACTCTTCGGTCCACAGTAGATCCTTCTCCACAATAGATTACAGGTAATTGAATGAAATGGCATGGGTGTACTTCTCTATTTCCAACTCTTGGACTGCAGCATGGACAAAGGAGATCATTCTTAAAAGTATGTAGAGAGTAGGCACTCTATATTATACCAAGGACCAGATCCTCAAAGACTACTTTCTACCCGAAGTAGAGACCAAAAAGACTGTGATGTCGGAGATTTTGAGAGTTGCGATTGTCTGTCTCCGTTGTGCATTACAGTGGTGTATAGAGAGGTACAGCCATATAAATTTCAATAATTTGCAGTCACCTTAATAGTCGTTATACTGATCGAATTACTCACCGCCTCCCCTTTTGTGTTGTGTGCTTCCACCGTCTTCTGCCCCTCCTACGCGACAGAAATAATAATCATTCGCGTCGTATCAACTAATATCTTCAATCGCAGGTCAATTGCAGGTGCCATTGATCAGCAGGCGTTTCCTCTGTAGGTAGCTGCTCTGGGGCCTTGGCTACAACTGTGGAACATCTACTATTCTCTTCCGGCAGCCTGCACTACCCCTCAAACTCCATCCATCATGGAGCAACAGCTCTTGACACTGCTCGCAGACACACAGTCGCCAGCGGCCGATACGAGAAAGGCCGCTGAGCTTCAGCTTCTTCGCCTCTATTCCAATGAACAGTTCCCCCTCTCTCTCGCCGCCATAGCCTCTCACGACTCCGTTCCCACCAACCTTCGCCAGTCCTCCCTGTCCGTCCTGCGTACCTTCATTACGGCCGCTTGGTCGCCAAATCTAGACGAATTCAAGGGTCAGGTTCTGATCAATGATACCAACAAGACTCAGCTCCGACGTGTTCTGTTGGAGCTGGCCACCACTGCGGATGTGCAAGAGCGGAAGGTCAAATCGTCTGCCAGCTATGCGGTCAGCAAGATTGCCAGCGCCGATTTCCCTGATGAATGGCCAGAGCTTCTCCCGTCGCTGCTTCAGGTCATCAACGATGCTAATAGCAGTGCGGGTGCATTGCACGGCGCGTTGAAGGTTCTGTTGGACCTTGTCGACACCGGTTTCAGTGAGGAGCAGTTCTTTGGTGTTGCCCGCGACCTCGTTACCACTCTCTTCAACATTGCGACTAGTGAGTCAAGAAAGCCGATGCTGAGAGCATTGGCCGTCGCCGTTTTTCGCTCTTGCTTCGATACCCTGGAGATGGTGCTTGAGCAGCACAAGGTGGCAGTCAAACAGTTTATGGATGAGGTGCTGAGCGGCTGGTCCCCATTCTTCATTGAGACTCTGAAGGCCCCCTTGCCACAGGCCCCCAGTGAGCAAGAGGAGTCCAAAGAGGGTGAGGTCCCTTCTCAATGGAGGGGTATAATTGGACTGAAATTACAGGTGGTCAAGGTAGGCTGTCTCAATAACTTAGAAACATCTCCAACTCGTACTGACGGCATAATTCTTCACTGTTTAGACCCTTATGAAGATTCGAATGGTCTTTCCCGGCCTCATGACAGCTCAAAGCCCGGTCTACTTCTCGACTGTCTGGACAGAGCTTTCCAACATTCAGTCTGCTTACCACGAGTTCTATATTCATGATGAACGACAGGGCCGCTTAGAAGATGTTGACGGACTCCCTTACACGCTGGACTTCCTTGTGCTGGAAGAGCTTGATCTGATTCAAGCCCTTCTAAAGGCACCACCAGTCAAAGCTGAACTCCAGCAGCAGTTGCAGAACGCTGGTCAGGCTGCAGCAACCGCCAGTTGGCTTCCAGAAATCTTGAAGCTCGCCAGTTCATACGCCCAGATTACGACTGAAGAGGAAGGCCTGTGGGACATTGATGTGAATCTCTTTCTCTCGGAAGAGACCTCTGTCACTGCGAATTACACCCCCCGAACCTGCAGTGGAGACTTGGTCATTAAACTGGGAGAATGGCTCAAGGTCACGACTGTTGAAGGTCTCCTCGCCTACATGAACAATCTTTTTGCCGACTCAACATCGACGTATGTATTGCAGTCACTTTTGCTACGAAGCTTGAAATAGCTAACATAGTTCTGGCAGATGGAAATCTCGTGAATCAGCTTTGTTCATTCTCAACCAGTTGCTGCGAGACTTCAACGAAGTCTCGCAACAGGTATCTTCCGAGTTGGCGAGTGGCTTCCACAATTTCGTTACGTTCGCTATCCAGCAAGAAGAGGAATTTCTGCGAGCTCGTGGTTACCTTGTGGCAGGTGTCTTGGCTCAAGTTGCGAGCGACGCGTTCCAGCCTACCGCCATCTCCTACTTTGAAGCGACCCTCAAGGCGATCGCTGAAGACCCCTCGGAAGTGGTCAAGGTATCCTGCATTCGGGCCCTGCAGGATCTCATGGCTTCTCTTCCTGCAAGCACTACAGTCCCACTCCAAGTTCCCGTTATCAATGCCCTGTCGGAGTTCATCGCCGCGCACGACCTTCAGGAGCCATCTGAGAGCGACGACCTCAAGGTCACGTTAGCGGAGACGATCCGCGATACTATCATGGTTAATCCAAGTGTGGTCTTGTCATCTGTTGCCATTGATGTCCTGTTCAATATAGCCAGCAATGGGGCTACGAATTTCCAGCTGACAATGATCGTTACCGAGGCATTCGAGGATATCGTACAGTCTATCTCCGAACAGGGAGCTGACGCTTTCATCCGTCTTTGTGAAAAAGTGCTCCCTTCGCTCATGGGCGCGATTTATGTGGGAAACCTCACTCAGGAGAATGCTCTCACGAACTTTGCGGCCGATCTCCTGCGCGCGTTGACCGAAGGAGCCCTCCAGCCTTTGCCTGCCGGATTTGTAGAGACTGTCATGCCCAAGCTTAACAGGTTGCTGTTGGACTCTTACGATGCTGAGCTAATTCGCCCTGCCACGGAAGCGGTTCGGCACATTCTTTCACATGACTTTGATCAGTTCGTGGCCTGGCGCGATCCCCAGACTGGCAAGGAAGCGGTTGAAGTCGCGCTGATAATCATTGATCGGTTGCTGGGCCCGTCGGTCGACGATAACGCCGCAACTGATGTGGGACAGCTGGCAGCCGAGCTGGTCGAAAGAGCTGGAGCCGAGAGACTTGGCCCGTATCTGCCACAGTTGCTCCGCGCTGTAGCTCAGCGTCTTGCCACAGCTCAACAGGCACAATTTATTCAGAGTTTGATCCTTGTCTTCGCCCGACTAACTCTGATAAACGCTCGTGAGGTCGTTGACTTCCTGGCGCAAGTCGATATTAATGGTCAGAGCGGACTGCCAATTGTTTTGAGCAAATGGCTCGAGAACTCGGTCAACTTCGCTGGATACGACGAGATTAAGCAGAACATCATTGCTCTCGCTACACTATACAACCTCGAGGACCCCCGCCTGGCTCAAGTGCAAATCAAAGGTGACCTCATCATTCAGGACACGGGTCGCATCAAGACTCGGTCGCAGACTCGCAACAACCCAGACCGCTACACGACGGTGTCGGCTCCGTTGAAAATTATCAAAGTGCTCGTCGAGGAGCTGGCCGCTGCATCCGGCAGCAAGGAGATTGATGCAGCTACAGCGGCCGCTCTAGAGGAAGAGGATAGCGACGACGATGGTGAATGGGAAGACATTCCCAGCAATACACTGGATCTCAGCCTGGGTGTCACCAAGCAAGAGCTCATGGCCTTCGGCGAAGGTGGCTCTGAAGGAGTGTTTGGTGTGCGCAAGCGGGATGACGAGACTCAGGCATTCTTGCTGGACTTCTTCCACAATGCGTCCACTAAGCCCGGGTTCGAGCAACTGTTCGCCGCGCTTACTCCCGACGAACAGGAGAAGCTCCGCAGCTTGGGCTGATCGGATGTCAATCCTTTTACCTTGTCTATTTCTTTATTCCCACATAATACGGTCAAGATTCTCGAGGACTTCTTGACCAGACTTGACGACGTTATGTATGTAGCTGCTACTGAATGGACCCGTAGCACGGCCAAAACGCGCCGGCTTTCGTCCGGTTATTACAAATCCATTGCAATACACGTATGCATTAAATAACCGTGTGGCACTCGCACTTTGCGTTCCAGGAGGAGTTTTTGTTCCTTCTGGAAGTAGGGCGCTGAGATGCATGGTGTACAAGCAGTGAGGGGACCAGTGGCCGTGGCAGTGGCACTGTACGGCTGCTGAGTGCTGACAGCAGAACGGGCAAGAAGCAGTAGGCATCTGCATGCAAGTACTTTTGCTGTTTTTGATTTGTTTTAGTTTGGCTTGGCGCAGGATTAGTACACTTTGCATTCTCAGCGTCTGGGAGAAACGAGAGAACGGGGTTAGGGAAAGTGACAGAGCTGCAGACAAAGATGAGGGCTACAGTGACGCTCTGTTGAATGGTTGTAGTCATGGAGAAGGCTGATGGAACTGACTAGGCACATCGGAAACAAATCTACGGATTTTTAATGATCTCCAAATATCTGCGGTCAGGAAATCTGACATACCAAGAACTGCACATGCCCATCATGTCCTTCTAGAAGGCCGCCAGCTACACGGAACAAAGCTTCCTGCTGGCTGATGATCAGGCCAAGCAGGAGCACCTCATGGTCTAGTCTAATTTCCACTTAGCCTTGTTGATGGTACTGGAGATAGCATTGGTGGAAGAGTGCTGGCCGGTCGCTCACATCCAGAATTTCATCCACCCCGTACATAAGGTCGTGTATCACCTAGATAGGGGTAGTCCGTATTTGACGTGAGTTACCAACTTGCAGGTGCCATACATACGACTAGATAATATCTAGATATTGGATAGATACTCTGTGCTGAGGCAACCCACTTGGCGAATGACCCATCATACAGAGTACTCTACTGTAAGTCTGTAACTCTGAAGGCGACCCGACAAATTGGCTGATCGCCTCCAGTGAGGGAACTTGATTGGATATTTCGGCCCAGATCGGCTCCAGCCGTGCGGGGCTTTGAGTTTGGTTGCGGATTTGGGATTTGGAACAGGACAGTGCGCTTACTGCCTGATTACCAGGTACCTAATAGGTTTCAGCCATGTGTGTGGTTTTGTGCTCACTGTTTTCAGAGATGAAGAGAGACTACATTAGGATGATTGCATTAAGCTAATCTTGAGGTTTGAGAGGCGGTACAACAGTCAATGCCTCAGAGCTGAGATTAACTAAATTGGACCCAGGGTACTGCGTAAGAGGGCACATGTGTGCTCCGTACTCCGTCGGTAAGCTACGCCATGACCAACGTTTGGCTTCTGCAGAATGGGTTAAGCCTGATTAGGCGACTAGGCCACACTCGTCAAAAACATCCATCCATACAGAGCGCAGTGCCCGTTCCCAGAACCACAGTGCTGGCTCTCCGGAGAGTCTAACGGACGCCTAACAGTCCCAACAGCACACCGCCCGAATCGCAATTGGAAACCCATCGTCCTCTTCCCCGGGGCTGGAACCCCCTGCAGCATTTTTGCGTTTGGCGACAGTCGTTTAGAGACTTGGACTAAGGTACCTATCTACATATTGAATTTGAACCACATTAATATTAATTTTTGTCTTGGTTATGATTTGTGGTTTGCTGTCGTTACTGTGTTTTCATAGGTCCTGCTGTTTTCTCCTCTCTTGATCGCCCTCGATGAGGAGCTCCATCCAGTCTGGCGGATGTCACCTCACTCTGTGCTCCGTAATTATTATTGCTACTATCTCCATCATTATTTGAATTAGCCTCCATATTTAACTGGGGCTGTTTCCACCCTCTACTGAAGTCTAGCATTCATTTTCATCTGGTTCTCCTTTTCCGTTCTCATAGATTTCCTTCTTTCATACTGGACGAAGCTTCGTCATAATTATCCTAGAGATGTCGCGTCCGAATCTAGATGAGCACATCCTGGTCGATGTAAGCCACCACTCTCCTTGCTCTCATGTGCCTGTCTTTTCACTTGGGTTCTCGTCTGCCCCATTGCTTGTTTTGTTTTGCCTGGAAGAAGACATTTGTCTCTATTTGCGGCCAACGGGCTGTTGTATGCAATGTACTATGGCTGTCAACTCTTTTGTCGGCAATAGCCTGTTTCTTTTCCCACATCAAGGGAAATTCATAATGACGACGATTTTACGTCTAACTGTGCATTTGTCCAATTTTATTTTTCTATCATTCTGCTACTGTTCATTTTACGAGCATTGTATCAATTACCCCTCATCCGTCACGCATTTCCCCTCTTCAACTCCCCAAAACTTCCGAGCTGAAACTAACCACTCATCTCCAGACGAGCGACGAAGACTCACTATGTGACGCTCAATCCATCATTGACTCGAATTTCAGCCTAACCTCCACAACCCGTGACTATCTCTACGAGAATGGCCGCCGATACCACGCCTACCGACTGGGCCACTACCCAATGCCCAATGACGAGGAAGAACAAGACCGGCTAGCCTTCATGCACCATCTCTTCAAACTGCTCGTAGGAGGTGATCTCTACCGGGCCCCAATCCTCAATGACGGGCCACCGAAACGCATCCTCGACGTAGGCACAGGGACAGGCATCTGGGCGCTGGAGATGGCCGATGACTTCCCCGACGCAGAGATCGTCGGGACGGATCTAAGTCCCATCCAGCCAAACTGGGCACCACCCAACTGTACATTCAATGTCGACGACGCCGAGAGCGATTGGACGTTCACGCCTGCCGAGGCGTTCGATTACATCCACGCTCGGAGTCTGGGCGGCGGCATTGGCGATTGGAACCGGTTCCTGCGCCAGGCGTACAGACATACGAAGCCTGGGGGGTGGGTTGAGATCCAGGAGTATGAGACGTGGATCCGCTCGGATGATGGGACGATTCAGCGCGCGCCTATGCTGCTGGACTGGCAGCAGAAGATTGATGCGGCGAGTACGCGGTTTGGCAGGCCGATGAATGTTGCGTCGAGTTTGGCAGGGTGGATGCAGGAAGTGGGGTTTGTGAATGTTACCGATGACTCTTATAAGGTATTTCTATCTTTCTCACTCTCTCAATGTGGCTAAGAGGTTGCTAACGACTCATTGTAGTGCCCAGTGGGCTCGTGGCCCAAGAGTCCCCGGTTGAAAGAGATTGGGAGGGTGGGCAAGATCACACTGTACGAGGCCGTAGAGCCGTATACATTAGCGCTGTTTACTCGCGTGCTCGGCTGGAGTGGCGAAGATGCGCAGGAGTACGTGGATAAAGTACGCGCGGACCTGCTGCGCCCCGATATACATGTCTACGTTGTGTACCATTACGTGTATGGACGACGACCGGCAAACATTTGATGACAGTCTTATGATGATTACGATAATAATTACGGCTCCATTGTATATAGTCCAAAAAAAAGTCTGTTCCTATATCCGGACGTCATGGTCTGCTCATTGACTTGTTGAAGATACGATACCCCTCGGTCCATTATCAGATGCATGGGTAATTGATTCCAGAAATGCTTCTATGACTTTATCTGGCTTCAAAGGTAGCCGAAATGGACAGACGACTCTAGCCCTGTAGAGAATATCCGACGCCCTCGCCCGTCCCGAGCGCTATCAAGTTCGCCCTCATCTTCTCCGCTCGCTCGCCAATATCAAACGCAGCATCCTCCTGGTGAACCCACGAACCAACACCGTGCTGCAGCACCGCAGTAGCCCGAACCTTCTCATCCGCGTCGTCCCCCGACGCCGACACCTTCAACCCAATGCTCCCATGCAGCGTCAGCCTCGTTTCCTCACCCCCATGGGGCTTTGCCTTATACTCTCCCCGATGGAGAATATTACTATCATAGAACACTGCATCCCCCGGCCGAAGCTCCACCACCAACTGACCCGGCAGTTCAGGCTCATATGGCCCAGCACTGCGCTCCGTCTCCGTGCGCACCCGCCGATGAGACCCGGGGACCACAATCAACGAGGAATCCGGACACAGCGCCAGATTATACTGCGCATGCGACTGCCGGCCCTGCGGGCTCTTGGCCTGCAGCAACCGCATCTCCTCTTCCGGCGACACCGTCTCAGGAATATCATCGCGGTGCCAGCGGAGCTCAAAGTCCTTCGTTTCCGGTGCAACAAGCAGATTGAATAGTTCCATCACCAGTGGCTCGGCAGCATTCTTGGATGGGGCTGATGATCCTGAGCCCTTGACTCCGAGCAGCTCCTCAGCGACCGCTAGCACCTTCTCGGAGAAATAGAACCGAGCGAATTCGGTGCGGTCCGGCATCTGTGGGTGCAGGAGGTGCTGGACGCCCCAGATGCCGCCTTCGGAGGCCGGGGGTGCTGTCTTGGGCCAGGGTGGGAATTGCTTGGGGACGGTGCGGAAGTGAGGCCATTGGCCGGTGCGGGCGAGGGTTGTTGCTTTTGTAGCGATGGCGCGGAAATGCTCGACTTCTTCTGGGGTGAGGAGCGAGGGGATGACGACGAAGCCATCCCGTTGGAGTGCGTCGAGGTAAGAGGTTGAGCCTGTCATTGTGGTAGATGGTATTCCTGTCAATGGTGGCCCTGTACCGAAAGAATCTGGATGGAGTAGTTGATGTTTAGCTGTCGGGTGGGGTGGGTTGAGCAATCAGCTTATAAGTGTTGTTGGAGGCTGCGTGTGCAGACTCATGGTATGATTCCCATTATCAAACAATGTAGTATATCAAATACTACCTTGTTGAGTCCATGCCACCCTACATGCTAATCTTTTTGTGATCTTTACTTGTCCATAATAGTGTGTTGAGTCGGCTCATAGATAACAATCATACAATTGCTCGAGAAAATAATAATAAGCATCTACCCCGCGGCAGAAACAAAGCGGGGTTCTATGGTTACATTGGTATGACTAAAGTATGGAAATATGAAGTAAAGAAGTATCTGATAGAGAAGATCAACAGCCGTGGAATAATACGATCTACCAGACTATCTACCTCTCAGTCATGATTGAGCCTTTCACCATCGGAATTTGCTGCGTAAAATACATTGTTGATCGTCATTTAGCTGGCTCAACTCCACTTCCAAGCATCCGATTGATAGTGGTGGTGATGATCAGCAGGAGCGAGGACCGTCATAAGAGTTATATTTAGATCAGTCTAAAAAGACGCTGGAGTGTTTTAGAAAGCATATCCGATGAGAGGCTTCAATCACAGTCTGTCGGGCTCGTTCCTCATCTATCCCGTCTATCTTTGTTTGTGCATCTTACTTTTTTTTCCTACCGTAATAATGCAAAATGGGTTGCGAGAATGGAATACCCTGGTACTTCCGTACTGTTGTCGGAGTCAACCAAGGTAAATTACTAGCAGTAATGCACCATAGTCCCAGTTATATAGCCGTGCTCCATACTAAGGCACCTACTGCTGTAGTCTAAGGCATTACTAGTTGATACTGTGGGTCAACAGAGTCAGCTTGCCCCTCCTTGCCCTTGGCTGTCTGTGTTTTGTACTCCGTACGTCGTATTCCATATTACCTATTATTTACTGGTCTGGTACAAATACGCTCTGTCATTTCATAAAGTTTCAAAAATAAATAGGGCTGTCCTAGTTTGGACTAATTGTTGCCCAGTAGGCTAAGAAATCGTTCTCGCAGCTGGGCTGATGTTAGCGGGGCAACTGAAACAATAATCCGCAGCTTCAGCTCTGATCTCAGCTGTCATCGTCTTCTTACATGCAAACTAGTCAGGCAGTTTCTTGTTTTGCTGTTTGCATCTGAGGACGCCTTCCGTCTGATTGTTTTCTTTCCCTATAACAAGGACATACCCGAAAATTTGAAACCTGGGAGTACGATATAGATACCCCGCGCTTTTCGCCAAATTCTCCGGTGCCTTGACGCCGTTTGTCTTTCACCGAGGTACAGAGATATATACACGTTGTTTGGGCCCATGACTCGCAGAATGAGTCCGGGCTTCAACGCCCTCATTGTGGTGGCATTACTACTGGTTTTGCTACCCTCGCAGGTTCATGCCTTTGGTGCTGGCAGTATGTCCACTTTCCTCGTCTGCTTGATCACCTACTGTTGTTCTCGTCGCTAAAATCAATTAGACATCGCTTCTATCTCAGCTGTTGAAGGCAAAAATTGGCGACATGGCGACATCGAAGATATGCTCAAGACTATTGCCTTTATCAAAGGCCACAAGTGGACGTCTACTATGGTCAAGCGCGTTTATTTCGGAAACTGGCTGCGCGATTAGTGAGTATTCCATTTCTTTGGGTTGGGAATGCGAATGCAGTTACTAACTTGCTTCTTAAGCTCTCAGGCAATGGACGTCGGTACCTTGAAGAGCCTTCCCGCCGATACCATCCGCATCTTGGTTTGGATCCTTTCTTTCTTGAGTTTCGGTTATGCGACGGCTGAGTTTGAGGTCACCTCCGAGAGACTCGGAGTATATCGCCCGGAGGAGCATATTGAGTATGTCGATCCCGAGTTCTGCTCGATGCGTCCACGTCTTTGTACTGATGCTTCTGTCCGACTTTTGTAGCAACCCCAAAGACTACGCCGATAATCAGGATGCACGTCAGTACGACTCTCGACTCCGTGGCCCCATCCGCCAGGTTGAACTTGACATCGACCCGCAGACTGGTATGAAGAACTACATCGCGAACGAACGAGGAGACTGGGCTACGAGTACTGCCTACATCAAGTATAGTCTGGCGAGGTGCATCCACTACGGAAGGTTGTATACCAGCGGTGGACACCACAAGGGGAAGGAGGAAGACCTTTGTGAGGCTCTGCGATGCCTGGGTCAAGGTCTACATACTCTGGAAGACTTTGCAGCGCACACAAACTACTGTGAACTTGCGCTCCGTGAAATGGGCTTTCGCAATGTGTTTCCGCACACCGGCGCAGCCACAGAAATGAATATCCGCGGTCACCATGTCTTTCCGCTCGTGACAGGCACCTTTGGTATGGTGGACTTCTTCCATTCCGTGCTTGGAGAGGCTACAGATCACTTCACCCAGTCAGAGGTCAATGAGATGGACATCGCGCTGGGGGATGCTCAGGCGAATTCCTCGGCTGGATCTCTCTCTGCTTTCACCGGATTGTTGGGCAAAATCCCAGGGACAAAGGACCTCGTCGCCCAGGCTGAGGAGCTCAAACGTCGCTCTGAAGCTCAGCAGTATGCCAACCAACACAGTGGTCAGAGGACGGGATATGCCCACGAGACATCGCGAGGATTAGATGATTATGGCTCGGCCATCGGTCGCGACCTGGGAGAATCGCTCAGTAGAGCTTCGGGCCCCAGCCAGCCCTCCACCTCCGGAGGCCCTGCTGGACCTGGTTTGCCAGGAATGCCAGACTTTGATCCCAAAAAGACTGTGGCCCAGATCTACCCCATTCTTCAGTTCAGAGATAATGTGGTGCGGAAGCTTTCGTCCATAATTGAGAAGATTCCGGGTCTAGAGACGCTGGTGGACAAGGTCACTGAGACACTGACCGTATTCGTTATGTCACTTCTTGCTCCGTTCATCCGTCCCATCATCAGCGCCGCTTCCAATTCGTTACAGGCTGGTTCCTCCGGCGTCATTGATGCCTCTGGCAAGCACCAATTTGAACCATGGACGGATCCTCACTGCACCGACCCCACCCACTCGATGCTTTCCAAGGATCACTTCTCCAACATTCTCAATGAACCCGCGGGTCGAGTCGCCTCAGCTATCCTCAAGTATGTCGCTCCTCGGGTGTTGTACGCCTGGGAGCATCCCGAGGTCCCGGAACAACAGGTCCTGGACGACTGCCTTCGTGTGTTCCACCATCCTGCCCTGCGCGACATGCATAATGAGGCACACCGGACCATGTTCGAGGCCGTCCAGAATTGGGCTCACTCCAGGCCGGACCGAGGTGCAAGCCTCAATGATATTCTGAGCTCTGATGGTGTCAGGACGGGCAAGAACAACGGCGGCGAGGTCGGACACTCGCATGCCAGCAGCGGCTTTGCTGCATTGGGAGGTAACAAGCCTAGCCATGCCGCTCACCAGCAGCATCCTACCCACCAGCAGCCACATCCCCAGCAACAGCAGTCCTCCTCTCTCCCCTGGAACCAGCTCTCAAAGCTCCCCATTCCAGGCATATCCAATCTGAGCAAGTTAGAGAGTGCCTTCTCTAGTTTCTTGCCGGGCGGCTCATCAAGGGAGGAACGTGTTGAGAATGTTGCTCCCCAGCATCAGGCTCCATTCCAGCACCAGCAGCCTGATCGTCCATATCAACCACATGGCCAGCAGCCTTACGAATCACACTCCCAGTCACATCATCCCCAGTACTATCAGCCGCCTCCACAGCAGCATCCCGGTGGTGGGTACGGTGAGCCCCATGGTGGCTACCAGAGTAACCCTTATGGGGACCAATATGGTCACCCACCTCCGGGTCCTGGCTACAGGCCCCCGGAGCATCAGCACCAACACCATCAGCACCACGAGCACCATCACCAGTCACATGAGGGCCAGGGACATCACGGTTATCCCGGGTCAGGCTATGACAATAGATACGGTTCTGGATATTAGTGCGGATAAGTTGCGATTGTGATGAGGGTGGATCGCTATCTGGTATATCGCTCTGTCGCTCATGGCGGGAAATATATTTTGATCTCTTTTTACGACGATGACATGTGTACTAGCCTTTCTACCACCCAGTAAATTGGAAACATATAAATAAACATCATCAGAAGACGTATTTATTCGGATTCAACCCCTCAACCGGTATTATCCTACATGTGTCGGAATTACAGTATGATCAATATTATTGCAGATAAAATTCTCGACGGGCATGACTTCCGTACATAAGGTATATTAGAGGACAGCCTTTCAACAAGCGCCGCCGGGCTAGCTCAATCGGTAGAGCGTGAGACTCTTAATCTCAAGGTTGCGGGTTCGACCCCCGCGTTCGGCTCTTTTTTTGCTTCGTCTTTTGCCCCCCTGCTATTTTTTATCTGTAAACTCTCCCTAGACCATCACCGCGTTAGAACAAATTACGTATAAGGTCGTGTTATGTGTCCATGAGTCCATGTGTCAGAGGTAGATCCAATACTCCGAACTATTATAACAGCTACCATACACGAGCAATGCCATGACACGGAGAGGTTCAAGTGCTATTAAGCTCTCACAGACCAGCTGAAGACAAATGGAAAATGCACAACCACCCCTGACGACCAGTCGACTCCGAAAAGAGTACTATATACAAACATCCAGTGCAAGGCGAATGTCAGACGTTGCACAATAACCAAACCGCTATCTAATACCATGGCTCGTCATAAGCGTATTATATTATATCATCATCATAATTTGCATGTTCAATGGAACAAGCAAGGACAGGAGGTCATAGTTTGGTACCCTCCCGTCCGCTATCGCTCGGTCTCCGGGGTCTCAGCAAGCCTGAGGATGAACCAGACGAAGACGATCCTAGCTGGCCAGCCCTGCTCTCATCATTGCTATTGCTGCCATTGTTTCCGCGCATACCAATAGTTCGCTGGCTCTGGTGTAGACGAGGATTCATCAGCCATTGGATCTGCATGCGAATACTGCTGACAGCAGCATTTGTGTGAGCCATGTCTTCCTTTATACGGAGACACTCATTCATGATGGCCATGCTGGCGCGAGCGTCTAAATCGGTGATTGCATGTGAAAGCTGACCAACTTCTTCTCGAAGAGACTCGTGCAGGGCGAGTAAATATGTCGTAGTGGCGGCATTGGAAGATATTGCACTAGAATGATCAGCGTGTGAGGGACTACCCGATAGTCGCGGAGGGCTTGATGACCCTGACTGCCCCGAAGGGCTTAATCGCATTTCTGTATTCTGTCCAGGAAGGGCATGCGAAGCATCTAGTAGGGTAGAGCGAATGTTGGCGATCCCGTCCTCAAAGATCTCATTTCGCTGCTGAAGATGGCGGATGGTCAATTCCAGGGAGTCAAGCCGGGCATTCTGAGCTTCGAAATAAGGGCCCATAGCAATGAGTGGACAAATTTGCTCATGTGTCGCCAGGTCGGCCCGCTTGACTTTAACGGGGCATCCATACTTGGATGCCGCACAAGCATGTATTGCCTCCGGACAGGTTTCAATATGATCCCTCAACACTTTTCGAAAGACTGTTGTTTGGCAGTCGGGACAGGTTGTTCTCAAGCTGGGGCACAATTCCTTGACATGCTCCTGGATAAAGGGAAAAGAAACACGGTTAACCACAAAATAAGACGATGGTCGGGGCATAGCACCAACCTCGTAATCCTGCTCCATCACCTCCTCCTCGCAACGAGAGCACTGGTGAATCTCATGCATGCATTTTTTATCGGGACTAAGATCCTTCTTCCTGGTCTTCTTGTCGCAAAGTGTCCCCGGGCAATCCATGAGCCTATACCCACAATATTTATCGACGTGAGCCTGAACATGACCTCTCGGTACAATTTCCTTGCAACCCTCGTTCGAGAATGGGCACTTTACTCGTACGTCGTCGCACATATTTATCAATAGTCGAGGTACATTGAGGTAGACATCTCGGGTCGGCGTGCGGCAGCTCGGACATGTGAAATCATCTCGACCAGCGGCAAACGTGGTAATGGCGGAATTCAGGCATTTTTGACAGAAAACATGATCGCACTGCAAGCGGACCGGTCGAATAAATGGACAGTGGCATATCGCACACATAAGATGGTCGTCATAATTCGAGACATACTCCAGAGCACGCAGGTCAACGATCTCCTCGCGGTCGCAGCTCGACTCCATCATCAGAAGCTCCTCGAGGTTCATAGTCGGCAAAAGCGTCCGGTATCTGTCACCTTCAGTCAAACGGCTCCGTTTAATAGGCGCATGCAAGACACCGCAGCGTTCAGGTATGATCAAAAAGGGGGTTATCGAGAAATGATCGTCTGTCGAGTTGCCGTGGAGGTATGAAGATGAAACGATAAGTATGACAGCAACCCATCAGGGTCACACGGTGGCTGCAGTTAGATTGAAGATCTCTGTGTGATACGTACAAACGCTGGATGAACTTGAGGCTTGCAGACGAGGCGAAAAAGGAATGTTGACAAAAGGGACTGAAACAACATCGGATGGATGTGAAGAGGGGTGACCACCAGCGATTGCCATTATTATTGCGGGGGGGAGATGATGCGGAAACGGCAGATCAATCCGTCGCCGGCCGAGAAGGCCTCATCCAGTCCATCATCCATCATTGTCAACCACTATCCATCCCCGTCAACAACGTATTCCAGATCGCGAAGTTTCCCCCTTTCACTTCCACCGTCGGTATCCACCGTCAGATCGGCTTCTCACTGACAGAGGCCCCTACGTGACCTGTCGCTGACACCTGCGCCGCGTTCCTCCTTTCGCATTCCATTCCCCGGTACTCAGCCTCAGACCGGTCTCCGCATTGTTGCCTCATCAGCGCTGGGTGTCCCGGTCTCATCCTCCAGGCTTCCCACGGTCGTTATACCTGTCACATACCTCGCCCGAATCGAGACCACAACCGCCGTTTCAAGATGCCGAACCCATCTCAGTTATTCCTCCTTGCTGATCACATCAAATTGTCGCTGTTGGAGCGACAACGAGCGATCTCGCTGAATCTGGAGCCCAATAGTCAGGATGGAGAAATCTCCCGCTCTTTAGAATCTCTACGGGAAGGCATTGAATCGGTAGGATCGGAAGTATCGCAGCTGGAGGAAGCGAACGATGATGCCGCCACTGATCTTAAAGATCAACTCCATCACCTACAATCACAATATCAGGACCTCTCATCCCAGTTTCACGATCAAGACGATTCCGTCTTGGACTCGGATTTCAGTAATGTCAAGAAGTCGTCTCCCGACCTGAAACAGCCTATTCCACAGCATCCGCCTTCCAAGTCTGTCCGATTCATGGATTCCGCAGCGGAAGAAGCTGATGAAAATCGTCGCAACCTCTTTCAGCCATACCGCGACTCGCCTTCTCCAAGTTTGGACCACTCCGACATGTCCAATCGACAGATTTACGACCATCACGCCGAGACCCTCCGCGAGCAGGATGAACAGTTGGATCGACTGGGGGAGTCGATCGGACGACAGCACCAGCTCAGTATTCAGATTGGTGATGAGCTGGAAGGACACGTCGCACTGCTTGATGGCATGGATGGCGATGTCGACCGGCACCAGCGACGATTGGATGGCGCGAGAAAACGGCTGGATAAGATCAGAAAGAGGGCGGGTGAGAATTGGAGTATGATGACCATCATTGGTCTGATTATCATTCTAGTCATTCTGATTGTTATCTTGAAATGAGCGGTTGGTATATATATCCGGATGGTCTTACGGCTCATCTTCCCCCTACACGAATACTTGCTGTTCTAATATATGACCCGGTGTTAAGGCGAACATGGCGTCTGTCTGCTTTTTCTCCGCGACCTTTGGAACTCCCCATACATGGTATCCGAGCCTCCCTGGTGCGTTAGATGGAATTGTTTTACATCGATACAATTTATATTGCTCCTTGATTGATACTTAATTGATATCCCTTTGTCGTCGATATGACCTCTTGAGCTGATAACGTTCATCCATTGCATCCATGGCATATTTCTTAGAATACACGACAACATGCAAACTCCCATGAATTACTGAATCCGCCAACACCCGAATAGAGAGTCGCCTTCCACAGCCGAATCACTAAATAAGACGAATCTATTGAGACTTGTTCACAGGGCCACTCCTGTTCGGCAGATCCTTAGTGCGACTTTGGAGTGATTCGAAGTCCTTATCGTCGCTGTCAAGCTCGCCGCGGTCCGCCTTGACCTAGTCCCAATTATCAATCAATGGTTTACTTCCAACAGAATCAATTGGTCCTTACCGATGCCTCACTGTTGCTAGCAAGCTCGCCCTTCCACTTCGCCTTGCCTTCCTTGGTACTCTTCAACTGATCTTGCTTCTCAGCCTCATAGTAGGAATCCAGATCATCGCGGTCTGCGCTCTCACATTAGTCATTTGCACTTTGAGAAGCAGATAGAAGGATGAAACTGACTCCGATCCGACTCCTTCAAGCCCAGGCGAGCGGGGGAGTTGTGGAAGGCCGAGACGGCCATGTAGCCTGGTCTGATGGCCACGCGGGGGCTGATCGATGCACGTACGGAGGTGAGGAACGACATGATGATCTGAGGTGTACGACTTGCTTGGGAGGTCTGTTAGCGTACACTTTGCTGCTTATGAGTGATTTGGTCTATTTGCGTGATGCGAGTAATATCCCAAAGCCGCTGTTCGCAATTGAACGATGGGAGGCAAGAGTATAGAATATTGCTTCAGTATCAATGGCTATAACTCACCTTTCAATGTGAACCAGTCAAAGACAAATATATACTTTGTTTGTGTCGGATATATACTAGTAACAAAAGATCAATGTCACTAAATCAGAAGTGAAGCACACATCAGTAGCGGGAAACGAGACGACTTTAAAAGTAAAAGCGAAAACGCATACGCAACGCCAAAAGAATGCCATCCACCTCGGCCAAGCTTGACTGGATCCCTCGGGACTATGGTAATCACGATAATTATCACTGCAGCGACTATGTGCTCCCCTGGGTCTTCTCCATAGGGGCAAACGAAAATGCCCACATCTTGCGTGTGGGTGTCAGTGATGACGTCACTGCTACTCAATCGACCAGCGATCTTGGGATGGACTGGAGAATGGACGAAGGGAAGTTCATCATTAGCAATAATCTGTCACTCTATCTATAGCAGTCAGTTTGTTCTGGTATGGTCAGTAGATGCTCTTGTAGTCTAGTTACGTCTCTGGCTGAGAGCCCATCTTTAGATATGTTCTTTTGCTGTTTAAACTGATAACGGCGATATATCCTGTCCGCCCGCCATCCTCAAACACCCCATTTAGCCTTCTCTCTAATAATGTGCAGCGTCTGGCAAGTAACAGTGTACGCAATGACATCATGTATATGGGCGTGGAACTGGATTTCGTGTCATTCTCCATGCATCAAGGCCCATATATTGTAGAATAGCCTCTGCAATCTCCATTCCTAGTACAATCTACACAGTCTTAACTCCTAGACTTGCCGAAGCTTCGAAATGCAATCGCTCATGCCTTCTCCTAGCTGGTCATCATCGACATCGTTTCTCGCGGCTAATTCCAATGTCGGGTTTCGACAATCGGTGGACCTAGTTGCCCCTAGCACACACAAATGGGGCGTCACATTCTCCTGCGTTGCTAGACCTTCATACAACCAATACCAATTACTGATCCGTACGAAGTGTTCAAGAAGTTGCCCACCGTTTCATTCACCACCACTGCAAAGTCATATTTCTGTGCAAGTGGGTATATCCATACACCAATACCAATTACTGATCCGTAGCGGTGGTGACCTGATGCATACAATGGGCCGGCTCCGTACCAATAACCTTGACCCGCGTCTGATGAAATAGTGCTTTTGATCACTGTGCTTGGGACTGGCCTTGAATTCGGCAGTAAAGACACGACCAAGTAGAGAAGGTGAGAAATGGCAGCTTGTTGAAGACGACGTTTTGAAAAGAATCATACATTTGAATGATGGTAATTACTCTCCGGGAGAAGTTATGACAGAAATAACATCCAAACGACCCAACATGGAAGCATAGGTAGAGAAGTTTAAGTGCAGCGTCGACCAAGACACAGCAAGGGAGCGAGACTTTTTTTTCTTGAAAGGTAAGTGCGGCAGGTCAATGGCTTCCAGCCAGAGACCATCTAGGCCAGTTGGTCAATTGCAGCGGAGCAATGAGCACCGCCAGACTCCGACTCTCAATCAATTTACAGGAAAGAGAAGAGAAAAATCCAAAGAAGTCAAAAAGAGAAAAATAAAAATGAAACATTTGCAAGGACATATGGGAACAACGCCCGACGAGAGTATGGATGTCACCGACAGAAATCCCAATCAGAACCAATGATATCAACCCAACAATGCAGACGTATATCGTTTCCGCCTTTCTAATCCCTTTGAAGCATGAGTATTCCGTCCCGCCCAAAAATCAATAACCCCAATAATAAGCAATATCCGACGATAAATCGGCAGAGAACTGAACGTATCTGACACAGTCGCCATAGCACACCGAACAGAAGCAACTCCGGACCATAGACATGAAAGCGCCAAGCCGCGCTTCTTAACATCATCGCGGCCAAACCCCAAGGCCAAAAGGAATAGTTTTCCCTAACCGGAAGATAAAACAAGGTATCGTGTGAGAGTGTGAAAAGAATGCAAAACTAAAGTCGAATCGCAGGCGCCGTCGCTCGCAATAGGATGAAGCATAGCAGAGAATCTAATAGAAGTGCTGTAGGTCGTCATCGGAGAAAAGTGTATATACAGAAAACACTAGTTTATCCTCTTAGGTTTCTTGCGCTCGTAAAAGAAACTTCGGTTGAGTCGTGATAAGATGCGATGGCCGTATGGAAGTAAGTACCAGAAGAATTATAACCGGCGGTTAGGGAATCGCGATGATGCAGAAGCTGAGACAGCAGAAGAGAAAACATGCCATGACCGGATGTCTCTGTCACTGACATGGCGACCGGGCAGATAGCAGTCCTCACCACCGCCGCTGAGCATTCTGCATCGCACCAGGCGAAATCGACGTGGGCGGGCTGGTCAATGTCATTCCGGTGTTAGGGTTGACGATGGGAATGACTTTGCGAGTGCGAACCGCCGACGGCTGTTGGAAGCCCATATTAAGATTACTGGTAACCCCTGAATGCACGAACGAGTTGCTAGATGCGGGAGACAAGGAGATGGATGGTGTGACTTGTTGGACAGGCTGAATCTGGTGCTGAAGAGGAGACGAGTCGGGAGAACCGCTAGAGAGAGATGACCGATCCGAGGAAGCAGAGTGAATTGAGTGTAGCTGTGATTTCGAGTGTTAATAAAATGCCTCGAACTCTAGCTGGTTGGAGGGGTCCTAGGCGCTCGGCCAATGTCTGAGGGAACGGGGGGTCCGAGAACCGGGCTGTCATAACATACATCGTCCTCTGTAAGGAGACCCGGACAGAACTCCAGGTCGTCGTCCAGGTCGAAAGACCGTCCAGCTTCAAACCGTGCGCGGAAGGCAGTCACAGCAGGGGCTTCGGCAAGTTCTCTCATACTTTTCACACCGCGGAATTGACGCTGAGCATTCTGAGAGGCCATCTTGGGCCCTCTACGGGAGCGGCCATTATGATGGTTGTTCGACGATGGCATGTGGCTAGTAGCACCCTGATGGTGATGCTGCTGGTGATGCTGCTGGTGATGGCCGTAGAAGAAGGTAGACATCTTGATGTAATTTGTGGTGGCGAATAGACGGACGAAAGTATGTTGATGTTACTGACTCAGATTTCGAGGTGATTTCAGAAAACCAGCACAACTCGATACCTGAGGGACAACAAGAACGTTTTCCAAGGCGAAAGGAAAGGGTATAGACGGAAGAGGATAGTTGAAATGCAAGTATATAAGACAAAAGATACAAAGGGGATGTAGTAATGATAGTACTAAGGAAGAAGAGTGGGAGTGAGAGCGAAAGGTCGGGTCGAATTTGTGTTTTAGTTGGTTGTGGGATGGGGAATCATGAATCGATGGGCGGGACAAGAGGTAGAAAAGAAGAACCGGGAGCGAAGAAAAAGGGAAGTCGATGCTCGGAGCGGACGGAGGCAACAGGCCAGGAGGGGCTGCAGTTGTTTTGCTGGGGCTGAGTGAGTCCTCAATCCTTAGGAGCTGGTGGAGCCCTTGCAAAGGCAGTACCAGATCAGTACAATGTTTACCATACAGCCAACCTGGCATGTAATAATGAAATCGGTCCTGACGAGGGATTGTATGGTAATATCTGCGTTCCACTTTCGGCGCTAACAAGGTCACGCAGCACTCTTAGGGCAACCAGAATCCAACCAGAAGTCCGTCCGCGGCATCTGAGTGGCAAGGTGGGAACTAGGAAGCCAATGGTAGCCATTTAGAGGAGCTACAAGTGGAGAAAAACAGCCACTTTGAATAAAAGCCAATAGTATTGCTTTAACTTAGCTAGAAGCGGTTAGTAAGTCGCCCTAAGTGACGTCTTTTTAGTTACAGACTAATCTTATTCTGGTAAATTTATCTCCCGGTCTCTGCACTGAAATCTGGGCTTTCTTGATTGGGCTTAGCTGGCAATCCTGGGGCGATATTGTCATTACTCGATGGTACGGAGTGCAGCTGTGGATGGCAAAGACCAGGAGAATTAAGGTAATATGTTATTCTGCCATTTATTTTCCTACTTCCAGGTTGGTATGTGTATGACTGTAGGTATGAGCAAATAAAGTTCCTGCTAATGGCTGTTATTCATTAAATCCAGGACTTAAAATGGTGCAGCACTATCAAAAGGTACTTTCGTACTCTCCTCATGTAGACTTCGCGTCAGTCAGACCTGCACTTGGGTTGCGCTGGTGGATGAACAGGTACCATTCTGTAGCTTTCATGGAAGTTTTAGATCCTCAAAGCTATTAGACAGGTATTGACGCCTGTTATTGTCCTTTGACTATTCTGGACGATTAAAGAAAGGAGAGAGAATGTAAGGTAAGGACCGTAAGGTACTGGTATGAGGTCCATTTCCGAAGACAGACAGGCATGCGTTGCAACTTGCAACCCAGAAAGCAGCAGCCAGCAAGCGCCATTCCCCCTCGATATCTGCGGGTAATGATTGCACTCCACCAATCCTTTGTGCCTCGATTCGTGGTCGTCACTCTCGGCAAGGTACCATGACTGAGTTTCACTTGAACCGTGCCATCTGGTCCTGGGGTAGCCTTAGCCTTGGATATCTGGTCAACAATAACAATGTCTGCGCATGCAGACAGACATTGTTGCCGGATATCCAGAAGGAAACCTTCCGGCACCAATTTGAGATATCCTATATGTCTGACACGAAGTGAGCTGGGTACCTTGCTGTCTAAGTACCTATAGATTCTCGACAGCTCTTCCAGGCTCGAAGCAGGTACCACATTCCTTCCAGAATCGGATGGGATTAGCTGCCGTTGGAGTCCACCAACCATCGACAAGGGTTCATGATTCGTACAATCGACCCAAAATTTCGAACCATGCGTCTTGGCGGTGACCAATATCAGAATACGAAGAAGATCGTCGCAAAAGGTTGTATGGGTTTCTAAAGTTAATCTAATGCCCATCCTTGGATACTCCATAGATAGACATGTCCCAACTGATAAGAGTAGAGATAAATCGCTTCTTCGAACCGGAACGTGTAGTATCATGCTGAATGTGGCAAACAGAGAAACATCTTTCGAAGGCGGCTAATGAAGCACTTCACAGCGGCATATCTGCTCAAAATACAAACTGAGCATGCGTGCCATTAGACCATACAACCCCTCTCCTCTCCTTGCGCTACTGCACATCGACTCCTGAGGAATCAGGATGCGTTTCTTCTTGTTTCTCCTGAGTGCATGCATGGTTGGGCACTAGTCTCATTGGTCATTGGTGCAAAGGTTCCTTCCTGCATAATGCATGAGCTGTTAACATCATTTCAAATTTATTGTCCATGTTCTAAGTTGTGAACTCGGTCGAGGATAAACTAAGTGTAGGCACTCTCCAAGTACTCCAAGATCATCTCACCGCTTCTTCCACCATTTTATGATTTGGGAGTCTTACGATGGGAGTTTCAGCCTTCCCAAGACTCCTTATTGAATGTGAGGGGTCCCAAGACAGGATGAAAGAGTTACCCCTCACAAGGTTCAAACCTTGTTTGCTATCCTGCTTGTACTGCATATCGCTATGATCAATCTCATGGCGATTGTTCAATCAATCCTTCTCAAATCCAGCTCTGACGTATTCGAGCCAATTTAAGGTGACGCAGTGGGAGGTATCCAACTCTTTCATCAGAGCTCAATGCCATCCGTTTACTTTTCATCGTGGATGTCCATCAAATCGGTTCTGTCGTTCTCAACATGCGGCCTGCACTTGAACACTGTTGTTCTTACACTGACAGACCACCTGATTCAAGGTATCTGCGAACATAAGTAGTATTTTCCGGATTCGCACGGCCTACGCTTCTACTGCTGTGTAGAAGGGGCCGCACGAATGTGTTCAACTCGAAGCAAATATTCCCAAGGACCATCCGAGGCGAGATTCACACGTCTCACTACCTTCCGCAGTCGCGATGTCAGTGACGGAACATGATCAGTGACTGAAAGCGCTGCATATTGTCATGACCTTCTGAACGAATGAGTATTCCCTGTTGGCGGATCACTGGATAGCGACCATTGCGATACATGGTCTGCTTCAGCTAGCAGTTGCACTTGATCAGCCAACTAGGCTAATCGCTTCGAATAGCCGGAAGAGCAGCCATTGGAACCAAATGAAGATGCCAACTCCTTCAGGAAGTTGTGGGAATAGGAGGAAGATTTTTAGTAGCAGTTAGCAGTTAGCAGGAAGGGAGGGAAAAGGAGTCCTTTCGAACTTCTTCAATATACTGTAAGCTAGCAGGGTATGTTCTAGTGACCTACGAAGCAACAAGTCCCTAAGGGCGCATATAACTTCTTCCTATCCGCCCTGTGAAGACTAGGTGGCTTTAGTACGATGGAGCAGATGAAAAGTCCTGTTTTTCACACCCTGGGGCCGCAAGTGCTAGAACCTTGCTAAGCGAGCCACGAGATGATCTTAATTGCATACCAAAAGCTATGGGCTCATCATGTCGAAATGAACAATATCTCTAAAATAGAGATAGTGAGCTATGGGATCATCTACATACTTGCGAGTGAGCAAGCGTAGAACGAGCCTGTGGGTTATATGTCCACGACCTGCTAAATGACCGAACAACAGAGTAAGCCAAAACTGCGCCTAGAACATGCCAATGGAACAACTGAAGAGATTGAACGCCGTTTTAATGCCCGTGAAACTAAGATCAAATGCAGACCAGCGTCATTTGTCCAGATTTTTGGTTTTGACCATCCGCCCAAGTAGCTCCTTGCAAGTCTTCTCGCTGTACTGCTCCCAAACTTCATAAAGAGACACCAATTCCTGGGTGCACTCAATGACACCTTTGATGTCGACTTCACTCTCAGCAAGCCAGCTGATGAGTTTCTGAATTTTGGGAGGAGGCCCGGAACCAGTCCGGTCTCCTAATGCAGCCAGCGCATTCATTCCACCATCCCTCATTGCGCCGGCGAGAACGGGCGCCGCAGACCCGTGGAAATTCCCGGAACTTGGCTTGAAGACAACTGCGACAATAATCGCCATGACCGCAATGACATGAGGGGCATATAGGAGAGGTAGGTCCGTCAGGTAATGATCATTGATCACAGACCATGCAAGAGCAACCTCATCTGACGTGAGTGACAGTTCGGGCTGAAGCTCTGATAATGTTCGATATGGATGGTGCACAATGAGTTGCGAGTTCATTTCTGATATCAGGGAGAATTCACATTCGCCTAGTTTTGAAACATCCGGAGTAATGAATTCTGATATCTGTTAGCGATGGTATGCAAACCGCATGTCGGATGCTATACCTGGCCAGAGGCTCCGGGCTTCACCGACAACAAAACGGATATGTTGCGGACACTCTTCCATTTTGCAAGCGAGATAAAAGGCAGTCGTAAGAACGAGGTACGGGTTTGTATGCCTGATCTCATTCTTCGTATAGAATCGCTTGATATACACTTGAGCGGTCGCAAGAGCTTGCTGTCTAGTTGACATTCGCTTTCCAAGCTTTATAAGTTCTGCTTGTAATCAGCCCAATCCTCTTCTTGAGAAACATATCTGGCTCTCGCTTACGCTGACTGAAATAGATATTGAGCAGTCTCTGGTCCGGTAGAGGGAACTGGGAATGAGCAACTTTATCGCCTTCACGAAAGATTTCCCGAATCTCCGCCAATTTTTCTCTTGTAAACAGCCAATGTCGACGTTGGGTTGACGCCCAATAATTGGCCGCCATCTCCAAATCTTGATCAAGCACCTGAATATTGCCTTATTTCTTCAGGTTGATAGATTCATCATGATGGCACTAGAGATAACAACTGATATGGGCATATCACTCGTAACCAGAGACCGTATGAGTCGACTTGACACAGTGGAAAAGCACAGACAAAGCTGTCTCGAAGGATCACTTGAGCTCAAGTATCCAAAGAACGATTCTAGGTGTATCAGACAGCAAGAGATCTCGCATGCCGCGGCATGCAGTTCATCTGATATGCCGTTTCGAACATGTAATCGGGGGTGGAATCTTTCCTAAAGGGGACTAGTAGGGTTGGGCCCTCTGGTCCCGTGAACCGGGCCGGAACCTGCTTTTCTTCCGGCTGATGTCGTAAGGAAAGCAAATCATCGCGGCTGGATTTCTCATGGAGAGTTGTGTTGGGCTTGGTTTCATTAACAACTGCAATAATAATGCACAGCATATAGCGGTTTTTTCTACATATTGCAACATCCACGGTTTCGATGCACCAGTCACTGCGAAAATTTACGAACCCCTGCCCTCACAGGGAAAGCTCCGATCTCAAATTTCTGTGACCTCTCTGAAAATAATGACGGGTCCTCGGCTATAGTCGATAAACATCGAACATGGCAATCGGCGAGTCCAAAGATGAACGTGACCAAAGAGTCGCAAAACTCTGGGAAAGCCTGGACGTCCAGAAAAAAGGTCAACTCGATATCAATGGCTTAAAGAAGGGGTTCAAGAGGATTGACCATCGTGAGCATACACCCTGACCGGATCCCGTGCGCCTTGAGCAGCTGACTGACCTGGGCTATCGCAATTTTGACAGCTCTGAAAAATGCGGATGACATGATACGAAATATCCTGCAGACGGTCGACACCAACGGCGATGGATACATAGACTTCTCTGGTAAGATCATACGGACTTTGTCAGGAGCTTTTTTTCTCTCCTGTTGCAAACTGGTTTAATGCCAGTTTTTCTTACCCGCCTAATGATGATTAGAATTTCGAGCCTTTGTCGACCATACTGAACACGGGCTATGGCGACTGTTCGAGAGCATCGATCGCAACCAAAATGGAGTGATAGACAAGAACGAACTGAGGGCTGCCTTTTCTCGTTCTGGGATCACATTGTCTAGCGCTAAACTAGACGCCTTCTTTGAGGATGTTGACGCAAACAAGGATGGTGTCATTTCATATCCAGAGTGGAGGTATGTGCATGAAGGGTCAGATGAAGTTGCTAGTGATGGCTGACCGTTCAACGTCAGGGACTTCCTTCTATTTCTTCCCGCCCATTCGCCATCCGACCTGCGCGCTGTTTTCTCATATTATACGGCCACGGGCAATCTAAACCCGGAAGGAGATGTCCACATCAATGATCTGCAGGGTTTAGGTACAGACCACTCGTTTCTTACGCGTTATCTTTTGGCCATCAAAGACATTTTGTACAATATCTTCCCTGTGCACGCTTTGACAGCCTTGGTTCCATCAGCTTACGCCGAAGCCGGCGGGACGTTATTGTTGGGCGCCGCATTAGAGCATGATTCTCTCCCTTTAGACGATGACTTCGAGTTGGAGTGGCTGCCCATTCCCAGGACTGTCGCCATGTGGATGTCCTTCCGATATTATGAACAGAAGTTGACCGAGAACACTCCTCAATTAGGTTATTTTCTTGCGGGCGGGATCGCAGGCGCCGTATCAAGAACAGCCACCGCGCCTTTAGATCGACTTAAAGTTTATCTTATCGCCCAGACTGGTGCGAAGAAAACCGCTGCTCAGGTAGCGAAGGATGGTGCTCCATTGAAGGCAGCTGGCTGTGCTTCCAGGACGCTTGTCGGTGCGGTAAAGGAGTTATGGCGTGCTGGGGGGATACGGAGCTTGTTTGCCGGTATGTTAACTGCTTCTTTTGTCACGGAATCTACTGACAGCCAGAAGGAAACGGCTTGAATGTCGTTAAAGTTATGCCCGAATCAGCCATCAAATTTGGAGCCTATGAGGTATGACATGATTGTCCACCAAGGCGACTTATGGTCAGCAATTAATGATGTGATGAATAGTCCGCAAAACGTGCCTTCGCTCGCTTTGAAGGACATAACGATCCTAGACGACTCCAGCCTACGTCGCAGTTCCTGTCCGGTGGATTTGGTGGGATGGTGGCCCAGTATGTGACGCTATCTCCCCGCAAAACAGTGTTATCTAACAGTGATGTAGATGCTTCGTCTACCCTCTTGATACCCTCAAATTGTAAGTCCTGGGTGGTCGGTCCAGTAAAAAATTTCCACTTTAAAGCTAACTAACCCGTCTTAGCCGAATGCAATGTGACACCGTCGAGGGTGGCTTGAAAGGCAATCAACTCATTGCAGCTACTGCTCGGAAAGTCTGGAACAAAGCAGGCCTCCTGGGCTTTTTTCGTGGTTTGCCTCTAGGCCTCATTGGCATGTTTCCTTACGCCGCCATCGATCTGTCAACCTTCGAATATTTGAAACGGGCTCTCCTTGCACGGCAAGCCCGGATTAGCCACTGCCATGAAGATGATGTTCCCCTCAACAACTTCACCACAGGAGCAATCGGTGCTCTGAGCGGCGGGTTCAGCGCTTCCGTTGTTTACCCACTGAATGTCCTTCGTACCAGACTACAGGCCCAAGGCACTGTACTCCACCCCACAACATACACCGGTATCGCTGATGTTGCGCGAAAAACACTCCAAACCGAAGGCCCCCGTGGCTTTTACAAAGGACTTACGCCAAATCTTCTCAAAGTAGCACCCGCCGTGTCGATCAGCTACGTTGTATATGAGAACTCCAAACGAATGCTTGGACTGAGATAACACCTCAGACCACCGGTCCGAACAGTCGCTCTTCGCTTCTCGCTATCCCTTCTAATTTCTTCGCTTTTAGAATATTTGTCAAGATACCCATAAAGCCAAGTCGCCATAAGTGGCAAGCCCTTCCTCTCGGTTGGGATTCCCTTTGCCTCCTTCTCCGTTTATCGGCTTTTGTCCCATCCAACCATTCGAACTCTCTCTTGTTTCTGAGCCTATATTTTGAGCATTGACATCTCGATGCGACTCATGCGACTCATGGTCCACCGCTGATGGTCATTTGGGGACGGTTTTGCATAGCGACCACCCTTAGCATGGCGGGGGCGTCGCATGGTAATGCATATGGTGGCGTTTGTCCATATTTGTTGCATTCTCTTTCTTCATTCTTGTATAACCAAGGATACCTGCGGGTCCTACTGGAAAATTCTGGAACAATGTATCTACTTTTCACGCTCCACAGCGTCGGCTCTGACTCAGATAACAACAGAAATAGATCATCTGTCAAACAGACTTGAATTCTTCTATCCAATTTGGAGTATGCCGTGGCATGTATTCCCATAAGATTGTCCATCAAATACAGTAGTAGATCCTTCACTTACTGTCGTGCAGCAACGGCTCTCACTTCTTCGTCTTTAGGAAGAATATCTGGGACCGGCCCGACAGGAGTAATAGCAAACTGATTGATCTGCTTATGACTCTTCGTATAGTGTTTCTTAATGTGCTCAAAATCCGTCGTCTCCCGGAACGCGGGAACATCCCAGTAAAGGCGACGCACCCAGCGGTGAATTGCCGGGTACCCGGAGCGAATATCACGGATGTTGCACTTGAAGTGCTGCACGTAGACGGGGTCAAAGCGGATGATAGTCGTGTAAAGTCGGATATCGATCTCGGTGATGGATGAGCCGAAGAAGTACGGGGAGTTCGCGTCCTTTGAAAGATGGGCTTCGATCCTGTCGAGCGAGGCGAAGAGGGTTGTCACAGCCTTCTCGTAGGCTTCTTGGGTCGTCGCGAAACCGGACTTGTAGACCCCGTTGTTGACGTCGTTGTAGGTCCAGTCGTTGGTGGCGTCGATCTCGCTTCGGAGAGCGGGAGGGTACAAGTCGACGTTCTTGTATTTTTCTGGAAGTAGATCATCGAATTCGTAGTAGAACATACGAATGATCTCAGCGCTCTGTTCAAATGTTCAAATCAGTAAGGGTTCTGGCGACGGGGGATAGAGTGGATATCAATGTACCTCATTGCTCACGATCCGTTGCGTCTTTTTATCGAATAGCACTGGGACGGTGAATCTTCCAGTATAATCGGGATCATTGGAGAAGTATATGGCACGCAGATGCGTGAAATCAGGATGCAACGGGTCTGGGGTGACACTCTCTCCTGCAACCTCTTCGTCGGCTTTTGCAAAGCGCCAGCCTTTCCAGCAGGCCATATTAGCTTCGTTTTTTAGCGGCTTCGAATCTGAAAATCCATACCATTTTCGCCCAAATGCCAGTGAACTGATGTAAACGAGACGATATCCTCAAGACCCTTGAGCTTCCGTGTGATCAATGTCCGGTGTGCTGAGTTATGAGAAGGGTGTTAGCCGTCGTGTCTTGAGCTTGAGCAATCGGAGGGGTCTTCAAGAGAAAGCGAACCCCAAGGACAGGCATATGAGACATAAAGATGATAGCGATCTTTCTCCGGAGGAAATTGAGCGCCAGGCTCCCTGGAGATGAAGTTGCGGAAAATCGATTGCTGCCGCTTGAATTCGCCGGACTTGTCTTTGGGGTCCACCCAATCGGTAATTTTGCCTGTGGTGCCTGTCTATTTGGCAAGGAAAATATGTCAATCAAGAGCAATTTGAAACATGTTGCAGGAGACTCGAGAGCTTACGGCCATGTTGCGGATTGAAAAGAGAGGTTGTCTGAGGATATTGGAGCTTCCGTACGTTGCGGGGGAACTGCGAAACCTGGTAGTTGTTATGGACCTCAGGATATGCCGCGAGACCAGTTGGGATCGAGGGAGCGCAGCAAGCATGAGATATTACCGAGAATTTCAGTGTGAACAAAGAGAGGAAATGACGCCTTTAATAGATAATGGGTTGCTATCTTGATGGACCACCGAATTGTGGTGCGGGGGACAATGACGTTTTTGCTTACTGAGTGCTTACGGATGGATCGCATAAAGTCTGACAAAGCTTATAGAACCCTCATTTCTATCATTACTACTACGTGGAAGTCAGAATTATCACTCATTTATTGACGACAACAAATTGCGTATTTTTGTCTCTAAACTGGTGACAGAGTGCTGTAAATCAGACTTCTAACGTAGGTCGTGTCCGCATATCGGTTTCTGCGCTGGAATTCCATCTACTTCTGAAGTTTCACCATAACGTAGGGAATTTCAACATCCTCCTCATTTTGATCCTCTGCAGTCACCTCGAATATGATATTCTTCTGGTGATCTGGGATAGGCTTCTTGCTAATATGCTCCACGAGCTTGCTCATCCTAGGCGAATAATGTTAGTCGATTTTCGAGAGCGGTGTGTAGAGGGTGATACATACTTCAAAGGAAGTCGGTCTTTGAGCTTAGATGGGGCGTAAAAACTGGCATACAGCAGACTGACGCCGGAGCTGACCATGCTAATCTCCAAGCCCAGGTCGGAGAAATGCTTGAGGAAGTCTTGTAGAGGAATGTCGTCGAGTTCGAAACGGTCCCAAAGTCGATCAATGGTCACCTCACCTTGCTTGCCCATATACTTGCCCTTTGGACTGGCTATGGGCTCACTGAAGCCAAAGAACGGAAGAGCGAGGTTCACGAAGCCGTTCTTGTATTGCTCAATATCATCCTTGCCATCGATGATCTTGTACAGCTCCAGAGCAACCAGGCCTGTCACCAATGCGGTAGTTGTGGCAATAGCCGGAATGATCTTACCGGCAATGAACTTGGTTTTGTGGCGGTCGGCCTGGGGAATATCATAGTTCTCCGCGCGGAGGTTGCTAGCAGCGGTGATGAAGTCGATGTGGTGGTTTGTATCGTCATCCTTCTCAAATTCAACGGGGCTCAAGCGGAATCCGGAGAGGGATTCGGGAGAAGGCAGAGACTCAACGAGGCGTTGAATCTCTTGATTGTCATCAAGGGACGAAGACTGCTGAGCATTCGGGTCGGGCTCATTCTCATCGGCCTGAATCTTGACGCCGGAACTTGGTGTAAATTCAGGAATGATCATGTTGTCCACAACCTTTCTGTAGTACTCTTTGTCTACCCCGGGGTTCTTGATTCCATAGTTAAAGGCGTGTAGATTTGCGCCGGCAACGATAAAGGCTAGGTGAGTTGGGTTCGAGCTATCGAACTTGAGGGGCGTTGGGGCTCGCTTCGGCCCAGACCAGAAAGGTTGACCGGAAGAGGTCTTGGAGTCCCGGGGGAAGTTGTAGAGAAGTTGTTGAATTGCATTGTTGTACTGGGCCTCAAACTGCTGGCGAGCCCAGACAATGCAATCATCAAAGGAAGCTGGCTTGTTGGTTACCAAAAAGTCCCGGAGGTGCTCCAAAGTTTGCTTCTCATTTCCAGCCTGCTTGAGCGTCTGCTCAATGTAATTCGGCTGGGACAGATACATGTTCACGGCCTCAGGGGGTCCGACAAAGAAGGTCTGGAAGAGATCCCGTGCCCAGGCAATTGTGTGTTCAATTCTGTTGGGGAAGCTCTTCAATGTGCACATCGGGAACGACTTTTCTGGGGGATCCTGAGAGCTCGAGTAGGATTCGGTGATATGGGGTAGAATGACCTGAGTGTTGCCTTTCGTACCAAGGGTACCGCTTTCAAGAAGAGGTTTGCGGAAGAAAACACAGCGACGATCAACATAAGTCCTTGCGTCAACGTTGTCCAGGGCGTTGGTCACGCCATCCAGAGCTTCCCAAAATTCTTCGTTGAAAATGTGTTCGGTGTCGGGTCCTACTCGGTCTCGGAGTGTCACGATTTTACCGTTCAGGTCGGGGTTCATCGCCTGTGCCGCAGCAGAAGCGCATTCACTCTTGAGCTTCCCAACGTCTTTAGAGCGGAACAGGAATTGTCTGTTGAGGTTGCTCCTTTCGATCTGATCCATGTCGGTGACGAAGATCTTGCCCTTGGGACCAGTTCCAAGACCCATCATGGCCCAGTTCTTCAAAGTCTCGCACCCAATAGCTCCCGCACCAACAAGGAACTGAGTAACATTGGCGATCTTGTCTTGAAATTCCTTGCCGAAGACAGCAATTTGCCCGTCGTAGCGAGTGCCAAGTGGCTTACAGCTCTCTTCGGAACGGGTGACAGATGTCGGCAGCGACTCCAAGGAGTCGAGATAGAGCCATTGATGAATGGGATTGAACTTTCCGGAGACGGCCTTCAGAACTTCCTGAGCTGCAACACCTCCAAAGAAAGCGGCCAAGGGGTTGAGATCTCCGCGAGCCTGGTAGCTCAGCTCTCTAATAATTTTCTCGTCCAATTCCACCTTCTCTTCTTGGCTTAATGCAAGTTCATTCGCAGTCTTAATCACTTCCTGGGCATCACTGTCATTGTGAGGCCGAGGGAATTGACCATCATGAGCCTCGGCGAATTTGTGGAGCGCTTGAACTCCGATGTGTAGCTGCTGTGGCCGGTCGAACTTGGCAAAGTCAGAGACCATGAGCTCAGGCTTCATGAGCTGTTCGCTGAATGGCTCGAAGTCGACGAACTTAGGCATCTTAACCTGCGTGAAGATACCACCGCCTTGATACGAGCCTAGGCCCGAGACGTCCCCAATTGAGAATGTATAAGGACCCTTGACAGTGATCTTCCGTGGGTCGCAATTGTTCAGCCCTTCCATACCCTTGACTTCAGTGAATGTCACGTAATCCCCGTCTTCGAGGCCATGGCGAGTCTCGTCCAATGCAGAAACCAAGCCATCTTCGTCAATGTCAGCAACGATACCGCTGACTGGCTCTTCGCCCGTAGCATCTCCAACTGTGAAGTTCTTCCCAAAATCATTGAAGATGTATCCAAACAGACCAAATGTGTCGGTGATGGTGATATAGATGCCGTTCTTGTGGCAGAAGTCAGCGATAGCAAGCTGTTCCTTCAGAGGGGTCGTAGTGAGAACCACTGCCTGATACTGTTTCAGTTGCTCGAGATCATCCACCAAGTTGCTACCCTTATGAACAGTAACAGGCACGTACGAGTTCAGCTCTGCGACCCTCGGAGCTGTTACCTCGGCCCTTGGTTTCCCGACATCTTGTGGTTGAAGGAAGAACTGTGAGGATAGGTCGGAGATAACGACTGGGGCGGGATCGTATAGCGTGAGGGACTTCACACCGGCAAGGGCAATGTTCTTGGCTGAAAGATGTCGTCAGTTGTTGACCGTCCTCCTCAACCAGTTATTGTACTCACCGATCTCCACACCAAGACCCTTCAGACCAACAACAAGAACATTCGAAGAGCCCATACGCTTCATAGCCTCATGGCCGAGGACGTACCTATAAACCAATAAATATTAGAGAATTCCATTAAGGCGGAATGGGATCCACATACAGTTGACGACTGTACAGAGACTCATCGATCTCTCCCTGTTTGATCTTCTCCACCGTTTCCTGGGGGTTATCAAGCTGCATATTGGAGTCCTAGAGGCATAAACACTCAGTACCCGTGCCGTACAAGATCAGTGATCGTTGATGAGATAGCATACCGTCATGATCTTCTTCTCAGGCGGAGTTGCTGCTTGATCGCAGGACGCTCTACGCTTTGCCAGCTTCGCAGCGTCACGAACAGGTAGTTCTGAAGGAATTGTGAAGGATTATAGGTGAAAGTCTTGCCTTCGAGCAAGACTTTCTAGCAGTATTAACTCGTGTCTACCACTCCTGGTGCAGACTAAAGAAATGCGGGAGCGCTTAGAACGTCGCTCAAGGTGCGAAGTACAGCTAGAAGGAACTGTGCAAAGCTTTCAGTCGAAGTCAAAAATGTGTCGTCTTGGAAATTTTGGGACAGTCAAGGTAGATGACGGATTTACAAAGCAGAGAATCGTGGATGACCCAAGCAAAGAGGCAAGAAGGATGTCTCTCTCAGTTGGCGACGTAAGAGGGACAAGCTGTTGATGGCTGACTCAGCAGCTTCCCAAGCTGTGATTGGCCATAGCCCCGCGAGGGGGACCTGGGATAAGGAAGCATTGCCAGTGGAACCTCTAACGAAGAGGAAAAGTACCTAGAAGTGATGGTGATGACAGCTGCGAGGGTGGATTCAGGCTGCCATAAGTTCACGATGCGTATACTGGATGATTGACTCAACGCAGCGGTGCCCACGCTCATTTCTTGAGTGACATCTGGCTCCTCCACAATCTCCGCGGTCACATCAGTCTCCGACGACGCGTCGTGAAACTCAGTTTCGGGACACGCACTTGACATTACTTTTGTTTTTATGTGTCGCTACGAGCTGCTGGGCCGAGGACTACTGTATTGGCAGCGTCGAAAGTCCAAAGCAGATAGAAAGCCATCATCAAGGTCGGTCATACTTGTAGGCACAACACTCTTTAGGCCACTTCCTCTAACCTTAAGATAGTGGACTCCAGGCAGAATGCTCCACGAGATCCTACTCTCACTCGCAGGCCAACCGTCCCCTCTCTTCGCTTTCAGTTCAGAAGAAGATGTCATCTCTGAGAATGCTTTTCCACTGTCCCCTCCGGAGAAAGCCCTCCTCACATCGCTCGCCCGTTTGAGTAGACTCCATGCCAGACTTCGAGAACACACGTCTCTGATATCATCTTCACATCCTTCGATCATCTGCCGTGCTGTTTCCTCAGCTATAAACGCACATCATTTAGGAGGTTTTCAGAGGAAGATCTTGGAAGTCGAGAAGGCAATTTTGGCCGAGGATAGTGCCTATGTTGGCGGTTATGGCATCGTACCATTGTCAACCATCGTTGGGGAGTTTTCGCCTTGGACGAGGCGGTTAGAATGGCTTTGGGAGGTTGGCCGCTTCGTTCTTCCCGAAAACAGGACTAGTAATGTACATGGTTGTACAGGCTCCGCCCTGATTGATTACCTTCGAACAGAATCCCAAACGGGCTATCTTGACCTCGAAGAAATCGCGCTGCACCTGATTACTGTGGCCGAATCTGCGTGGATGAGGCAGCTATCGACGTGGCTACTGTATGGAAATCTCCCGGTCTTTGGGAAGGATGACTTTTTCATTCAGGAGGATAATTCAAGCCAAATGGATGATTCGTCCTCCGTTGCAAACTTTGTGATGCAGACAAGCCTGCTCCCAAAGTTTGTTTCATTGCACACGGCGTCGTCAATTTTATTTATCGGGAAGACTTTGAATCATATCACGGCGAAGCGGAAAGGTGCCACAACGGGATCGTCTGGTTCTGCGGCACCGCCAGTCACTCTTCAGGGAGAGCATATTGCGCACCTCGCCTCGTTGGGATCCCCAATATCAGCCTCAAAACTATCCAACACGGTAGATTCTATCCGCTTGTCTTTGTCACAGAGTGTACTTTCGAAGTTACTGCCGTTACCCAAGATCCTCGAGATTCTTTCTGTGCTGCATGATTTTCTTCTACTGGGGCGCGGTGAATTCGCTACTGCGCTTGTGTCTCATGCTGATGCCAGACTGATTGAGCGACATCGAAGACCCGAGCTCCTCGCTGGCCGGGTCAGAGCTCACACGGAGCTTGAAGGGCTTGTCGTCAAAGATGGGGATGTAATACATGCTCTGGCACACACATGGGCCGAGCTTTATTCTCTACAAAACGAGGAAGACCCTGTGGATGAATCTCTTGATCTTGCCCGAGACCTTGTTCGCTTATCCATCACTGACAGTAAGAGTGGACATACGGTTGCACCGCTCTCAGACGAAATTGGAAGTGATCTAGTAGCGGAGATCTCGGACGTCTCATTCGAGGACCTACTTTTTCCAACGCGGACTTCCCTCTCGGTAGAAGTACGTGCGCCCCTTGACCTATTTCTATCGACGTCCGATATCGCTGTTTACTCAAGGATTCATTCATATCTTTTGGGCATTCGACGTGCGCAAATACGAATTAATGATCTCTGGAAGCACTCTTTTCTCCGAAAAAGTTATCCTTCTCCATGGGGCCCACCACGAAGCAACACTCCCTTTGGACAGAGTAAGCTTAAGCTGGGAAGGCAGAGAGACAATATCCGACTTAGTCAAATGAGACCAGTATGGGCAACGAGTAGTGCTGCGCTCTTCGTCTTATCAGAAATTGGTAGTTTTTTCCAGGGTGAAGTTGTCAATGGCTGCTGGCAGCACTTTCGTGAGTGGATTCAAGGTGGACTGGCCACTGCCACGTCCTCGACGAGCTCTCGACCTGGAACATCTGCATCTCTGAAGAGCAGGTATAGCGACAGTCCAATTGAAGGCAGAGTGGATATCGCTCGCTCAAGTCACGCTGCGCCGCAACGACTTGATCCCGAAACTCTGACAGTCGCTCATCGTCGCTATCTTTTTTCGCTTGTTCAGTCACTGTTCTTGACAGATAAACCATTCACCGAGGCCCTCCGATCCCTGCTTAGCTTGGTTGACCATTTTATCGCACTTATTATTCGCCTAGAAAGTGTCCAGAAGAATATGGACTTGGAAACAGACGAAGGTGTGGTAGACGCCTTGGCCGACTACCCCAGGGAGGAGACAGAATTATTGAAAGCATTAAGGGCTGCGCGGATGGAGGTCGAAGGGGGAATCAGGGACGTCGTCGCTCGCCTGCGAGACATTGATGACAGTCGGTCGGGAGAGGGACGAAAGATGTTTGACCTTGTAAAGCATGCCCGCGCTACTCCGCTCGCTGACAGACAGAATGGCAGCGGCATGAACGCTCAATTCTGCCAATACTTGCCGCGAAAAACAGCTGGGGTTGATCAACTTCTCATGAAGCTGGACTTTGGGCATGCCAATGGAAGCCTCGGACCTACAGCCCTTGTGGTAGGCGACTTCCTTGAGATGGAGTAGACCGCACGCTATTCCTTTCTTTCTACTCTGAGCTGACTGCTGGTTTGCACCACTGGCGCTTGGGCGTTTCTGCTGAGTATACTGATCCTTATTCACCCTGTCATTCCTCGACTGTGTCCCTCTATAGAGGTAGAGGAGCGCATTTTGCTACGAATGTATGAGATAGACGGCCAGTCATGTGTGCTTTATGGCCCAGAGAGCGCCTCCAATCCCTATAGCTCTGATATGAATCTAATTTGCTCGGCATAATGGACTTTCACCCCGGCTAGATCATGAATCAATATACCTGCTTACTGGCTATTGTAGATGGCGTGTTGGTGCAAATCTTCCAATTCTACAGAAGCTGCAGCTCTGACTGGGTTATCACTCATCACCAATTGTCAGGTCTTATCGACTTTCAGGTGAATCATATTTCTCCCTCGGGCGTCGTTCGGTGACATCTTGACAGCGAGAGTGCCGACGAAAGCAACTCAAAGCACCATTGAGATTGGCCCAGACCATCACACAAGTGAATCTGTCTCTGAATCTGTTCCATCTCAAGGGCCCATGGAAGGAACAGCTACACGCAAGTACCAACGAACAACGCAAGGAAACCCCGAAGACGCGAACGAAACCATGACAAGAGAAAGCGAGACAGAAGTTTCTAGCCGTCGACACTGCTAGGCCAGACAGATCTCTTCAAACAGTCACTGAACCGTCCGGAAATGCTCGGCAAGGTGGCGCAGACCGACTCGAGCTAAGATCATTACCTAGTATTCTAGAATAAGGACGACGTTCTCTTCTGTCCCGAAACCCAAATCCGTGTTCATCTGTTTTCAAAAGTCAAAGGGGAGTGCAGTAATGGGAGTCGCTCGAGAAGACTTGAGAGTCAAATGCAGTGATGCTGCTACTCACAGGTGTCTTCTTGCTATTGTTCTGGACCCCTCTTCCCTGCCTTACGGTGTAGGGGCTCCTGCTAATCCCCAAGGCCTATGGAGCTTAAGCATGGTGCGAATTTCTCAATTCTGAACTTCAAGCAGGGTGTCATGGAGAACTCCCTGTTGTAAACTTCCAGAAGTGCTAGAAACTATGTATGTATAAGGCAGTCTCTGTAAACCGAGGAGATGATTGGAGGGGATTGCGTTCCGCAACATGTTTGGTAGAGCTATAGCTGCTACTACATAAGATGCTGCCTTATCAAGTTATCAGTTCTTATCTTAGTTTCGCCGCTTTCGCGTTAAGAACTTACGGGTCTAAGATTCTTAGTACTGCTACTCCGGAAATGCTCCACTTTGGCGATTTCTGGGGCAGGAAAAAGTCTGGAGTTCAATTCGCAATACTCTACGTCACCACCGAGCAATGAGTCGAATTATCGCAGAAAACAAGGCAACTCTTTGAGTCTGGTCTATAACCCATCTACGATCTCTTACGATTTCAGGATGCATTGTATGGAGTTCAGGGTTATTCCCAAGCGACAATTTCGCAGGACATGATCATCCTGCTGGAGCAGGACTTGGTAGTTGACATGTATACAAAGGTATACAGGAATCAAACTGATAGTAATATCTCCAGGCCCAGCATCTCGGACTCCCAGTTTTGGGCATCCCGTGCAGCTAAAGTGGGCCATTCCAGGAAGAAACATGGACGGCCTCCATCCCTTCGATCTACCAGATCATGTCTCTTACCGTCTTCGGCAATCAAGTAACTCCAAATGAACAAAAGTCACGATCCTTGCCCGAGCCCGTTGCCTCAATAGCTATGGCAAGCTCTATCTCTTGGCACCTGTCGTGCGTTTTCAGGGTCATCGTACCCTGGTTGTTCCCGGGCGATCCTGTGTCTGGGTCATATTGTATCATCGTGAAAGCAACTCTAGAATTTCTAGACTCCATCAGGGCCATCACGAGGCCATCTTGTTTTTTTATCCCATTGCCTTGCTTCATCTGTATCGAGGTGATATCATGCCTCTGTCTCAACGGTATAAACTTAGGACTCTTCTAGTATAGACCTTGGGTCATGTAGAATCTTGAAGTGTGCAACTGTATGCTGCCTGTCTTTGGACATTTTCCTGGTCAATTTTTCTTATCTCTGCTCCTTGTTCTCAGTTAATCTTATAGAAAACTTTGACCAAGTCATGCCTTTCACTCTGACGCGGTCGCTGACCGCAACGCGGTCACGGCTACCCTGCACTTCGCTTCATCCATTCCTACGATCAACATATTCTACCGCGACCAATGAGCAACACATCCAGAGAAAGCTTCCGCGGATGAGTCCGCATCGATTCAAAGAGTTTGACCTTGCAGACCGGGTCTACGCAGTCACCGGTGGCGGCAGAGGCCTGGGGCTGGCCATGGCCGAAGCGCTGATGGAAGCCGGAGCCAAAGGTACAAATATATCCTCACTTCAATTGGAAACAGACAGCATACACCTGAGCACTCCGCTAACCTCCCACGAACCAGTATACTGCCTAGACCGCCTCGAGAAACCACACCCCGAGTTCGAAACCGCCAAAGGCCAAGCCGAAAAGGAATACGGCGGCGCCCTGGAATACCGACGCATCGACGTGCGCAACGAACCAGAGGTCAACGACGTCTTCGCCGAAATCGCCTCCCGGGATAAGCGGCTAGACGGCCTTATCGCCGCCGCAGGCATCAACCACCTGCAGAGCGCGCTGGAGCACTCCCAGGCGGCCCTGAACGAAGTCATGCAGATCAACTACAACGGCGTCTTCAACTCCGCGACCGCAGCAGCGCGCCAGATGTTCAAGTACCAGCAGAAGGGGTCCATCCTGCTCGTTGCAAGCATGAGCGGCCTCATCGCGAACAAGGGCATGACCTCGCCCGTGTACAACTCGTCCAAGGCGGCTGTGATCCAACTCGCACGGTCCCTGGCGATGGAGTGGGGCCGGCAGGGAATCCGGGTTAATAGTCTCTGTCCGGGACACGTCCTCACGCCGATGGTCGAGCAGGTGTTTGAGCAGAATCCGGCGGCCAAAGCCACCTGGGAGGCGGAGAATATGCTCGGTCGGCTGGCGTGTCCGGAGGAGTTCAGGGGTGCGGCGCTCTTTGCGCTCAGTGATGCCAGTAGCTTTATGACAGGGAGCACGATGATCATTGATGGTGGTCATACTGCGTGGTGAGCTCGGCGATCTTAATCACTGCCGGGTTTCCGGAGTAAGCGTCTTCTGATTCCTTCCTGTATTTTTATGCTCGGGCAATCGGTTCACTGGGACGAAAGTACATGATTCTTGTCCCTTTCTTGTACTATAAGCGACTTCCTTTCTGCTCACGCTTCTTAGCAAACATATCAATAGTAATATTTAATCTGGCTAAATACATACCATGACTTTCATGCAACCCAACTTGCAGATGCAGCAGCAAACACGAAACTCGCCTCATAAAATATTCACAAATCTCTCTTCAACACTATGATTGAACTGATTCCCGTCCATAAGGACCTGCCGCGTTTCCATCTCAACATCAGCATCTCCTTTCCGATCCGCTGCACGATTCCCTCTCTGCAGCATAACCCTCAGCACGAACGCAAGGACAGCAACCACAACCATGAAGAAAGAGCACGTCGCCATCCCACGCACATACCACGGTCCCTCACTGCGCGGGTACAGCCTCGTCCCGAGTAACGGCCCACACTGCCCGATGAGGTTGAGGATCGCCATGCTGGCTCCCTTGCCTTCCTTCGCGGGGCGGTTGTCCATCGTCCAGGTGATGATGAGGGTGATGGCAGAGAAGAAGCCGGACGTGGCGGGGTAGACGCAAGCATAACGGATGAAGGTCTGGAGGCCTGTGGATAGGTGCTCATGGTAGTAGCCTGTAGCTGCGATAGCGAGGTAGGCGAGTGAGGATATCAGAGCGTGAGCGATGAGGTAGGGGCTTCGGCTTCTGTGACGGTCGGATAGGTAGGCTGTTGCAAGCACAACCACAAAGGCGAGGAGGTAAGGAGGTGCGCAGAGGGCTTGCGCGGAGAGGGAGGAGTAGCCCATGCTGTGAAAGTGTGAGTGTATTGACCAACCGGGTTGCTGATGCCAGGGCTTACTCTTCTATGATGGTGGGTAGGAACACAGGCATGGAGCTGAAAGCGACATTGCAGCTGAAGAACATAAACTATAGCAGCTGCACGTTAGTTCAACCCAAGGCTGGAGAGATATGGCTTCCACGAACAGCTGTCACATAAGATTTGGGATCCGCCAGCGCCTTGACAACTTCCCTCCAATTGAACTTCCTGGAATCGGGCCCACGATAGTCGGACCTTGTCTCTCCCAGCCGCAGCTTGGCTACCATTCTCTGTCTAGGCTCAAGAAAACGAGCGCTCTCAGGCGAGTCAGGGATCAGTATCCACGCAAAGACCGCAACAAGCACACTGGGGAATCCTTCGACCAGGAAGAGCGTCCGCCACGGTGCAATGGGGCCATTGCTGCTGACCTTGACAATCAGCCATGCGAGACTACTCGCGAATGAAGTCGCCAAGGGAGCCGCTGAGATAAACAGTCCGTTTCGTAAAGCGAGTTCTTCCCGCTTGTAGAACAGGGAGAGATAGAACGGCACACCAGGGCCAAATGCCGCTTCCGTGATGCCTAGAAAGGCTCGCAGAACCACGAGGGTGCTGAACGAAGTAGCCAGTGACTGAAAGGATGCAACGAGACCCCATCCGCATACACACAGGGAGATGTAGATGTGCGGAGGAACGATCCGGTACATGAGGGTCATCCACTCAAAGAGGATATACGTAATGTAGAAAGCTGTCAAAAGCCATTCATACTGTGAAGATGAAAGACGCAAATCATCCATGAGTCCAGCGATTTTTGCATTTCCAATATCTGCAAGCAGTCAGCTATTTGATGTACTGTTCCGAAACAGTGAACAACTCACTAGAACGATCCAGGAACGAGAGCAGGTAGAGAAGGGCCAAGAATGGAACCAGCTTGCGGTCAAACTTCTTCACGACTTGCTTTTCTTCCGCTGCCGTGTACTTTGTACCGACTACGGCCCTTTTGGGCTTCGCTTCCTGGTCGTCATACGAATCGTAGCCTTCATCTTGGCCCTCATCGTCGGAAATGTAGTCCGCTTCTGCGCGAAAGTCCGTTTGCAATCTCAACGACCCAGCTGGTGGCCGTTTGGAACTCGAAGATGCATTTTCATTGTCGGATGCTCCGGAATCTGGCGTATACTGCGCGCTAGCCGGTGTCCCTGTGCTGGAGCTATAGGATGCTGCCTCGGTCGGCTGCAGATGATAGGAAGCCATCTACGGAGTAATCAATGTATGAAATGTCCGTTTTTTCTGGCTCAAGGATCCATTTCCTTTCGAGGGTAATCTCGGCAGCCAAGCAGAGATATCCGGGATTTGTGATGCACCAAAATCTATCACTTATCATAAGATCATCTGACATTGGAGGTCTAAACCTGGTGGGATTAAGTACAGGGGTAGACAGGCACAAGGCGGTGCACGTGGCACACACTAGGAGAGATGATTTGCGCCAAGGAGAGATGCTGCACGGCTAAGATCCACCGGCATCCTCTATCAAAGTATCGGGGCACCGGAACTCATCACGGAGCTGTGGACGAAGAAGGGCCAGCCTTTGATTCACGTCGTGTCTCGGATATTGGTCATTGACAGTAGCCTGAGAATAATTCCGTCTTCACACTGCGACTCAATAGTCAAAATTCAAACGTCGGTGCGATGGACGATTGATTGACGAACCATGAGTTAAGAAGAGGCATCACCTTCAGGAACCATGGGACTCCACCGCCGAGGTCTGTAAGAGTCGATCAGGAATCGTGAACGCTTCTTAGGGCGCAAGAATTTGGGGGCCGGGGGAGGCTTCTCATCGAAATGGCGCCCTCGACCACCTGTAAGAGCAGTAGCTTTATCTCTCATGATGGCAAACCACTTTTCAAGGTCCGGAATAGCCTCATGGTCCTTCATATTGTTGGCACGGAGGTATGTCAGAGCATTTTCGGCTGAGTCTCGCACAAATCGAACAGTGTTTAGGTCGCTTGCTGTCTCCTTTCGTCTTCTGTTGATGTGTTCATCTCTGGCTTTGAAGAAGACGTCAAGAAGCCGCTCCACTCGACTCTGGACGCTCTCGTCGTCCCTCTTTCTTTTCAGGGAAGCTTTCGTATCCGCTTTGCCGGGATTGTAGTTCTTCACCGGCTCTTTGCCGGCCATGCGGGCTCGTTCATTCCGCCCGTTCTCGCGATCATGTTTCCGAGTATCCGCTTTATCGGAGACAACACTCTTTCCTTCAGGCTTTGCTTCGCGAAAGTCTTCGGACAAACCTTTGGTATCTTCTGAGTGAAGGCCAGACTCCTTTGTCGGCTCGCTGCTGCTGGTGGTAATGGCAGGGACTTGTCTATCTAACTTAAGTGTAGGCTCTTCAGAATTGGGCGACTCTGCGTTGGGAAACGTCGATGAGGGCGCTGAAATCATCAAACACGCAAGTCAGTATGATTGAATGAAGAACTAGGTAACAATTACTGTGGACAAACCTTTGGTCAAAGCCCGATGCAGCCCAAGACGCTTAGTGGCCACATTCAGACTGTGCGCAGTGTTGGCAATAGGCACAATCCCCAGATACTCAGTCACGTAGAGCTCAAGGACGCTCAGTTCCGCAGGCTCGTCTCCATTTTTTGACAGCGTCAACAGAGCTTTATCGTAGATGGTGACCTGACCATCATTAAAGTCCTGAGAGCGGCATCTGGCCAGTGAAACCTGAAGTCGGACAGCGCTGACGAGCAGATCGGATTTCTCAGTGCTTCTGAGGATATCGCGGAGGACGGGACTGGGGAATTTGACCTTGAAGTATTTGTGCACGAGCTCATCGACCTTCTTTTGCAGGTTAATACCCCTACGGCGGCTGCTCTTAGGGGACGAGTTTTCTGGTATCCAGGATGAAGCCATTGTGCTTAGAGATGCTCTTAGGGAATGTTGGTGGGGGAGTCTAGAGGAGCAATGAGTACAGGTCTGGTTGAAAGTAACGAATAATTAGATGAAGACCAGCTCCACGAAACAGAATGACTGCGGTGTTGAGGTCGTAGCTCAGGTAGGAGATGAAAGGAGAGATTTGGTGGCTGTGGAAAGCGAAAGAAGACTTTACAGACAAGATGTGTTTCTCACAGTTCACACATGGCTAGTGGGAGAAAGCAGATGCAATTGACTTGGAGTGAAAAATGAGACGAAGCCCTGGGACCCGTCCTTATTGAGCAATCTACCCCAAAGCTCTAGAACCTGCCCGTCAAGGCCTTACACAACAGAAGTCTTTGGAGGCAGACCTCTGTCAATGGGGACACTTTCCTAAAAAGGATGATCAGGACCCTTTGGTCAAATCAACGTCTCTCTAGCTCATATTGTTCATATTGCTCACTCAAAGGTATTGACTGCATTGATAGTGTAGTGTACCTATTGTCTGACACCTTTCAACCAATATGCCTCGTGAAGAGTCAATAGGGAATGTGAAAGCATCATTTTCAAAGATATAATTTCATTTCGTAAAAAGAGCAATGCAGAATAATTAAAACGTATCCTAGAAGCAACAATAGCATTATGGGATTAGTACAAACTGCAATGGGTCATGATGGACCCTGAGGCAAAATATTAAGTCAATTCCAACATTAGGTCATTCGCAAGCCAATGCTTAATTCCGCTCTCTCCAAATCTTCTCGATCTCCTCAACAAGGACAGAAACTTGACTACCTCTTCCTCCTTGGGCACAGTCTTTCCACACGCCGTCGTCACGAACACACCACACTTGCTCATCTAGCCTGACGGTACAGCTAGTTCTGACACCGAGCGCCTCGCTGTACAGGGCACTCTTGCGGAGCAGCGCGATACCGCTAAGGGGATCCTTGTCCCCTCCGTCATGGCCAGGGTCATCGTCCTGCTGGCTGGCACACTCGTTCAGGGCATCAAAATCGATGCCATGTTCCAAAGCGCATTGCTCGACGAATGAGCGCTCTGGGATCTTCTCATAGGAACTGATCAGGCAGTTGGCGAAGCCCAGGGAGCGGATCGTTGGGGTGCGAAGCATGCTTCGTCCCTCCGGTGGGAAAGGGAGATTCGCAGCACAGAGAATGAGCATGTCGCCGATGCATTCAGCAGGACCATGTTTGCATACTACATCGGTAGATTTGTTGGATACACTGTAGTTTGCTTAGCCTGCGGACCAGTTGCGTCTTCCGGGCAGGAAGGTCTTGCACTAGCTTACCTTGCAATGAATGACAATCCGAAGTCTACTTTGTCACTGATCTGCTCCATGGCAGGAACTACCAATTTTTGCAGACAATCACGGGCGTCTGGGCATTTGCTCATGACGTGAGCTTCCAGCAGAACTTTGTTGTCAACCGCTGATGCCTCAGGCTTGTGCTCCATCAGCGGCACCACATCACCGCTCGTGAAGGGCGAAGTAGCGAAGCCATCATCCACCGTTTTCGATGAAGGATGGCATGAATGCAAGAAGAATTTAGGGATAGGTGTAGGGAACCAGCTGAGAACACTAAAAAGGACGAATCCAAGCGATATGACCATTAAGGAACGCCGCAGGAAATGCGATGCTGGTCGGTCGCGGCGGGAATGGCTGGAGGCAGCCTCAGCAGATTCGATCGCGCCAAGATCATGGAGACCTTCCTTCTGATCCTGAAACTGTATCTTCTCCATAACTATCCGTACTTCACCGACCCTTATCGACCGGTATGTTATAACTGATGCGGGGAAGAGGTTAGATTCGGAGGCTGTGGGGGAAGCAGGATCATTGACGGATTAATTAATCGATCGATGTGACTGTGGAGGCCCGTAGAGAGCGTCACTTGAGGACGGGAGCACAGAGTTGTGAGCACAAGCAGCGCCTAAAGCTAATTAGCGGCGTTGCAAGGTGACCATCACCACATTCATTATTATTAGGCCATCCGGTAAGTACCGACTCCTGTACGCATATCTCATGAATCAAGACTGCAAGCCTCAACCTTTCTGTTCGTGGATCCTTCGATCTTCAACTATCTTATTTCTTGGCAATTGCAGGGGCAAACATCACCATCTTCATCTTGGAATGCTCGAATAAGCTAGAGGCCAGATGCCACAACTATCAATAGGCATGCACTGCTTGAATGACACATACCCCCTGTTCCCGGTCCTATCTTGAGATTGCAACGTTGTATTTGTTTAGATTAAAGCATACCTTAATATTCCTAACTAAGGCCCTGGCTCAGGTGTTACGTCGCCTGCTTCAGGGCACCCAACAACCTTATGCAATAATAATAGTGACATTATCTGCAGATCCATCGTCTCATGTCAAGTTCGGCCGAAATAGGGCCGAAAACAGGCCATGGATTGGCTCATTAAAGCAACCAAGACGCAGGAAAAGTCCTCCATTTCTCATAAAAGCGTCATGCAACCGTGACGGCTGCCTCTAGTAATTTAAAAAAAAGACATTTATCGACTTCACCAGTAGGTAGCACAAGGTAGATACACAAGTTAGAAGCCAACTGTCATGCTTGCTGACACAAGCGGTATTAGTGATTAACAAACAGCAATTAGATACGCATTGAGAGATGGTTCCCATAAGCGAAGAGATATCTCGAGATCGTTGAAGGCTTGGAGCTATTGGCATCGTTTGACGCCCTATAGGCAGCTAGATCCTTGGCTTGAGCCCACGTATACGAGCATTCGGCTAAATCATCCCTGCTCATTCTAGCATAATAGGGCATTCAAATGAAATCATCTATTCTGAGATCAGTACAACATCAAGGGGCATGCCTGAAGATGTCTAGCCAGGCTTGTTCTCTGCTATGTTCGTAGTCATTAGTACGCTCAGATATTGACTAGGACATATCGGAATGGCCGAAACCCAGATTACCATCCTTGCAAAAGTCGAGACTCATGGAGAACAATAAATCCTTTTAGTTTGCATTGGTTAAGCCAAAGCCCGAGGCATTTCCGAATGGCACCAGTACCACTCCGTTGGCTTCAGCGCTCAGACTTTTGCAGTTCCTTTAGACGTCAAAGGTTGTCGCTACCGCTCAACACGGCACATCTGCAATTTTCGTGATCATGCCTCTTATGACTAGCAAGGCGCGACATCATTGACCGTACTGGACGGAAGGTCGATAAGCTGAGAAAGTCGCCTGTGGTGAGCAGCTTCAGTGGGGACTGTATCAGAATGGCTCGTGGTGGTATTCAATAATAGTGAGCTGCTCATCCTCAAATCTCAAAGTATGCAGCGGGATGTGCGCATCCTGTCGCAGATGTCACCGGACTGTTGGCCCAACTCCGTCGGCTCGATGACACCAACGTCACTCCGATCTCGGAGTCTGGGCAGGGTCTAGCCTAGAACACCAAGAAGCGTGATACGTAGTCTATGCGGGCGTGAACATCGCTACTGCCAACTGGTACCTAATGTGATCACTGTTATTGCTATCGACCGGAACGAGGACTCTCATATCGCAAGCTGACTATCGCATGTTCACTGAGAGAGCCAGTCGATTTTTGAACGGGGTGCTAAGACGTCCATGAATGGGTTTAGGGCAAAGAGTGAAAAGAACCGATCGGGAGTTGTCAGTTGTCACCCAGGAATAGCATGTTTCATCAGGGACCTAGATCATAGCGCCATTGTGATCCACATGTAGAAGCCTTGGGTACCCTGGCGAATCGGGGTACTCAGTCTTTGAGATTCGAAGATAGAGAGACTCGACTCCCAGTCTCAATGCGGTCTTACAGACCAGTGGATGAAAAGAAATTTGGAGACTGGTCGCAGAGGACTTAATTCTTGATCCTAGTATGGAGTACGGAGTACTGATAGTAAGTCTGCATAATTTTAAGGAGACCCACCGTTTACTACCACATGGCTTCTTTGGGTTGATATAGATAATCCGTGCTCGTGTCCCGCAGCCAGTCTCAAGTGAGCAGTAGCTCGACTGCTCCGTAAATATCTAGTATTGCCGGCGATTTAAAGTTTTATATTCCTTTTTCTTTTCGTCTCGTGCTTTATTGGCTTTCAACCGTCGCTTAAATGGAGAAACAGAAGGATGTGTCGAACCAGTGGGACAACACTCAAGGAGGCCAGTGCTCCGGGGTCGTGAAGGCGAGAATAATGCTCTGTCCACAGTTGACTTCCTTATGAAAGCCTGGCGATAGAACAAATTATCATAGGGGTAGATGGAGGAGTCGTGAATAGGTACTGTCAAGCGGAGAGGCATCAATATGAGGAAGATGACTGGAGGGCGGAGAACTGGTAAGAAAGGAAACGTCAACAATCAATCAAACAATCAACAATATGCTAAACGATGAAGAGAGCATATTTACCGCTAAAGGTGTTAATCAAACCAGTGCCGGAGAATATCCGAGTCATCCACGGTTGTCGTCAACCACAAACGATGTCTCAGGCTGTCATTGCTCGGATTGATTCAGCAGGGTCACATCGTCTCGTGCCGAAGGTCGCATTTGCTCCATCTGCAGCGGCTTTGAAGCAAGTGAAGCTACTACGTACTACTCCTAAGATCTTCCATCTTTCCCACTCTTATTTCCCTCCACCCCTCCCTCCAACAGCACCTCACCGTTGAATAATTACCTTTCCTTTCCTTTCCTCTCCCGTGTTGTGGAGAATAATGCCTTCGTATCCACTGGCTGGTCCTGTTTAGACCCTTTTCTTACTCCCTCCAGCTCGTCTGTCTATACTTAATAGCCCTTTCTTTCCACATCGCATAGTCGCTTTTCGACATAACCAGCTTCTGCCTCAACCGTGGAGAATCGGTGTTGATCACGTCCACATCTAAGGTATTATTGAGTAGGTAATTTATTTTCCCCGTCCTTGTTTGTGCCAATAGTTTTCTTTTTTTGCGCGCAATGACTATCCTGCTCTGTGGCCACTGCCCTTGCCATTATTCCTGCGATTCCCGCAGATCCTTGCTGTCATTGGCACTTCAGGATGTTCTTCGGGTTTAGGCAGACCTCGCAACTTGTGGCTCACTGATTCCCATTTTAGAGATACAAATCTTGCTCGTCAACTTACTCCCTTGATCCTTCGCCCTCGCACCGGAGCTTCCCCTTTCTCTGCAATAACAGCTTCGAAGGACCCGTTCAGATCCATGCGCCTTGACGATCAAGCCCTCAATCCCGTTTTCAGCTCAAGCTCCTCATTTGATCGACCTGTGGCAATCCAAGGGAGCGGAATCAACAAGACCTGTCCCTGCCATTGAGACATGCGCGCTCTTTGCATGGCATAAACTTGAATACATACATTCGCATCCTATGAGTCTACTCGAATGACCTTTTCGGATTTCATGCATTCCACTTGATCAGGTCATTTCGCGTTCTCACACATCCAGGAGATTTACAATGGCACCGATGAACGTGATGGAGGCGGGGAACAGCAGGGATGAGGAACATGATATACATGAAGACGCAATCGACGTCGAAGAGGATGAAGAGGAAAATGTGTCCGAGCTTGATCCTTCACAGAAGGAGTACCTAGCGTACCAACGTAGGCTTGATGATTTTCTGTCGCCTTTGGTTCTTGACGAAGCAGTCCTCTACAGACTTGCGCGTCGCTTCTCGAGCACATACCGCCACCTAGCATTACACTCTGACCAGCAGTTTTTGCCCACTCCCGTCACTAGACTGCCCACGGGTCTTGAGACCGGTCGTTATCTGGCTATTGATGTTGGAGGAAGCAATCTGCGAGTCGCATTCATTGAACTGTTGGGAGAAGCGGCCGACTCCGATATCCGTTCAACAGACGCATCGGAAAGATCAAGGGATACCCTTCGAAAGGCACAGAGACAACGAGTCAAACGGACACTAGAGAAAGCATGGCCCATACAGGAACATTTGAAGATGGATAAGGCGGAGGACCTCTTCGCATGGATTGGGGACTGCATCGCGGAAGTGGTCGCCGAAAGCTTGACATCGGACGCCACGAAGGGCAACATTCCCCAAGAATTAGACATGGGAATTACGTTCAGTTTTCCTATCATGTGAGTATCCTTGCCATGAAAAGTCGTGACCTGTTATTATTTTCTCTCGGGTGACTCTGGTGCAATTCCGTTTGACTGACAAAGTCATACAGGCAAGAGTCGCTCGCGGAAGCTACGCTGATGCCGATGGGCAAAGGGTTCGCTATCACCTCGGACCTCAATCTTCGCAACATCCTGCTTCATGGTTACGAGAAGCACACCAGACGTCCTGACGAGGACGAGCCCTCGAGCAAGCGCCGGAAACTCTTTGCACTACCTAAACTGAAGATCGCCGCTATCACAAATGATGCCGTCGCTACGCTTGCATCTCTAGCTTACTCCGTCAAGTCCCTGCCCAACAGTCGTGTCGCAATGGGTATAATTGTAGGCACAGGCTGCAACGCCACTATTCCCATGAAGCTTGAGTCTCTACATGAATCTAAAGCGGAACATGTCAAGTCAAAGAACCCGGAAGCAAAAGAAACAATTGTCAACACTGAATGGACCATTTCGGGCGCCGCCCCTCCTTTGAAAGAGCTCAATATCATAACCAAGTGGGACGAAGAGCTAGACAAAGCATGTGCACGTCCTGGGTTTCAGCCCTTCGAGTACATGACCGGTGGCCGGTACATCGGAGAACTCATTCGGCTGATACTCTTTGACTACCTTACGAACATTGTTGGACTGGAGAAGAAACAGCTTCCCGCAACGCTCGTCCAGGAATATGCCCTGACCACATCGTACGTCTCAGACAAAGTCGCTCGCCCACAACGTGACGAAGATCTCGCTGCGGAACTGAACCAATCGTTACCTCCACCCGAGAGTAGCGAATGGCGCTGGGATGCTTTGACTGCGGGCGCTTTTCGGAGGATCGCTCGAGTTGTACAGAGTCGATCTGCCGGGTTAATAGCTGCGGCAGTGGTTGGATTACTCGCCTGCGCACAAGAGATCGAGTTGAAGGTGGATAGCAATGAGAACTCACCGCAAAGTTCAACTGCCGCGTCGCCTCAGCGCAACGGTAGCGCTAAACTGCAGGCCATTTTGAACGAAACTACATCCTCGTCCTTGGAGGCAGGCGCTGCTAGGAATGGTCAAAGGCCGATTGTTCCAGTTCTACTGCCTACACAGACACCTGCAGATTGGCAGTCGGGCCCTGAAGAGCTTGTTGTTGCTTACACTGGCGGGATAATCCAACACTATCCCAATTTCAAGGAGACGTGTCAGCAATACATTGATCGACTGATCATGAGAACGGGTCCCCAGAAGAGCGGTAAATCAGTATTTCTGCGAGAAGCTTCAGATGGAGGAGTCATCGGTGCTGGCGTGCTTGCTGGAATGGTGAACAACGGTTAGAAATGCCTGGTTCTCCAGTGAACGTTCAAAATGAAATTTTAACGAGAGATTATGATTATCATGCGGTCTAAATCTATTCTTGAACTGGCGCTATCTGCAGGAGCCTCGGTTATCTCTGTTTTCCGAGAGGGATTTTGGTGTTCCTTTTCTGTCCTCTGTTCAACAGGTCTTAGACTGAATTATTTGCTCCATCCTTTTGTGCTGAGTAATTGGACTTTTTGAATTTTCATTCCCAGCTTTGAATGCCGGTCTCCAGAGGTCTGTATTATGACCGTTTCTGTATGCACAATTCTATTTTTTTGTAATCAACTTCAAAGACGATTCTTCCTCGATCTTCTCAAACCAGCTCCGCAGGATGTCCGGGTTTGCTGGGGCGATCCTCCTCCATCATCCATCCAGACGTGATACCGAGTCTGAGGACATGGTCACTGTGGATAGTCTTCGCGAGACCGGGATAAGGCAATCGCACATTGTCGTGTCAAGATCAGATTATCTCTGACGATACATAAGCCGATATGGAGTAACTGCAAGCGAAGGGGAAGACCCAGCGGCGTATGACTGCAATCCATCTCAGTTCAAACAACTGATGGATACGCCGCAAAGCATATTTCACTCACAACAGCCTAAGTGAATAACGATGCTATATGGCGCATATCAGACTCTCGCCCCTATGCCCATGCACGCCAGGTCAGAAATTCGTGGACTTAGCCAGGTTGCTCGCTCAGATGTAGCGAAACATGTTGTTCCGAACACTCCGTTTCATGGCGGTTGGTTTGCCATCCTCATATTCGATACCAGAGGCCCCACCCTCACCAGACATCTGCTCGAGGCGTTCACGAAGCTCCTCGTCCGCTTGAGCAACACTTTTGGTCATTTTGGGTTTTGATTCCTTGCTGCCGTCGCGGACCTTCGACAGATCCTCGGACGGGGTCTGAACTTCGAGGGACTTTAGCAATGAGAGACGACAATCGCTTGGGGTACATCATGCACGAACCAGTTTTAGCATCTGACTTGGACGACTTTTGCGCCGTGTAGGATAAGAGCCGCTTTCCAGAGCAGAGGCGTGATGTACGCACAGGCAGGCGTCCTGCCATGCACGAAATTTGTTGTACATTCATGATGTTCATGTGTCAAGCAAAAGAATTTTGAAATCCAGCTCCATCAGAAGAAGTAGATATTTCAAGTTCTTTACCTTTCTGGGGTGTTATTCTGTTGACACTGATATAATCATCAATACTCCGTAGTGATGTCAATGTCACATGACATCGCGATTAATTTATCACGTGATGGTTGTCCCCGCGATACGCTTCAACGGCCCAGTCCGACTCTTACTGATTCATCTTTTCGCCATCCCCTGACTTGATCGCTCACATTTAAATGACAACATGAGTGCTCAGGCATACTATGAGTTGTATCGCGGGAGCAGGTACTAGACACTCAGCAAAAGCTGTGTTGCTTTTCACTAACCATTTTACCCAGTCTCGGTCTCTCCCTTACCGATACGCTCGATGACTTGATCAACGAAGGCCGGATTGAGCCCCAGCTCGCCATGAAGATTCTCTCCACGTTTGATCGTGTTATTACAGAAGTGCTCGCGGATAAAGTGCGCGCAAGGCTTACGTTCAAGGTAGCTTCTACCGTCTACAACTTGCCCGACCGATCTAGGAAACCGGGAATAGAACTGCTCTTGTGAGAACATTGACGGTGACTAACTTGCCCTTTCTTGGACTGTAGGGTCACCTGGATACCTATCGATTCTGCGACGAAGTGTGGACCTTCCTTATCAAAGACGTTACTTTCAAGTTGGACAACCAGACGACAGTGACAGCAGACAAGGTGAAGATTGTGAGTTGCAATAGCAAGCGCCCTGGAGAGGCGTAAACACCTTCTTATGGATTTACTCATGGCGTTTTGCTGGGCTATTTTACTCGCCAGGCGTTTTCCTGTACACGATGTCACCATTTGATTTGGCTGGCCACATGGTTTTCTTCATCTTTCGGGTGTTTTCCTATCGGCGTTGGGGCAAGAACTAGATTTCGCATCACGAATACCTCAATAGTCATATCAAATCAAGATACCCTGATTCATCTACCTTTCTCATTCTGCGATGGTCGAAAGTTGAGTTGGCGTGCAGTTTCCTGCTACTTGCTAGGTAGACTAAGTACCATTGCGGAGAGCGGGGCGGAACGCCTCCCGCGCTCGCTCGTTCATCGATTGCGGAGATAAATTATAGTCAGATCTCGACATCGAAGACCTGACAACACAACGATAGAAGTTCAGTGATGTCGCGTTTTGCCTGAGCCGAAATTTTCAAAGAATGCAGTTCAACATGCCTCGAACGCTTCCATGGCTTGCAGGCATCGGTACCAAAGCCGAGGACGCAAAGAGTTCACCGCGTCGACGTGAAGTGAAGCACGAAAAAGGTTCGGGCCACAGCGCTGAGGAGACTCCGAAGGCATCCAAGTCTACGTCTCGCGGAGACAAGCGAGATTTTCTTCGGTCTTGTAAGTAAAGGATATTCTGGAGGTGTAAGAGACCTTTCTGATAAGATATACACAGCACCGAGTCCTCCATCGTCTCCGATCCAGCGATGTCCCTCAGAAGAGTACGCACTGCAAATCAGCCTGGAGATTGGCGGAGCTTTACTAATATGCAAAACACAGATATTTGATTGAAGGGTTCGACAAGGATGATATTTACATGATGGTCGAGGACGAGTTCTACGCCATGGCGCAGATGTTCACCAAGCACCTCCACTATGCGGAATACGTCAAACGCAAGAAGGAGGCAAAACTCCAAAACGCAGCAGCAATTAAAGACCTCGCCAGACCTACTGATGGTGTCACGCCGAAAAGCGAAGAGACGAAGAGGAAGGAGGCGGCCGCCGCCCTCTCAGCCCGTCAAAGGGCAGGCTTGGAGAAAATGGAGGGTAAGCGGCCGCAGCTGGACTCTGATAAGGAGGAAGACGATACAGATGAAGACGATGGGCTTGCGGGTACCTCGCTAGGGTACCTTATGACGAGTCCACGGAAGGCTAGGTCGCTAGTAGGCATGCAAGGTGTCAAATCGTCCACTAGGGCGGCTGCTGGGTTCGTCCAGGCGTCTGGTTCTAAAAGGCAGAAGACGAATCCTGATGCGCATACCCATTCTTCACCCAAGGTTGAAGTTGAAGCAGACGATCATGCGGCGGATGCAACTGCTACGGAAGATGACGACTTGGACGTACAGATCACCAAGTCTTCCACAAGACCGACAGCGAAGAAACATTCTATTGGATCAGATCCCAGCTCACCGGTCTTAAGGACTGGTTCTTCTACTCCTCAGTATACTGACAATGACGATAAAGGAAAAAGACCCGTCCGCGTTATTCACAGAACTCCACCGTTGGGTAGATCGAGAAGAAAAGTATTCTTCGATGACTTTGACGAGCTACCAGAGCCGTCAAATCCAAACCCTTCGGCACATGGCCGGCTCAAATCTCACACAGCTAATAATACAAAGGATCCGAACGAAAGTGGTGTAAATTCGAAAAAATCCCGTCTCAATGAAGTTCCGACATTTTTGTTTTGAACATAGAACAGCGACAATCCCCAATCTCCTAGAGATATCCATTGGCGACATGCTTCGAAATGTCCAACGATCCTAAGTCGGATTCAACATATTTGTCAAAGCGAAATCATCACTCATGGCAAGAAGACGGGCCCACGAGTTTAATGCTCAGCCTCCGGACATGCTCCTTGATCTTGTCCCGTGTGGACGGCTGACGCTGAACTCCCTTGACTGTGTCCTTCTCTAGTGCCGAGCCATGACTATGCAATGTCAGCGCGCTGGGTAGAAAAATCGTCAGAACTAGTTTCTATATTATGATTTAGCAATGGAACTAACTCATCGTCCGGGAAGAAGTTTGGCAGCTCTTCTTTGCGGAAGTTCGTTGGTGGGCCCTGCGGACAAGGTCAGAATTTCGCTCGAGGAATGCTGAGGGCTTTGGACTTACTATCTCCAAGACCCTATGTGTCTTCTTCTGAAATGGTGATTTCACGAATCGGAGAATCTGTCTGAAGCACTCCATAGTTGGGACAAGTTGGTAATACAGTTTATGGGAAACAAATCGAAAATGAGTGTTGAAATCCGGTTAACCGATATATGCAAAGGTTTTCGCGACGAGAAGATCAGAAATGATGCAAAAACTAGCGGGCAAGAGGGCACTTTCGCAGGCTGCTTTGAACGAATGACGTTTATACCAAACGATGGACTTTCGACTGAAACGCTTGAAACAATACAAAAATTCACGATAAATGAAGGACTGGTCGATGCTCTATGACATCAAGGCTATGGATTGGAGTCAGAGAGTCGAATTTGACATGGACATGGTGCATTCATATATAGTGAATGCCATCTTAGGGAGCTGCAGCCTACAGTATGGCCTTGTTTAACCGTTTCCGCCTGCTGCAATGTAGGCTAAGCTGATCGGTAGTCTCTGTGGAACGACGAGCATTGCGATAGTTTCGAGGGAAAACTTTGTGAAGCGCGCTGTCACACATTCCTTTGGCAGCTGTCCCCTCGCAGCAAGTGCTGCATTTGCGGGTTTTACCTGGGTGACTTGTCCCAATAAGACGGCCTCGACAAAGCCGTGGAATTTTCTGCCAGAGAGTTCTTGGGCCCTTCTTGACGAACTCTTCCTCATTCGATCTTCGTCGAATTTCGATGAAAATGCAGGGCAACAAAATTGTCAGGCCTTGCATACTTACACCGCTGTCATCGGCTCCTTGAAAGCGTGTCGATAACACTTCTACAGCAACAGACTTCGGCGTCTGGTCCATGGACTGGATACGTGCAGCAAGCCCCCCTGCACCTAGATTCCTGAGTACGCAGTTGTCACTCGCTTTGTCTAAATCGGTTACCGATTTGCTGGGCCTTTATTCCTACCTCCAGTGGCTTAAATCGACCTGTTCCAGTCCAACGTCCTAGATGTCTCGGAAAGCGGCAGTATGCATATGCACCATTTGACGTGCACAGAATGTGCCATCACATCTCTACGCTGATAAAAATAAGTCCATAGCGATAACAGCCAAAGGCAATTTGCCTGATACCTTTCCTTTACTTTGAAAGGTCGATTTGTCTGTTTCTCAGTAGCATTGCGCTCATCATAGGCGCGCTCGTGGCAGTATGCAGTTTTCCATCATCTGGGGAGCTGCATTAAACAGTGTTCCATCGCTCGTAACTATTGCCGTTATCGCGATCAACATTCCTATGTCAGTCCATTTTCCGCCTCTACACGCGACGTGTGTGAGGGTCGGCCGAGTTCAAATTTGGGCCGAAGACAGCACAGCACCACTGGCCTCCTCTACCTCCTTCTCTCGTGTATGGTCGCATGCTGTATGGCGCTGCGCGATCCATAAGGGGGAACGAGGATTGTGCATACGAATGTACATATCCCTTGCTTCAGCAGCTATGCGGCCGCAGCGGCCCCCTCCTCAGCATTGACATTCTTGTCGCCCCATCTGCTCTATTATTTGCAGGTTTGATTGACTGCAATTTGGTTTATTTCTTGCTTTCCATTGGCCGATGGGTGAGGGATCCGCCTGCCTCGAAACTGTAAAGGGAAGGTCTCAAAAACCGAAGCGTCGAATTATCCCTTGGCATGTGCAAAATTCCTCCGAGGCCAAGGGGAGATTACAGTAGAGATGTCCTCTGCTTTCTCGCCCTATCATGACGGGTATGGCGGCAATTGATGGGAGGTTGACAATTGTCCTGAATGCAGCAGCTGCCTGGCTCTTTTACTACGCTCCTGAGCATCGCTAGCTCAAATTCCTGCGTCTTCCGCCGTATCCTAAACATCGTGGGAATAGAAATAAACTTCATTGGCTTAGCTGCAGAATTCAAGAGGTCTATTTTGGTGCGAAATGAGCATGACCCTTTTGTCGCTGGCATGCAATCCCCAGTCGCCCTGTGACAGGAGATAAGAGACGGGCGTGCCTCGTGAGGGTCGAGATCCTGAATAACCATTCCTCGAATTCTTCTCCGTTGACGGAGACTATCCAGTGATATCATTATTACCTGGGTCTATCTCAATACTTCGCTAATAGGGCCTGACTCTTGGTATTTCGATGCTAATGGCTGTCAAAGGATAATAAGTCATGTATGAGTTATCTATTTCGGATAATCTTTGACATGATAGCTCTTGAGCTTGACGAATTGCTCGAACCCGAACCTGCTCAGCGTGACACCACGACCTGAGTTCTTCCAACCGGTCCATGCAAGATCCTACAGACATGTCAATCGTCACCTTCGTTGGAATATAAACCAGAGAGTGTGTATTACTTACCGGACTAGGGTAGTCAGATCTGTTAATGAAGACAGTTCCCGCCTCGACTTGCTCAATGAGATCCTCGGCCTTAGGGACATCCTTCGTCCAGATGCTTGCAGTGAGTCCGAACTCGCTGTCGTTCATGAGCTTGACTGCCTCCTCATCGCTCTCAACCTTCATCACGGGAAGCACAGGGCCAAAAGTCTCCTCCGTCATGACACGCATATTGTGATTGACGCCCGTCAGCAATGTGGGCTTGACGTAATTACCATCGGCAGGAAGATTGTCGAACGTCTCGTTGGCAGGGGTGTCGTCCCGAGCACCCTTCTCGACCGCCTCAGCGATATGCGCCAAAATCGTCTCCTTCGCGCGCTTAGAGATGACGGGCCCAATCTGCGTAGTCTTCTCCGACGGATTCCCAACACGATACTTGCTCAGAACCTTCTTCACCTCAGCAACGAACGTCTCGTAGATGTTCTTGTGGACGTAGACCCGCTCAATCGCGCAGCAGCTCTGACCACTGTTGAAGATTGCCCCATCAACAATCTCCTCCGCCGCCCACGCCACATCCACATCGTCCCGCACATAAGCCGGGTCCTTGCCACCCAGCTCGAGCCCGACACTGACAATGCGATCCGACGCGGCCTTCTGAACAGCCAACCCACCAGCCACAGACCCAGTGAAGCAGATATGGTTGATCTGAGGGGACCGAACAAGCTTCTCGAGCATCTCCGGCGCTCCGCAGTGGAAATACTGAAGGACATTCTCCGGAAGACCAGCCTCAGCGAACGCAGCAGCAACCTCCTCCACAACTGTGGGCGTCTGTGGCGACGGCTTCAAGATAACAGCATTGCCCGCCAGAATCGCCGGGATCAAGCTGTTGACCAGAACCAGGTAGGGATACTATACAAATCACCGTCAGTAAAACACGCCCCTCTTTGCACGCTCAACAGAATTGAAACCCGCAAACATACATTCCAAGCAAATATAATCAGCACAACCCCCACCGGCTTCCGCTTAATGCACCTCTTGAACCCCTTCTCCGCCTCCCCAGGCACAATCCCCTCCTTACCCAGCACCGAAGGCGCAATCCGATTCAAATACTGACTGCGCTTCACCGCCGTCGAGATCTCGACACCAGTGTACGAGGTCGGCCGCCCCATCTGCTCCGTCAACTGGTGCGCAAGCTCATCTTTCCTCTTCTCGAGGATGGCTAGTGCCCGATCGACGATCTGCTGTCGCTGCTCGAGGGTCGTGGAGTGCGAGAAGGAGCGGAATGCCTCCTGGGCGAGGTCGGGGATGCGCTTGATTTCATCGGCGGAGATGCCGGTACGGGTGAGAATCGGGCGGTTGGTGGAGGGGGAAATGGTTGTGATGGTTTCTGCGGACATGGTGATTCGTCTATATTATGGTGTTTCGTTTGTACAGGTCGGCGGGTGAGCAGTCGGGAGGAAGGAAATAGTTCATAGACCGAGGGGTATCTGTGAGCGTTATCTATGCTGGAGGGGTGTCTTGTCACGTTATCGGGTGGAGCTCCCCGCTGGTGGCGGGATCCACTAATTTCTGGAGAGTCTCCGCCGAAAGGGGACTGATATCTATATTCCACGTCTTCTATGACCCGAAACATACCTGGGTGGCGTTGTAATGGTCAAGGGACGTTAAGGTACCTGGAGATAGAATTTAGATCCTAGGAGAAAGAGGAATAGACATAGTCCGCTATCTCTATCAGCTTATCGCGACATCGCATATGACTATGCTACAATAGCATTTCATCAACTACGCAACTCGTAAAAAGACCGAGCTTAGAGGTTCTGGTAGGTTGGTAACTTGATGATCTTCAGTGTTACCGAAGAATAGCATCCAATTGCTTTTCATGGATCATCTCTATACGAAATTCTAGACGGCGTCTATCCTACTGACTGCGCACGAGACGTGCTCCCGCCCAAGTGTAAGGATAGTTGTGCTGATACCAGTTGACACTTTTTGAAACGGTCAGTACATATTCAAATCGACATGACAGGTGATAACTTACAATGTTGTCCGCCCGGCGATTCTGGGGTGCGTGGCCCACGAGCCACCCAGGACAATGTTGTGCTTTCCGTCAAAGAAGTCCGCTATTTCCGGTTAGTTGAGTCTATAGAAATCCGTCGAGCAGGTCAACAGCTTACCTGTATAACCTGGATAAATATCCATGGCCTTGAAGCCATCGTGTGGTGTTATTGGCGTGCTGGTCCATTCCCAGACTCCTCCCAACTCACCCTGACCGGCAAGTCGATCGCCGTTCTGGATGACCGGGGTAGGATGCCAGTGCTTAAACCCAACGTTGCAACCATGGAGGTCAACAAATACTGGCATTGTGCTTTGGGAAGGAGGTTGGACTGGCTGGTGTTCCGGGGTCCGAGGCTTATCCTGGTGAACCTTCGAGTGCCCGTTCGTCACCATATCACCGTTAGTGCCGTTGACGCCGTTGACACCGTTACTACTTTTGTCAGACGAGGCCAAGTTTCCAAACACTTAGTAGAAAATACGAACCTTTCGTGATCCGATGGCTCATGTCTTGCCTCCTTCAGCTGAGCGGAGAAGTTGTAGATACTCTTGACCTCCTCATAAGTAGGGAGTCTACAGCCCACCCATTCGGCGTATTGGGACAGTTCGTCGTAGGAAGCCATAACAGGCCAATCCTGCGCGAATTCAAGCGGAATACGTCCAAATACGGTGCGGACAGCGAAGTTGTCCATGAAATCCTTTGTGGCTTGGCTGCTCTCCAGAGTGACCCCCTTGGAGATTGGATAATTCTCATCTGAATGGGTTAGGACCCACGACTCTGGCCGCCGGCGCTGACGAGTCGCTTGCAGATATTTGGCGTATTCGCCGTTTGTTATAGCACGAGCCTGTGCTTCGAAAGCACGAACCGTGATAGTTCGCTGAGGCTTCTCATTGTCCCATCCGAAAGACACATCAGGCAAAGATCGTTCGTCGGTATCATCGAGCCCGATGGATAATGTCTGTTCGGGTATAGCAAACCACTCATTTGGTTTCGCGTTTGCTCTGGCCTGATGGAACAACTTTTCGAAGTCTGGTCTGTCTGCAAGCGGCGGTGGGAGGGTCTTGTCACTCTGCAAAAGCATATAGAGGAAGGTTTCCAGGTGCATTGCTTCATGCTCGAAGCCAATCCAGAGTGCTTCCCCGAGGCAGCGGTTCCGCGTTATGTCATCCCTCTGCAGAACCGATTCAATCCTACTTCTGACTCTGTCCTGATAATCCAGAATCTCAGCAAGGGGAGGCCATTCATCTGGAATTTCACTATGAGAGTGGCAGTGCTCGGGATTGTCTACATCGGGGTCAATCCCGCGCTCGAAAATCTGTCGATAGTTTCGTGGTTCTGTCGGAGAGCCACCGAGAGCCCGTGTCAAATGGATGTCTAACAGAGCATCAGTATCATGCTCACGGCATTGACTAAAAGGTTCTGGAATACCGACCGTTGAATGTGGGGATGTGTCCAAAGTAGAAGATCAATGCATTGCGAAGCTTGATAGGTTTCGCGAGGAGTTCTTCTCGGGGCACCATGGCCTTTGTAACTGTGTCCCAAGCGGCCCACAATGACTGGAATTCTTTGAAGCTCGGAACTGGATTGGCGGCATATTCGGACGGTTGGCTGGGAAGGCTGAGGGTTGGCGGTGACAGCAGATGGATATCTGTCAGTGGATGGCAGTTCATTAGCCGACGCTTCTCCCATAATCTCTGCTCACAGCGCTGCCGGAGGCAAGGACCAACTCACGGTACTCTTCAGAGCTATTTCCAAGCTCATCACAAAGGACGAGGTTCGCAGCCCGCCAGAGTTGCTCCCGTTGTTGGGGGCTATACTTGGTTGCCTCTTCAAAAACCAATCTCTCGCCTTTTTGCAGAAGCACGCCATCGATCGTAACATCCTGCTTCGGTGAGTAGAATGCTCGATGTCGACCCCCGTCAACATCATAGTCTGTCACCACCTCCCATTCCGAAAGCTTGAATGCCTCGTATCCAAGAATTGCATTCGCATGTAATAGCCCATTCTCGTAGAACCTCTGGGTAATGCCCTTTGAATCGTTATATGCCTTGTAGACCTTTTCCGGGTCCGTACAAGCATCTAGCCCAATGATCATCAGATCAGATGGCTTGAGCAGCCGAGCAAATTGGGCAAGAAACTCCGCTGCACCTTCACGACTGAAATTCCCAATTGAGGATCCCATGGACATAACCACAGTGGGACGCTGTAGGTTCTGGGGATTGCTCAGCCAGGCAAGGGCATCGTCATAGGTCCCGTGAAGACCGTGAAGATCAACATGAGAGTACTCGTCAGGTGATACCTCGGCAAAGGTGCGCTGTAGCTCTGACAGGGATAGATCCAATGCATAGTAGTCGACGTGCTTTCCTGTCCGCTCGAACTCCTGAAGAAGGATCTTTATCTTACGAAGGTTCCTGCACAGGTGATTAGATACAGAACCCTCGGAGCATTCTTCGGAACAAATCATACCCACTACCCAGCTCCAATAATTGTGCGTTCTCGGGGACACGTTCCACAATCTTCTTGGAGTAGTTCTGCAACACTTCGATTTCCGCGTTGGTCAGGTAGTACTCATCCACGTAGGTGATTTCTTCGAAGAGCTTAAGCCCTTGAGCGTCGTAGAGCAGCATGGTGGGCAATGATTTTGGAGTACCCTCGGGAGGGTTGAGACCCTTGCGAATCTCGTTCACGAGCGAGAATTCCACGTCATTTTGATGTATATCGACAATCTCGACATTTTTCGAAGGGCACGGCAACGGGGACATCCTGACTATACTTTAAACTTCAAGAAACAACAGGAGGAAAAGGAAAGGCGAGAAATATGTTCTCGGAGTAAAGAATGAAGAATTAATTCAGATTGATATAGGGAGATTTCGGCCCTTGTTTCGACAGAAGAATTGAGTGAGTGAGGGGTACAGGAGGGGAATGCACTAGTTTAAATGACAGAGCTGAGCTGCTGGATCAGATGCAAAAAAGAAATAAATTGGGGGGGAAATTGGACGGAACATTCTCCAGGAACAGGACTACGAATAGTAGAACATGATGCAGCATGATGATTAGTCGGGGAGAGGTAGAAAGGGCAGCTCTATGGGCCAGACCTCGAGCTCCTGCCCGGATGTAGGGGTAAGCATCGCCAGGTCCAGCATCATCATCATGTTGGTTGCATGGAACACGATAGGCCGTCCCTGAATAATACACTTCAAGCTAACAAATGATAACTGAGCTATTTTGATGCAAACACCCCGCACTAGGTAGGTATATCCTCTCTCTCACTCAGCAAGAGAGAGAGGAAATAATACCAAGGAGCCGCCAGAGGCGAAGATCGCGAATTGGATTATCAGATGGGGATGGGAAAATCCGCGAGGTAAGGTACAGGTCCGAGTGGTGTGACGTCGTCGGCCATCCCACTCTGCAGTAGTACCCTGTACCTGAGCGTATACCATCCATGCAAGTCTTAATGCAAGTCACAAATCACTATCGAGTTAGCCCGCCTGATTCCTGTATCCATAATTTTGATGCCTTTTGCACTCGCGACTTCTCAAACTTCTCAACACTTCTCAACAACGCCTTGTTTTACTGTCATGCTCGGTGAGAACCCGACTCAACCGGGACACCATTACAAGTGACTCATGCAAACGGAAATATTTACCCTGAGTAGTAACGACCTGCTATAGAATTGGGAGTCGCGTCGTTCAACAATCCAACCATAAGCGCGGAAGCTGCCATGGCTGCAATCCCGGTGGAGACAAGAGTCAAGATGGATGACGTTGGTGAGTTTGCATCTGATTTGCACTGTTTGTCTGTCTCACTTTCTCCATATTTATGCTGTTTGTTAGGTTTGCTAGTTCCACAAATGTCCGTATTCTGTGGATCCACAGCGCTAGCATCTATGTGCTTACAGCTTACAGCTTCTTCAAGTTTCTAAGCAGGATCCGAGATAGAGGTAGGTATTGGTAATCAAACACCTTGCAATATTGGCCAGTATGTGAAGGAATTTACACCCGCCAGGAACAAGGCTGAGAGCCACAGACGTATGCCGAGCTGCCTCAGGCACGATGTATGTCACGTGACTAACTCTCAGTATTCGTAGAGCTTCCTACCAGTTTCTCTACATCTCCCCAAGCACTGTCTTTCCTTATGTATCACACCACTAGCCCATTCGGGGGCACTGGATAACATTTCCGTAGATGATTCTCGAGGAGATTCACGATAATTCTTGTCATCCAACTGGGATCGTGATGATATATTTTCTATTGTTCCTGTTTCTAATATCTCTACCTAACAAGGGAATATCACTAGGTCTCATACTGTCATCAATCTGTTCCATAGCATAGGCCGTTGTGTAACGACATATCCATCAAATGACTCAAAAGACGCCAATCGATCGTCCAACGTCACTGATGGAGAAATCCCACGCCCAGCATGCAACAAGCATACCGCCCACGCTCATCATGAAAGCCATCAAAACATTCACGGCATTATTATCCAGCACATCCCATCCGCTCTCGACCCGCCGGCTCTCATGATGCGGCTCCGTGGCTCGCCCTGGCGACATGCCCCTCGAAGTCCCCGTAGCGCGAGTACCCTTCAACGTGGCAGCATTCGCAACCTCCTCGGTATTGCGGAGGTGCACGCTCCCGTCAGTACTCCGAGAGAAGCTCGACACCGGCGCCGTGCTGCCAGGCCGAGCGGAGGAAGGATGGACGAGGACCTGCTTCCGCATTAGCATCTGCGAATGGGCGTGACAACATCGGATACACATACCTTTCCACCACCAGTGCCCTCGACAATCTTCCCGCTGCGCTTATCCACCACGCTCGCCTGTAACAGCCCACCCAGGATACTGTCCAGCACGCTTCCCAACGCGCCCCAAGCCGTCACAGCCAAGATCCACTGCACGCGACTCACCGGCCCAGACGCATCCCCCGAGCAAAAGGGTATGAGAATGGCCGACGTCACCGCAATCGTAAACGCCCCCAGCACACCAGCCAACAAACCCGTAGCCGTAACCCCACCATTCGTACCGGGCGGCACAACCCGGAGCGTAGGCGACGTAATCAGCCTCGGCTTCGACTTGGAGAGAATCCCCAGCTCAGAGGAAAACGTATCCGCAGCGACAGCAGCATAGTTCCTAACCGCGGTCATCAGTACCCATCACCTGAGAATCACTCCACAGGGTAAACATACGCCACAATCCCCACAACCAAAACATCTCCCGCCCGCCGACCAAGCGAGAAACACTCTTCCTCCTCCTTTGCGTCACGGACCAGAACCCACGTATGCAGCAGGACCAGCACCGTCGCGACGACCGAGTTCGCCAACACCTGGATATGAGTGCGCTGGGCCTCGCCGCCCTCAGCGCCCGTCGCGGAGAGCGTAAGCCGGGACTTGACCTCATGTTTAACCTATCGCCCGCAGCGCGCGGAACCAATCAGTCGATTGCAGAAGAAGAAACGGGGGCATATCGAGGTGACATACCTTCGTGACCTTCGATCCACCAAGGTAGAATACCGCGAGGAGCGCAAAAGGCGCGGACCACGGATGCACAACGTGCGCGATCGCGGTCAGGACTGCGGCGATGATACCCACTGGAGTGAGGGCCTTGCGGGACCAGGCGCGGTGGGCGAGCGCCAGGACGGCGGGGACGGCGAGGATGGGTTTCATTTTGTTGTTGACCCTGTAGTGAGCTCTATTGAATCAAGTATGATGTAGTTGTAGAAAGCATGGTTGGAATGAAGGGTGCGTAAGCTGTTCAGCTGAGAGATAGGCTGTCGAGTAATCATTTAAAATCGAACCGGGTTACCCCATCCGGAGTAGTGGATCTCAGCTTGTCAACTGGCGTCATCCCGACCAGCTCCACTCCAGCGATCGATCTATGGATAGCCTCACAAGAAGTCTCTCATCTTCATCTTCAACATTATCTTCTAGCCAAAGGTCCAATTCTGGGTCTACTGTCAGGAATAGTGATGCACGTGTATCTCTCAATACCGATGATTGATATGTATATAACTGCTTTAAGATCAAGTCTAGGCTAATCGACGCGACCGGTTGCTAATATAAACAAAGCGACCACCGTCAAATATACATACAAAAGTGAAACCGGCATTTCTCCAAGATTAAAGCCCATGGGTATAAAACAACCTAAAATAACTTATTAGCCTGAAGATCTCCGTGTGACTGTCACCCCTCTGGATAATACCGGCTAAATCGTGCCCAATGGGCCAACACAAGGATAAAGCCGGACATGGGTCGGAGTCCCCGCGACTGGCAGTCAATACACTGCAACAGTAACACCCTCGACGTACGCGTCCTGCAGTAAGCGCACAGTCAATGCGTCAGACAACGAAAGAAAAGATCGTCTCATAGATGAAACCCCCCGTGTTCATTGACCTCACAGAATCGCCATAAACCAGCCGCTACTGCAGCATCCTTGACCGAACCCAGTTCTTCATCGCGAACAGCCCGGTTGATGTCGGCATAGCGGACCTCAGTCTTGTCTTCCTGACTTGCATTCTTTGTGGTCCGCTTCTTCTTGCCAACATGTGCGTCAGGGTGGTACTGTTCCATGATATGCACATAAAGGTCGTTTGAGACGTTCTCCGCGAGCCAGCGCATGATCTCGCGGCCCTCGTCTTCTTTACCCGGCATGACCAGATGCCGTAGTAGTACCCCTTTCTTCGCGATGCCATCGGATGTAAAGGATAGGTCGCCGACCTGCCGGTGCATCTCCTTGATGCTCTCCTTCGCGGTTTCAGCGTAGTCATCTGCCTTCAGCAGCCGCTTAGACGTGCTACTCTTCCATACTTTGAAATCAGGCAGGTATATGTCCACCAATCCATCCATCAACTGGAGCGACTCAAGCGAGTCAAATGAAGACGTATTGTAGATGATGGGAATCTTCAGGCCCATGTCACGGGCCGCCAGGATCGAGAGAGCCACCTGGGGTACCACGTGCTCTGGCGTGACGAGGTTGATATTATGCACATTTCCCACCTGTTGGAGTTTGATGTACCACTCCGCCAGTTCTTCAGGGGTCAAATCGAAGCCGTTCCGCTGGTGCGCAATATCCTAGTCCGAGTTTGTCAGCGATAGTCCATAAGGGTCTTGTTTCAGTCCTCCCGAGAACGTACATGGTTCTGACAAAAAACACAGCGCAGATTGCACCCAGAAAAAAAGACAGACCCGCTTCCATGGTAACCCTGTATACATGGCTCTTCACCTCGGTGCGGCGCAATGACATTGACCTTGGCCGTTTCCGCGCCGATCAAGCATACCCCTGTCTCTTCGTATCGATTCACGCCGCAACGACGTGGGCACAGATTGCAGTTCTGTAGGTGAGCGTAGGCGAGCGATCGTTTCTTTGCTGCGTCCACGGAAGAAAGGAGTTGATATCGTGGGATATATTCGTCTAGGAGAAATTGAGGTGGGATGCCGAGGAATCGTCTGGGTATAAGGGGAGACAAAGGCGAGCCCCAGCGGACTTGGCGAGGAGCAAAGGGTCGTAAGGTTCTGCTGAGGCTTGCCATAATAATATTTATATCAGATACTCCATTTCCTGATGTGCTGGTTGAGGATGCTTGATCTTAGCCAACGAGTGCAACAGTGATGAGCATAGCGGAGCACAGGAGGAGAGTGTGCTTATCGATAACGACCAGTGGCGTCATAGTGGCCTGAGGCCGCAATTGGAGTGTAGTAATCATAAACAAATGGCCATGGTTTGATATTACCGTTACGAGCTTTTATGCTTGATTACCCAAAGATATAAGATGTCGTGATAATACCAGGGGTTATATTTTGATTTGAACTTGGTTTCCAAAATCCGCTGCGCTGAACAATAGATACGGCTCTGCGTATTCGTGTGTACAGGGTATGAAACAACTCAAGATCCTAAGTGTACATGTATTGGTATCCATCGAAAAACCATCGAAAACAACAATATGATATGTAGGTACTATCAGAGCAATAACCGTTGTATTTCATCGGCAGCCCATAAACTCAAGGTGCCTCATGCCCGTCTCTCCGGATCACCACGGCCCAGGGATGGTTCGATCGATAGCGAGTCGGTTCAAGAGTCACCTGGCGATGAAGACAGACGGACAGATATGGAGAAAGATACGGAGAAAATTGTAAAAGAGTAAACAACCAAGAGATATGAAGATTATGTTGGACAGGGAGAGATCCCACCAGGTCCAGTCGCTTCCATTTGAACTCCCAAACCCAGGCCCGTGGGCCATGTTCCCGATGATGATTCCCATGGTATCGCATCACGTCGTCACGTTTGACTGGTGTATATATAGACTTCGAGAACGCCAAAAGAAGAAAAACCAGCGCCGAAACACGAGCTCAATCTCAGAGCGCAAGACCACTGCCGTCACCGGTCCAGCGGTAGAGAGCGAGCACTTCCCGTCTACGTTGCTGCTGTTCGCCAAAGTCCTCGGGTAGGCGCCCGCGAACCTGCGCGAGAGCCGAGCGCATGACTTTGCGGAAGGTTCTCTATAGCAGAATGGCATTAGTATTTAAGGTCCAATCCAGAAGGAATTCACTGCAGAAGCCTACCTGATATTCGGTATTGAGCGTCACGACGCAAGCTTCATGCGCCCGAACTATAGTCTCACACGCCCGGACCACACTTGGACTTGCGTCACCTTGTAATTTGTCGGCAGTCAACAGCAGCAAGAAGCTGCCCTGCAAAAGATAGATTCCGAAGAAGAACGGCATGAAGCTGAGATCCGGGTCATACTCCAGAATTTCCGCAGCCGCCTCGGCGGCGCCGACCGCATGGCCCATTGCCGCAACAAATGATTCGGAAGAAATCCAGAGGTCATTGTCATCAAGCAGATTGATCGGATCCCATTTACCTGCCAAGAGGATATGTAGAACATGCATGATATGTGTTCCATAGGCGACCACCATCTTGGTGTGCACGATTGACTCGTTCACGCGTGATTCGACTGTGCTGCTCGACCGGCCCGAAGGACTCACATGGTTCAAATGAGACCCTTCCATCGCGGCCTCAGTCTCTGCCGCGCCCAGAGCGAGACTGCTAGTGTATCGCGTCTCGAATTCCTTGAGGCTCTGTGCATATACATCCAGTTGGCGTGCAATCTCGAGGACCTGCGCCTCGCACTCGGCACTGTTCCGAAAGGCAAGACCAAACCGTGGATGATTCCTGGCCTGCTGCAGGTCGACGATCTCCCCGAGAATCGTCATCAACGGGAGGAAGTACCCAAACATGCTATGGCCTGTACACTCGACTGGAGGGCCTGCCTGGCGATAAGTGGCGAACTCGCCGGCCTGCCACAGGTCATCATTCATCGGTTGCAAGAGTCCCTCGCATTCCTTGTCTAGCAAGGTTAGAGGACGGTTGTAACAAAGCGCCAAATGACGGTCCGTCGCGTAAAGTAACCACCAGAGACGTCGGCGTTCTTCTCGTTCCTCTTCGGTAATGTTGATGACGGTGCTTCCAGGGCCGTGACCCATGGACGTGATGAGAGGCGGAGGATGCCGCTTTGAAAGATCGGCGTCTGGGTCCCCGTCTCGCTCAGCATCGGGCCGTTGGTGAGGAGTGTTTGGTGGCAACTCGCGGCCGAGCTTCAATTCCCGCGCGAGAGACCACGCCGCTGTCCACCAACGCATACTGGCTGCTTTGTATTCGCTTGCAGAGATGACTGTCGCCAAATGGACGTAGGTGGCGACGTCGTCTACAGCTCCCGTAGCGCTGCTTTGAGCACCCAGCTGATCCATCGAGACACCGAAGCCACCTAGAGCGACACCGTTGATGACCATGTTTGCAGCGTAGTTAGGCGATGTTTCCCCGGGCGCAGGGCCGTGGATCAGCGGCCTGAGTAAACCGATAGTCAATTCGAGTAGCTTCTGGCAGACTCTGCCTCGCGCTGATGGAGGCGATGTGAGGAACGGGGCGTCGCTTGTCTGAGCTGCAACCCAGAGCATACTGGCCAGGAGGCCAGGAGTGCAGACTCTCGGTTTTGTCGGATGAAGGAAGGATTGCTTTCGGAAAATGTACCCAACCACATACGGCGACTGGGGGGATAGGTGAGACGAGGAAGAGCTAGTGAAGTAGACGTCAAGGAGATCGCAGGCGAGTGACTGGGGAATAATAGACGCAATGTGAGGCAAGACAGGATGCAAAACAGGGTATCTCAATGTCGTAGAAAACGAGGCCATGCTGAAAGAAGGAAAATTCGCAGGAGATGGAGAAGGAAGAGGTAACCAGCCGGGCGACTGAGCTGGCGGAGAGAGGCCGAGGAACGAATTTGGTGGATTTTCTGTAGAACTACCGAGGCGGAAGTGGCTGATCGAGGTCGAGTTCGGCTCTTGTGGATTCATGAGCGAATATGCACTGTCATTGTACCCGCCGTTGTATCTGTGATGGGGCAGGATGGAGGACGGGGAGCGAGGGTTTGTATGCGAGTTATGTAGCATATGCAGTGATTGGAGTTCTGGTACAGGCATCGAAGGTCGGCTCGAGTCGTTCAACCCGTTGTAACCATTCAGAGGTAAGCCTTCCAGGCCACCGCCCATGGAGGGCTGAGAATGGGGTGGCAGATGTTGAGAATTCTGCATACCGACCATGCCTGATGTCTCAGAGTGCTGTGCCGAGCCATTCAGATTCCGAGGCGCGTCAAATGCCGAGTCATATCTTCCATTGAGCGCCGGTCGCCTATCCGGAGAAGTGTGTCCTCCAACCATTCCTGCATCTTCCTTGCCTGAGTTGCCATTCGGCTGTCCAGGAGTTGTGGCCGCCGCGGCGGCCGCGGCGAGGTCTTTCTTTGAAGCCTTTCCACGCTTCTTCCGTTCTCGCGCGTATTCGCAGGTCAACCCGAACTCTACTCACTACTGTCAGTATGACACGACCCGCAGGTACAAATTTTGGGTAGCTGTTGGGAACTCTACCGATACAATGAGCGCACGGGTTCTGCCCGTCGCATTTAGTGCGTAGCTGGTTGCATTGGTCACAAGCGCGACTGATTCTCCGTCGAACAGGTGCCGATGCCGAGTTTTTCCTGATTGTGGAACGAGCGTCGACGAGGGGATCTCGCTGCGAGGGATTCTTGAAGCTGGGGAGGGAATGGTTGTTGTGGTGATTGTCATTGTCGATTTGATACTGATCCTTAGGTTTGCCCATAGAGTCTGTCGCCTCGCCGCCGCCTGCAGCTTCTCGCGACATTTGCAGCTGCTCGAGCGCATACTGCGAACCCTCTGCCAGGGTGTCGAGCCCGGAAGTTTGTGATTGCGCCATTCGATTCGAAGAAAGACTGGAAGAAAAAGGAGAATAGGAATGCGGAAAATGCTGAAGTGAGGTGGTTGACATCCTCACGGGTGAAGCAGAGCAATCGGCCTATCTATAGACATAGAGACGGAGAGAGGACGCAGCGAAAACCTGGAGATGTGGAGAAATTCAAGGGCCCTAAAGGCCCCAGAAGTCGATGTCGGAAAACGAAAATAGCGTGTTGACAGCAATCGGATCGGCAGGATTACCACTTGATAAACTGAGCAGCAGCGCTGACCGTTGAAAAACAATCGCGCGGGGTGAGATGAAGAGGGGGAAGAAGGTACCGAATCAGCAAAGTCAAGAGTTCATTGCCGAAAGACCACCAGTCCGTGATGTGAGAATAGAATAATAATAGCTAAGGCAGTGAGAGAGGAGAGTCGGTTCGGAGGAGAAATAGTAGATAATAATTAATTTAACGGACGGAGTAGAAACGAATCAAGACACAGAAAGCAGCTAACTAACGAGATCCCAGTTAGTCCAGTGCCAGCCAGACAGGCAAAAGGAAGGATCAGCTCTATAGCGCTTCCTGGAGGTAGAAGAAAGACACTAAAGACCACGAGGGCAAAAAGCAAAGATGGAGAAAATCGAGCAAGAAAAAGTAAAAGCGAAGGGAAGGGAGGAAAGGCTGAAAATTGACTAATAATAATAATAATGAATGAATGGGGGAGGGGAGAGACAAGACTACCATAGACTAGACTAAGAGAGCCCCAGGCTGGGAAGTTCCGGGGATGTAGACGAATCGAGTATGGAACCACCATCAACCAAGGGAAATAATAAATGCCTTTGCCTGGGTCCAGTTTAGCGAGGAGAACTGCGTAGAACTGGAACGGGCCACAGCTCGTGCTGGTCGGCAGTGGGGAAAGACGAACATGCAATCTTGGTTAGGTACTTACTCACTGTCCTTATTATTAGCCAGTCAGCGAGGGGGATTCTGAAGTGAAGGATGATGAGGAGAGTTTCATGTGGGAAAAGACAAGTTCTTAGACTCGATCAGGAGTGGATTTGATGCTGCTGTGTAGAGACCCTTAGTATCGACATTAATTCCAGGATAAAATTTCCACACCGGCCAGAAGGGAAAAAAGGCGGGGAAACCGAGAGAGAGGGTACTTAGTCCTACTTAGCCTACTTCGGAGACGGAGTACTAACTACTCTGGAGTCATCGGCCTGCTCAGTCTTTTCCATGGTCATGTTCTCTCCGGACTGGTCTCCGGATCATAAGAACAGTAACTACAGTACCAGTACCAGTACCAGGATCCAGAGATTTAATTCAAATAAAGAGATGATACCGGAGATGGCATGATTATTTACTGGATCATGAGTAGAAGCTGTCGAAGGAATAATATCTCACCCTTACCAGGGGTATGATTCTGGTCATAATAATACCTACACCGACTGACCGCTGGCGAATACAGCTATACGAGATCTCAAATTCACAAAATCACAAGCTCGTACTCCAAACTTCGCTTAGAAGAAGGAGAAACTTAATCGACGATGATCAACAGAAAGGCGCAAAGTACGTAGACTAGATGCTATGACAGATGGTCTCCATCTATTTCCCTATTCCCCAAACTTAGCCCCAGATTTCAAGCAAAAACAGTAGCGAAGCCCAACGATGTCAGAACGACGCATCGACCATCTCTAACCTCTGTACCTTACCTTGCTCCATACCTCCCTATAGGTAGGCAGGTACTTACAAATTCTCCAGGTGCCTGAAATGCGTTCCAGCCAATCCTCTTCTCCCCGGTGCAGATTGCATGCATTACCCCGTGGAGTTTCTGCTGTAGGGTGTAAGCACCCCAGGTCAGGAGACATCCATAGAAAATCTCTCCCCTGTCGTCGCGCACAAATCAAATGGACAACCAAAGCAAAGAGGACGATCTGGCCTTATTCAGAGAAGGAGTTGAGGCCTTTCGTAGTTGCCACAGTCGCATTTATTTCGAATTCAAATTCATTTTTTATTTTGATTTGGCTTCGTTTTCTCGTCGACTCTGGGTCCCTCCCATTAGTCCGAGCCAGACCCTGGACGACAACCATGGACTAGGTATGCATACGGAGTACCCCAGGCGCGCTACTATGTGCAAATGCCGGACTGCACGTCGCCACTGCACAGTCCTTAATCTGGCCAGAGTCTTCCGTGCAGGATAGCAGGATACGGAATCCATCCGATCGAGGACTCATTTCAGATCGAATCAGGCTACCGTAGTCCCTACTGCATACCTGTGGCCTTACGATGAGGGTAATTGTTGAAGCGTTCTCAATGCCAGAGCTTGCAGCCACTCTGTTACCTCATGCGTACTCAGCGCTGGTGTCTCCTCCGCTAAATCTGGCGATACGCGGAAGCAAGCAATATCCTGCATAACCTAACCACCATCGAGTCATGGACTTTTGCTCTTTTGCCCTGGGTATACCGATACCCCAGGCCGAACTCAAAATCCTCCCTGGTGGCGTTCGTATTCTGCCTAAATGACCCCGGTCCTGCCAAGTCTGGGACACGACATCCCATCCCATCCATTTCCATTTCAAGACAGTATACACCATTGTCACCTTAGGTCTTTTGTATGCTTTCAGAAGAGGGAAGAGAGGATAACGATGACAAATGCATATTGATATATACAAGCAATAGCTTTCCAGGTCATACTGTACATTTTCCCACATCATAATGCGGGCATCCATGAGATAATATACAATGAATAAGATGAAAAGGGGGAGAGGTGCACGCCACAAATAAATGTACATCGGGATATCACAATCAAATGATAATCAGCTCTCAGCATATGCAGGGGAACCGAATGAGCAAACGCCGTCAATAAGCGCAAAGAGATCTGCCCTCCCCATTGCTCTTTTTGCTTGTCTTGCTTTTAGTTTCATGAAATCGAACACCACCCAAACGCCAGCCCAATGCGTAAAACTCCTGGCAAGCCACCAACACAGACGTCTATGAAAAGAAATACTGGCTGTCTCGGATCCGAGTTAGATCCCAGGCACCCTTGGCGGGAACGTCGCGGAACCGCAGGGGTAGCCAGAGCCACACATGCTGCCGCGCCGCCTTTTTCTTCTTCTTCCCTGCACCGTCTTCTGCCACCACTTCATCCTCCAGCTCGGCCCCAGTGGCTTTGTCAGCCTCGCCGGCCCTCGGTTCCAGGTCCTGAAAGTCCGAAAACAAACTCTCGATCGCAGGATCCGACGTGTCGATCCCTAGTCCCGGCGTCTTCCGCTCCGCTGCCGCCAAATCCTCCGGAATATGTCCCACGGCTGATTCACCGAGCGAGCTCGCAATCGCCAGATCCTTATCGGTTCCACCAAGCTGTTCGAAGACGCTACCAGCCGTGACCATGGCGCGACCCTGCGCTTGCAACTCTGGGTCATCCGACTTCAAAAGTTGCTGTCTCCTGTACTCGTCCAAAAGCTCCTGGACCTTTCCCGACTTCTTCTTCTCGCCTTTTCGGAAGGCACGAATCGCACGTCCAATCTTCGTGCTCGCGTCAATCTTCGCAAGGAACAGGTTCTGCCCATACCGAACCTGAAACTCAGAAGCGAGTCTCCTGATAATATCGTCCGAGTGCATACGAACAAAGGCTTCCCGAAGGATCTGGTTCATGGAGTCGACATCAGACGCGTGCGTCCAGAATGAATCGTGGACCGCAGAAAAGGTCAAGCCGGCTTGGTTGCAGGCATTTGCAGACATGATCATGTGAGTGGCATCAAGAGAGTGGATGAAATTTGGCGGGAAAGCCTGTAACTGTTTGCGCTTCGAAACCACGTCTTCCGAATTAGTATCGACGATACTGAGATCCTGAAGAGTTGTGGTGATACGCCGAGCCTTTCGCACGCGGTACGGCTGAACCACAGGCAGTCCAAGAGGCGTGGTCCAGATAACTGTAGACCTAAATCTCTCAGACGGATCCTTGAGCTTCGCTGCGGATCCACCTGAAGATGAAGGGGTCAAAGCCTCCTTCGCAATTTGCTCAATCTGCTCGGGGGACAGTGAGGTTGTGATGCGACTCGCGCAGTCTCCAAGCCAGTGCTGGATTTCATGCGCCCCGTTGAACATCGTACCCAAAGCTTCGAAGATTTTCCGGGCAATGTACAAAGAACCATTCTTTTTATCGTCGTAGGACAGGTCGGGGTAATGGTCGATAAGCTGCTTGCGGACCTGCCTCATGGCTCCCATGAAAGTGACACCGTACACATTGGTCATGACTGTCTGCTTTACAATCTTTCTTGTAATCCTTCCGTCGAGGATTTTAGCGATAGGGTGACCCTGGGCCGCCTCACGCGCAACTTCTTGTTTAACGAACTCGGCAACACCGGTGTAGACGTCGGACGGGCGATCGGATGGTTCGAGATTGACCTGCTGGGCACCGACGCTATCACCTCCAAGTGCCGCGTAATGCTGCAATCCATTGCACGAACCATCCTGGTGGATAGGCAAGCGGGACGGGTACTGGGTCGGATCCGGATGGCGAAGGGCATTTCTCAATTCACAACAGGCAGCTAAACATTGCCAGGGATCTTCCGCCTTGAGCCACCAGCGTCTGCCGTGAAGACCCTTGTCCGCCGAGTCAAGCACATCGTCCAAGTGATCCATGGTAAATTGTTCACGCTCAGACATGCTAGCCTTGTCAAAACCCGAAAGGTTCGCGATCTGAATCTTCAACCATCTCAAACCACTGGCTCCCAATGGCTTCGCCTCGCTAAACAGCAGAAGACCTCTGGAGTTGTCCGCACCCATTTGATTGAGATACGGGGGAAGTGGGTAAGCACGACCGCGGAAGTCCATGTTATGCGGAAGGTAGAAGGTGACATTCCTGTACGCACGAGCGAGTTCCATTTGGAAATTCTGGAAACACCGCATCGAGTGCAATCCAGATCTCCTGTTTTCAACTTCGCGTACCAGAGTATCCCATTCCTTTTCAGCGTGATAACCCGCTTCGGGAGCTGGCTTGGGAGGAAGTGGTAGGTCGGGTTCTAGAGGAGCAAGGTTTGCGACCGGCTCTCCAGAATTCCATGCTTCAAGCATAACATTGAGGACGTCGCGATTGATGGTCCACCCTGTGCTGCCAAGATTATCCAAGCCCCGGCGAATGTCCTCAAGGCCGTTGTTTTCCAAGGCAGTCTTGATGTACGTCGGTTGGAGACTTTCACCGGGTGTCGTCCGCACAATATCGGATTGATACAACAAGAAACCCCCGTCCTTCATGCCCTTCCAGGGTCGGGGTTTGCAGACCATGGGTAAATGCCGACCGAGAAGATCGGCAGTCGGTTCTTTGGCGATAATCTGAACGATTGCTGGATGAAGGTGGAGGTAGCCCGTACGCCTTCCCCAGGTGATCTGATAAGCATGCTGGAAGGCGGGTTGCATCGTGACCGTTTTCTTCTTGGTTTCGGGATCTTCCATGGTCACCGGTGCCTTACCAACCTCGAATAGCAGGCTCATCAATACCGCGCCGATCTTTGCAGTTACTCGTGGCGACCACATGATCGTCGCATCCTCTTGCTGCATCTTCTGAACGAGCGCATGCCATTTGGCACGACCGTCCTTCTTCTTGCGCCCCACAAGGAGTTCCTTCAGTGCCTTGAGTCGCCGAGAGTCTGCGCCTGCTTCGTTTTTGAGGGCAGCCTCCGCTATCAATTCATCCTGGAGATCTTTACCAATCGTCGAAACAACTGCAGAAACCTTCAAACCCTTTTCCATCCCACCGCGGCTGAAAGTAGACATGGCAGCCAGAATGGTGAGCGCTGCCAAAGTGTCTGTATCCAGACACCGCAAGTACACACCATATTCGCAGCGCTCTTTTTGCTCAAGAGTGCGAATGGGATTCGCCTCCGCTTCAGCAACAAGCTCAAGTTCCTCCTTGATCCTAGCAACGAGGCTAGAGTGCCACTCGGTCATAATGGACCCTAATTTCTTCCCACCAGCGGTGGCATCAAGACCCAATTTCTGTCTGTTATCAAACTCCTGACGCCAACGATCCATAGCAGACCGTATCGAGTCAGCTTCCAGTTGACGCTGTTTGAGTTCATCAAAGGCCTGCTTCTGTTCGGGGTCGGTGGGCACCGAGGAACTAGATTCGCTCAGAAAGAGGGAGAGAGATTGTTTGAGGGAGGAAAGCCCGAGACCCTTCTGCTCAACGGGTCTAACTTCCGCCAAGTTATCCATCTGCGAGCTGGCGGCGACAGCGGATGTGGGTTCAGATCCAATACTGCCGATGGCAACGCGTTGAAGGTCAGATGAGCAGATCTAAAGTAACCCGAAGAATCAGTAACTAAAACTGAAGGGAAGCACCGTAATTAGATGTAAAGTACGAACCTCTGAGAGTTCTCCGAGCTCCAATTCCGAGAGAACAGGGACTGCCAGCACTTCCTCCTCGATATTATCCTTCTTGGCGAATTGCCAATATCTTCGCACTGCTCTGTCTCGCTTCGAGCCATGAAGCATGCGAAGTGCCATCCGTATCATAATTGCATATGTTGTTGCGTCCGGTTTCACGCCTCCGTTTGGCATATCAAGCTCAAACCACCTCTGCATCGGCAGTACCATATTATGCTGCCTTGTAACAATCATGTGTGATACCATCTTTTCCAAATAGCGATTGTGAATAGCCAGGTACTCCGATGAACCGACAGGGTAATGTTGTCCCAATCGATTAATGAGCGTAGCAGCCCGATCAAAGCGTCCAACCTTGAGTGAGACATCCAAATTGGCAAGCATTTCATCCTCATCGCCGCCAATCCCTCTCACCTTCCGCAATACTTTGGGTTTCGTTTGTAATGACTCGCCCACGATGATCAGGGACGAAGGATCGAGTTCTTTAGAAGGAAGCGAAGGGAACAGTTGAGACCACTGCTGTGATGGGTCATAGAAATTCTCTGGCGCATAAAGTGAGTCGTCGAACGATGTATAGGATCCTTGATCGACGGCAGACTGATCGGCGGCAGTGGCAAGAGTCCGATTGGACTGAAACGAAGGTCGACGAGATTGTTCCTGTGGAGTGGTCACGGATGGACTTGCCAGCAATGCCGGTTTGCTGGAGTTGGCATGGGATCGCAGCGCTGCCACCGAAGGCAGTAGACGGCGTCCGTTCGACTGCCGCAATAGGCTGATGGCATTTTTCTGGCGAGCGACCCTGGACAACATGATGCACGAACACCGCTAAAGGAACAGACAGACAATGAATGAATTATAATGCGGTAAATCAAAAAAGATAGAAGGGAAAGGGAATAGTGTATAATATTAATAGCAAGTAAAGCGCGGATTCATTGGAGATGGGGAGAGAAAGGCCAGAGAAGCGAGAAATCAGACCAGAGAGGAGAAAAGCGACTCTGCCAGGCGGAATGGGACAATCCGAACTGACCAGCCGTCCTGCAGCTCTTCACGGATAAAATGGAAGAACGACAGGAAGAGGAATTGAATTAATTATGGGATGAGGGAAGGAGGATGAAAATCTGCGAAGAAACAGAACAAACTGTCCGCCTCCAGGAACACGGGTGCCCGGAGAGAAGAAAAATACCGACTATTCCTAATCAGTCGGAACGATGAGCGATAAGGCACGTGAGCTGCTACTTGGGTGGTAATTTTTTAGAGCTTCCTGATTGGGCAGACTCAGGTGGCAAGATACCATGGAGCCTTTCCAAGGGGAGCATCTTCAATCAAAATTGTTACAGAGGTAGCCACAATGTCTATTGTTTCGTTAGGGTTCGAATAATGCCGGCTCGTTTGTTGTTGCGACAGGAGCAATTAAATTTTTCCTGCTCTTTCAGGTAGTTATCCTCAGCGAAAGTGCATGAGAAAGGAAGTGATTGAGGAGTGTCATACGACTGGTGATTACTACCGCAGGTGAGTAGGTACTGGGTGCTAGCCTCAGTGAGCTCGAAATACCACAGGTTGAATGGTCGAGTTATCCTAATCAGAAGTTCAGAAAGTAGCATAGCCGTGTCACTCTATGATCATAATGGCCAGGTTCTACAAATGTAGTATTTATACATCGTGGCAATCGTATATTGATTCATCCCTTCAAAGGTAATATCGAAACTCACCCTTGCGCATTGACTCCTACGGAGCCAGCGTGTTCCTTTTGCCTCTTCCGGTTCTGCTTCATCGCCCAACCCGTCATTTCTGGCCGAGCTGGGTCGATACGTGGTGCGCTCATCCTGTCCAGATAGTCTTCGCTATCAATGGCCGCCTCTAGGTGCGGAACATTCTCCAGGTCCTGCTGGATCATGTAGCTCTCGTACGTCTGCCATGCTTCCTCGGTCTGGTTGAAAATAAGTTAGCACATCTGGGTTCTCCCGGTATACAACAGTCGAAAGACGAACCTCTGCATCCACCCATTCATACGTAGTCCACTTCTCATCTTGCATCTTCTTAAGCAGTTCCAGGTTGCCCGCAACCATGGCCGCTTCCGCATCCTCCGCCGCCTTGATCTTCACATCAATCGCGCGAGCCTCAGTCTGCTCCTCCTCGCCCTCTTTCCGGGCCTTACCCCTCCCCTTCGCAGGTATCTCATCCAAGGCATCGATATGATGAAGCTGTGGGTGCAACTGCACGACAGCAGAAACAGGAGACAGGTGCAAATTCTCTGCAAATCCCACGTCAGCAATTCGTCTTCATTGCAAGCACACATCAAGAAGCAAAGGGGGACACCTACGTCCACGGAACGCCGCAAGCATGTACACCGGGTCCCCATCCTCAGGACCCTTAATCCTCCCTCCAAGCGTCTGCACCCGCATAATATCAGACCCCTCCTTACTATCCACCCCGCCCATTTCCACATCCACGTTCCCCTCCATCTTCACCTTCCCGCCGCCCGCAGCAGCCCCCGAGCTGAACCCGCCAGCCAAGCCGTAGGAGCCTCCATCCCGGGCGCTGCGGGATCTTCTCATGGCATCGCCATATCGCAGTCCCTTGCTGACATCGTAGTTTACTCGTGTCTGGATCGGCACATCAACCTCCACGAGACCGGTGTTCGGTTTCAATCGGAAAGCAGTGGGTTTCTGTTCGTGGCTCTCGTCGTAGGGGTGTTCGGCGGACCGATCTAAGTACTGGAGAACGAATCTGGAAATCTCGGAATCTGTGAGGTACACATCGTAGGATGCGATGACGGGATCTGAGTCGTCCATGAGGGGTAAATTTGGCGGGTCAAATTTTCAAAAGGATTGATGCCTGGGCGCCCCGGTCACTGCGGAAATAAAGGACGATGTGGGCAGAACCTTAACCAGACTATAGGAGAAAAGAATGATTGAACGGCTTCTCGGATGGCTTGAATTCCTGATTTGCAGCTCTCTACATTTGGAGAAACTTGCGAAGTGGCTGCAGGATAAGCGGCAGAAATTAATTTTTGGTTGTACACCGCCTATCGTTTGAAGCGTAGGCCTCTGCGATTGATAAGGGCACCTATCCAAGAGAGACCATAGATACGACCTTTGATGGCCAGTTACGAAAGGGACTCCTGATTCATTGGTTATTTACGCCAAAGGACGCAATTAAAGATGTATTTGATCTAAAATGCAATGCAAAAGACAATGACAGATTTATCTGCAGGCATGACGAGCATATCTCGGAGCGGGACATTTATCATCAAAGGTAAAATCACAAGAGTACGCGTCCTGTTATCCAACAAGGAGATTAAGCGTAACTTTTCATCATCGTTCACTCTTCATCCTCTTCAGCAACCTTTAGATGAGGTTAGTAACTGCTCATAAGCTTTAAGAATAGTGAGTGATAGGTCAACATACCCCTTCGTGGAAGTTGGTGCCATCCGTGGTCTTCTTGATGACGCCAGCCCGGATACACCAGTCTCCGAAGCGCTCCGGAGTCTCACCATCGGTGTTGCGCTCAAGTGCGTACCGCTTGAGCAGACCCTTCATGATGTCGAGAATCTCATCCTCCTTGATAGACTGGCGGTACAACTTGTTAAGACGCTGTCCGTGGTAACCACCGCCAAGGTACATGTTGTAAGCACCGTAGGCTTTCCCAACGAAGGCGACCTCGGCGAGCCAGGGCCTGGCGCAACCGTTCGGGCAACCGGTCATACGCATAACAATGCTGTCACGGGCCAAGCCAACTTCTTCAAGGGTCGACTCCAGCTTAGAGATCAGCACAGGAAGATAGCGCTCAGACTCGGCCATGGCCAGGCCACATGTGGGGAACGCGACACAGGCAGAGGAAGACAGATGCAGACCGCTGAAGGAAGTGTTGTCGAGCTTGTGCTTGGCCATTACCTCCTTGACAGCAGGCAAGTCCTCGTCTTTGATGTTGGAGAGGATCAGATGCTGGTTACCAGTAAGGCGGAATTCACCCTTGTCGAGCTTGGCCAATTCACGTAAGCCCGAACGCATGGTGAACTCAGCAGTGTCCTCGATACGTCCGTTCTCGATGAAAAAGGTGAAGTGGTTCAAGCCAGTCTCATCCTTCTGCCAGCCAAAGGTGTCGACATTGGAAGTAAACTTGAACGGGCGGGGCTCGGCAAAACGCAACCCATCGGGAAGGAGAGCCTCCACCTTGCCCTTGAAGGTCTCAACTCCCATGTCGTCAATGGTGTACTTGAGACGAGCGTGCTTACGGTTCTTGCGGTCACCGAAGTCCCGCTGGACGAGCATGATCTTCTCACAGACAATGTGAGCCTGATCAGCTGGCACGTAACCAAACATACGACCGGTCTGAGGGTAAGTCTTCTTGTTGTTGTGAGTTGCACCCATACCACCACCGGCGAGGATATTGAAGCCCTCAAGGTGTCCATCAGCACCCTTGATGGCGATCAGGCCAATATCGTGCGCATAGACATCAGTATCGTTGTGAGGAGGGATGGCGATGGTGATCTTGAACTTTCGAGGAAGGTATGTGGGACCGTACAGGGGCTCGTGGTCCTGAATGGCATCTCCTGCCACTTGGACCTTGTTGTCGTCATCATCCTTCAGCCAAATCTCGTGATAGGCGGTGGTGGAAGGAAGCAGGTGGTCGCTAATCTTCTTAGCGACTGCGTTTGTTTCGCGGTGAAAGTAGGAAAGCTCGGGCAGAGAACTGCACATGACGTTACGGTTGACATCACCGCAAGCAGCAATGGTTGTCATGAGCGCCTTGTTGATAGCACGCATGGCGGAACGAAGGTTGCGCTTGATGACACCGTGGAACTGGAAGGTTTGTCTTGTGGTGAGCTTCATGGTCTCGTTTCCGTATGCGCTGCTGATGTCGTCCATCTGAATCCATTGCCAAGGAGTAGCAACACCACCAGGAAGCCTGCAACGGATCATGAAACTGTAGGCTGGCTCAAGACCCTGAGCCTTCCGCTCATCGCGGACATCACGATCATCCTGCATGTAGGTGCCGTGGAACTTGGTCAACTGTTGGTCACTAGCGGAAATGGCACCGGTGGTCTCATCCAACAAGCCCTCAGCAATGGTACCGCGCAGGTAGTTGGACTGGATCTTGATGTCCTCGTTGGTCAGGGGCGCGGGCTCCTCTGGAAGACCTTCAACCTTGTCGACACCGAGAGCTTGCCAAAGACGAGGCTCCCACTCAGAGTAGCCGGTTTGGTAAGCGTCTGGGTCCTGGTCGTCACCGAGACCAATATCCGTGAGCTTGCGTCCTCCAAGGAAAGCGATACGAGCGTCGAGATCCTTGGCAGGCTTGTTGTAGTAGATCTTATCCTCCTTGCGAGGCCAGTAGTGGCTGTCACCCAGACCAAAGACAGAGTAGTTGATAGTGGAGAGATCCAAATCACCAGAGTTCTTGATGACTTCCCAGAGACTGCGACCGTTCTGAGGGAATTCACCCTGGCCAGCAGTACTGGTAATGAAAACCACATTCTCCTCTGTCGCAAGATCCTCAGCTGGGTAATCATCCATGGCCATGACCATGGTCTTCAATCCTCTAGCGCGACCCCGGTTTCCGAGGCGCTTGGCGAGGGTTTGAGCGTTACCGCCATCAGAAGCAAAGAGGATTGTCAAAGGCGCACCGAAAAGACCCTCAAGCAGCTGCTCATACGAGTCCTTGGCCTTACGCTTCTGCAGGGCGCGGACTTCAGTGCCGTATGATTCAGAGAGAACAGCAGAGAACTTGGGTTTCCGGTTCATGAGCTGAGTGAGTTGGTTGTCTCTGCGAAGGAACTCCTCGAGCTCCCGTCTGAGACGGTCGGAGTCGAGAGCGAACTTGGGTTCGCCCTTCGCCTCGTTCTCGGGGTTCCAGCGGTACAAAGGCCAGTACCCAAGGTCAATGGCCTTCTTGGTTTCTTGAAGAACAGTGAGAGCGGAGTCATTTTCCTGGTTGTAGGGCAGATAGGCGACAACGACGGAAGGACCCTTGAATTGCTCGGCCTCGGCCATTGCCTGGAGAACCTGGGTGTAGGAGCCATAAACGGCAACGGAGGCGACGTAAGCATTGCCAAAGTTCATGGCGTACAATCCGATATCCTTCTTTCTGCGAGTCGGGTCGGCAGCAGCACGCTCCGAGTAAGGTTGGGAGTCAATAATAAGCATGTTGACATTCTCTCCGGAAGCGAGAACATGGTGTACACCAGAGTTGCCGAGGTCGTAAGCCCACGCGTCGGAACCGATAAGCCATTGCGACTCTTCAAAGAAGAGCTTCCTCTCCTCAAGGAGCTTCTTAGCTAGCTGACACTCGTCCTTAGAGAGAGTCTCAATCACTTCCGAAGCCAGCTTATTCGCCTTTGAAGCGTCCTTGACGTTCAGTGCCCAATTAGACAACGACGATTTGGAGGAATCGGAGGTGAAGTCAGCGGACTTTGAAGCTTCTTCGACCTCGCGGACGAAGCGCTGACGGCGCTCCTTCCTGGCGATCAGCGAACCGAATCCATATTCGGGGCTCGCGGCAATAGTGGAAGAAACGCCGGCATTCTGAGAGCTCAACTGATTGGCAATGTAAAGACGCTCAGCAAATAGTTGGTTCAGGATCTTCAGGTACGCGTTCTCAACGTGAGGCTGTTCTAAGGAAGGCTCAGCGGCGGGAACCTTGGCGCTGCCGATCTCGAGGTTCTGAATAGGGGAGGGAGAGTTCAAGTTATGGACGATACCGCGCAGTGCCTGAACTGCAGTAGAAGGCTCGACATATCCAAGTCTGTACCCAACAATTTGAGGGGTAGGCCTGCCAGCAGACGGGGTCAAGCTGGACAAGAGATCCATGAATGACGGACCCCATTTGGTAGTCTTACGAACCTGCTCGAGAACTGCAATCTTCTCGACGGAGCTGGGAATGGAATTCGCAATCTGGCCTCCGATCCAGGGACGGTAAAGACGAGCAGTGACGAGTCCGATGTTCTCGAGCTCACTGTTGGCTTCCGCCTTTGCGAGAACATCAACGAATACTCCGGTGGAGCCAAAGATGAAGATGGCCGACTTGGCATCCGAGGGACCAGTGTATTCAATCGCGCGGTAAGTGCGTCCGGTGCTCTGCGACAGAATCCTCCAGATCTGGGCGGACCACTCGAAGATGTCGGCAGCGCTGACTGGGCGGACCGAAGCGGCAGCATCAACAGTGGTGGCGGCAGAGCTGGTGGCATGGCTGTCCGTGCTGCTATCTCTCCGTGATGATCCGACGGATGAGTTATCAACACTGACGCTTGAAGGAGTCTGGGCTGGCGGCGCGAGGGTGGAAGCAATGCCACCTTGGGCAGCGGAGCTCTCCGCAACTTCCTCAGACACGGTGGCTACGCGACCGGAGTCGGCATATAGTGTCTGTGCTCCAGACTGGGACGCACTGCTTCTGCCCAGGTTGAGCAGAGATCTAATAACATCCACATTTTCTGCTTCAATGGCATCCTCGTTTGCGGAGTTGGCAGGATCAAAGAAATGGATGACACCCTTTCCTGACCTGTGTGCTAGAGCATGGGCAGTGATGGCAATATCCTGTGCCTCCTGGGTTGTCTCGGAATGCAAGAAGGTGAAGCCACACTGGCGTATCGAGCTGATGACGGAGTAATCTGGGAATGGGGAGGGCTCCAGCGCGACATGGATGACAATTGGAGCGTTCGCTAAGCGGTATAGGTGAGGCACGGACGAGAGCAGGACAGAGGAGCCGGTGACGACGGAAACTGCGTCGCCTGCCTGCAGTGGATGGAAGGCAGAAAGGAGAGGGTCTTCATTAGAGCGTACCGCTACCACCTGTCCACAGTGTCAATCCTGATCCTGCGAAATCTCCATGACTGGGCATGTCGCGAGTTTGCTCACCTCGGGTGCAGATCCAGGGAGGATGCTACGAGCATTGCTCGCCTTCAGAGCCTTGAGAGGCTTCGAGAACAGAGAATCTGTCTGCAAAGATGGCTGAACGGAGAGGATGGTGTCGCTGACAAGGTAGGCAACTCGTGCAGCTTTTTGAATAATTAGCGATCGATCGCAGGGAGGAAGTTCCAATTGGAACATGACAATTAGCATGCACTGGGAAAGAAGACTAACCTGCTTCCGCAGCGGACGAAATGGATGCCATATCTGGTTGATGTGCACTGCGCTCTTCACTGCGCAGAAAAGTGGGATGAACTATATGTGCAGAAAAGTAGATATCACCGCATACGGTGACTCGCACTCAATGCAACCTTGACAGAAGAACAAACAGAATATGCAGAGGGAAAGAAAGGCACTCAAATGAGATTTAAGTAAAAACTCTCCTAACTCCTTCACAATTATCTCCCAAAAAAAGCAGACAGCGGGAAAAAGGCACTGAGTACACCATCCTCTCCGCCATCGGGGGTTGGATCATCAGCCTTCTGATTGGACTACGATCACGACATCGATGCAAACACTCATCCGGCCTAGCAACAAACTTGCTGTTTCGGTTGAAGTGCGGGGGTCCCGTGACTGTCAGCTCGAGCACGTCAGTTTTCTTCCTCACGTTTTGAGGTCTTGGCGTCGGTGTTTGAATCGGTCACCGACTTGACGAGAAGGATCAGCCAACGTATCGGGATTCTCTTATTTTTGAAGCAGAGCTACTGTCCATCATTATAATATATCTAGTTTTGACTATAGCAAAATGAAGGTCTAATAGTGGAATTCTCTTGAGTAACAGAGTGCAACGCTGAGATTCTTATGGATGATTAACTGCTAGACCTTGCTTATTCGGCAGTCTTCATCGCTACCAAGGTGCCTCAGACCAGTCTCTCGGGCGAGAGCTGGGTGTCATATCAATAAATCAGTAACCAACTACTAAGGTAAGTTAGGTAGTGACCGGATGACCAATCTCTCATTAATGCCATGACTTCCAAAACAGATCCGCTGCGTGTCAGCTGCTGCGAGGTTATATGCAATAAGTTTGAAGACGAAGACTATCTCAATTGATGATGATGAATTTCTCAAGACGCCATATTAAATGCTAAACCCATATCGTTATGAAATATACAGGGCCTGTAGTCCCGAGCCATCCACAGCCGAGGGAACAGGCGTCCACCAGAGTAGATCCATGATTCCCCCTTCTATCTGATTCCAGGTGTCAGTACCAATTACATCCGCATGCCATATCCGAGAAAACCTGACCCGAACGCCTCTTCCATTGAAGACATTCGCCAAAAGCGAAGGGGGAAAGACATGAATCATCAAGCAGTCACCCAGAGCCCAAGTCCCCACCCAACCATGTTATGTAGAATCGTTTCGGCATATAAAATAAGTAACAGGAACAAATAAGATCACAACGACTTTGAGCCAGTGGTAAAAAGGGGATTATCAACAGTGGCGAGCCTTGTCGATTTGATTCTATACAACGACAAGACCGCAACGATGGCCGGCCACGATCCCTAGCAACTAAGGAGGAGGTGGGGTGGCAGGACCAGATGACATCACGTGTCATTATGTGAACAAAGTATGCAGGCTGCTAGGCAACGGCATATGCTGGTAACCGAAGCAAATCACCGGCCGTCAGTCCAGTCATGCATTTTCAGATTCTCCGGGATCGGTTGCTGCAGTGCAGCGGCCTGAACTGTGGCTTGCGAGGGCTGTGGAGGCCCCGTGCCCGACCGGCGCCTTCTTTCTCGTTCCAAAGGACCAGGAAGCTCCTGGCCGCGAGCACGAAACTTGCGACCCATGCTGTCCAACCAGGCACCGTCCTCGTCTTCGCCCAGCCAGTAACTGCGACCAAGGCCAATCATAAGGCGGCCAAGCTTGCCCTGCCAGCCTTGACCATCAGGACTATATGGCGAGAACGGCTCCCGGTCAATATCAGCAACACTAGCAACGCTAGCGACGGAGGTATTGCGGCTGTGCGTGGGAAGCTGTGTGTGGCGGGGGATTGCGACGTAGAGACGTAATGTCTGGCGGGCAAAGGCGAGCATGACGAATACGAAGTAAATGCGGATAATCCACAGCAAGCAGATGAACACAATACTTTGGAAACTTTCGGGCTGGGTGACGGCGTTGGCGAGGCCGTCCGGGCTTCGTGCGGAGTTTCCATTGGTGGACGACGAGCCGTATTTGGGGTTGGTGAAGCCGGCGGTTTGGGAGATTGTGTCGCTGCCCGGTCCCTTTGCGGTCCCGTTATCGTAGTGCTGTGAGATAACGAGGAACCATGTCACACCGAACGCAGCTGTGTATGCGGCATTGATGACTGTGTCGAAGAGGTAGAGCCAAGCGAGGGCGAGGCACTGCAGGGGCGACTGCTTCCGAATATGTGGGAAGAGGTATGCTGTAAGACCGAGCGCAATAAGCGAATAGAGGTACATAGAGAGCTGGACTGGCGACAGATGGTAGCCGGTCAATAAGGCGAGCAGGCCATAGAGACCGCTGATCTTGTTCAGCAGCAGGGAAAGTGTGATTAAAGAAGCGCCTGTCTCCAGGCTCATCACATAAAGAAACGTCTATTGGAGTCATCGTTAATTAGTATCCGCACACTTGACAGACCTGTAGAAAGACGAATGGAAGAGTTTTGCAGTTCCTTCATTTTGAGGTCATGCGATGAAAATTGACGTACCTCTGGCCGCGGCACGCGGAGGAAACGGGCTGAAAAACCCATGATGGATGCCGCCGATGAGGTCGGTGAGGGAAACCGCTCGTGGCTCAAGGACGGCAGAAAGAGGAAAAGGAATGGAATGACAGAAGAAGATGATGGTAGAACGACAAGTCGGGATCGGATGAAGAGAATGAAAGATGGCAAACGAGGCTGGTGCTGGGGTTGTTGGAATGCCCAACCTAAGCGGCTGTTGCACAGGGGTGGGCTTGGTTTTCCGGGCGATCCGCCCGCTGATCGCTACCTTTCGTATTCGTTTACCAGAGGCTAGGACTACTCAGAAGAGCATAAAGCGAATAATAGTGAGCCCTGAGAATGGCATCATTATCTTATTCTCATAATCCTAAGCCTTTTCCGACATTACGATGTGGTAGACAGAATTGACTCTTCCATTTTCTTGCAACCAGTCTGTTACATTATTTCAACGTCAACTCCGGATGCATCTATGGTGATTTTCAGCGGTACTCTGTAGTTCAGTAAGACACATCAGGCAACCTCTATGGCTTGGCATCTGCCACAAAACAGGTAAACACCAAGTCGCATTTAGAGCTATTTTGTGGTATTGATAGGGCAGCTGTAGTGCACTGAGAGCGAATGTTTCTGCCTGCCCGACTAAATAGCCAGAGACTGGATCCAATTGTACTTGACTGTATGAGGCTTGGAAATATCAGCCTCCTTTTGTCAATAGAAGAGGTCAATGCACGACATCGGCACACACAAAAAAGGTGGATAATCTTCCAATAATGCCGACGCAACAGAAATTCTTGACGATGAGTCCATGGGGCAATGAGACGCTCATACGATGCGCAAGTAGAACACCCAACTCTGCCCTTGTACCAACTCGACGATGACCACTTTGAGACCAACGCACCGCAGAGGCGCGAAATTGAAAAGACTTCAATCTAAAAACGCTGTTCAACCCGAAACATGGAATGGAGAAGACAATGTACATGTTAAGAATGGTAAAACATTATGGACAATCTCAATTATCGTCATTGAGATCAAATCATCAAGGAGCGAGTAGCAATTATAGACAGGTAATCAAAAGGTTGATATAAAACTAGCACGCGCATCCATCGTTGCTGGTCGTCTCTCTGGGGTTGATATTGACGTCGATCACTGTACGAAGAGCAGTCAGTCTCGGAGGCAGCAAGCCAACAGTTGCGGAAAATAAACTCACTTTGCGACTCTCTGTTTGCTTCACCCTCCATTCCGGGAAGGGCTTGAGCTATCCTCCTGAAAAGCTGCTTCACATTGTGGCCGACCTTGGCGCTGGTCTCGATGAACATCAGTCCGTTCTTCTTTGCCTCCTCTTCGCCTTGAGCTGTGGTAACTTCCCGCTTATCATTCAAATCGGTCTTGTTGCCTACTAGCACGATGATCACATCGTTGCCCCGCTCACCACGAACATCATCAATCCACTTCCGGGTGTTTTGGAACGACTTGGCGTTTGAGATATCATAGACGACAACTGCGACGCTTGAGTCTCGAATGTAGGAAGGAATCAGAGATCGGAATCGCTCTTGACCGGCCGTATCCCAGAGCTGGAGTCGGACTGTTCTATCCTCCAGATACATCGTCTAATGCGCGAGGACAGGTTAGCTAACCGGCATATTCGGTGATGGGCAACCGTAAAAGTATTCGTGAGCGCCGACGCAAAATGCCAGTGAACGAGGTGAGATCTACCTTGGACAGAAAGTCGATTCCGATTGTCGCCTGGTATGTGTTGTCGAACGAATCATACATAAATCTGGTAATCAGAGACGTCTTCCCCACTGCAAAATAATGTCAGAAGCCACCCTTATCGTGTCTTAACCCCGTGTGATCGCCCGGGAAGATTGTGCGTACCGCTCTGCTCTCCTAAAAATACCAGCCTATCGATCTGTTAGCGATTGGGATCAGAAGACAATACGCTTCCGCGCAGAAAAACACACTTGAATTTCTTCAAGGGGTTCGAATACGACCCAACCCCGGAGGAAGCCATGGTGAGTTGTGTGAGTGAGGAGCGGTGACAAGAGAATAAGGGGTAGTAGAGGCAGCGGCGGTATCAGTCTTTATACTTCAGCGGAGACGGAAGAGATCGAGAAGGACGCTAGGCTAGGGATATGAGAGCATAAAATCAAAAAGCTTTTTCGTTGTAGCACCGATGTGGTCGCGACTAGATCAGCCGTGCGAGTCGTTCAGATGGTCGCCTGGAGAGGAGCTCGATCCATGGGTCAGTCTGGGGTATGTGAATAGCTGGTCTAAGGTATCTGGCTAAGAGCCTACCTAAGACAGTCCGGCTTTAGTCTCTGCTTTGACGGGCTGGAGTACGGTGAACCACCAGCTCCGCCGACCGACGGATTAAACTCGGGCCGAAGCACCATCACAGCCGACTAACCTGCCTGTTGGTGTTCCAGCAAGACGAACAGCGCCAAACAGAGCTCCAACGTTATCGCTTACCAATTATCTGCAGCTCTATTTAAGACCCCTGCAGCTTGATATTCTTATTTCGTGTTTACAAGCTGCGCGAAAGGGTTGAAGATCACCATGGTCCTCTATTATGGAGCTGGGGCTGCAACCGTGTCACTCCTCGTGATAGGAGGGTGTAAGTACACCATGAGTCTCGCGCAGTGTCTGGATATACTAACGTAATTATCCAGACATGCTGTTCCATGGTGACGGTGAGCAATTTAATGTATGGATTGATACCTTCATTCCCTCCGCATGACCTGATCTCGTTGACATCTCTTAGGTTGGCCACTTCCTCGAGTCCGTTTCACCGTACGCCTGGGCAAATATCGGTATTGCTTTGTGCATAGGGTTGTCAGTTGTTGGAGCAGCATGGTATGAGCCGCTATACAACTTCGGTTTGATAGAATCGGTCCTGTCAGTTACTGACCTACGTCATCAGGGGTATCTTCTTAACGGGCTCATCCATTGTCGGTGGAGGTGTCAAAGCACCACGGATTCGGACAAAGAATCTGATCTCTATCATTTTCTGTGAAGTCGTCGCTATCTACGGAGTTATCATGGCTATCGTGTTTTCATCCAAACTCAATCTTGTCGAGGGCGACGAGATCTTTTCCGGCAGCAATTATTACACGGGTTATGCACTCTTCTGGGGAGGTATCACAGTGGGCGCATGCAATCTGATCTGTGGTATCTCTGTTGGCATCAACGGAAGTGGTGCAGCTTTGGCCGATGCGGCTGATCCGAGCTTGTTCGTTCCCATTCCCCTCACATCCCACCTTCGGAAGCATGGCTAATCATATGATGTCTCAATGAACAGATTCGTCAAGATCCTTGTCATCGAGATTTTCAGCTCTGTCCTCGGTCTCTTCGGTCTTATTATCGGCCTTCTGGTTGGTGGAAAAGCGACAGACTTCGGGGCTTAAGTTCGACTTCCAAACAAAGTCTTCTTCGACAGGAGACTTCTCGTAAAGCGAATCTGGATCCATTCGTTCTGGATTCACTCGTACAATTTCCCTTTCTTAAGTTTCTTGTTTCGTCCTTTATCTGTCTGTTATATAAAGCATTAAGGCGTCTGGATTTGGGTTGACTGTAGAGCTTCTCCGGTATGCTGAGAGCTGCATTGATGATTTAGCTGTTCGCTGTGGTGATGATGTCCGCTATGATGTACAGTAAGAGTTGTCCTGGATTAATGGCCAATGCAGATATCTGAGGCAGTATTGTTTCCTTTCTGGCGCTTTGTAAATATGCGCAATTAATGGAGGATTCCCTATCATTCGTACTTCCGCGGAGCGTGGTCCTATTGACGGTAGTTGACCATGAAAGCGCTCCCCGCTATCTGAAGCTTTGTGATATATCTCCGATTCCGCTTATCGAGCTACTTAAGAGGCACGGTATCCCCGCACCTCCAAGAAGCACCGAATTAGTCACGCATTGCAGCGTTTGCACACAAGATGGCCGACGGCAAACTCAGGTCTGCGATTCTGGTTGTCTCTGATACTGCTTCTCAGGATCCATCTACTGATAAAGTCGGCGATACCCTGACCGCTTCATTTACAGCGGAGGGGTCCAACAGCTGGGACCCTCCTGTCATCAAGATCGTACCAGATAATGTGCTAGATATCCAACGGACAATTTGCAACTGGACAGATGGTCCAGATTGGTTTAACCTGGTTTTGATTAGCGGTGGTACGGGATTTGCTGTCAAGGATAATACTCCCGAGGTCTGTTCAATTGCTCTTGCGGTCCCGAGCGAGCAGCTGATAGCTTGTATAGGCCGTATCGCCTCTCATTCATCGCCATGCGCCTGGCATTGTGTAAGCTGACTGTCAGAGTTACTTATTACGGACTATGGATACTGACTGCATGGCTCAGACACGGCATGCTTGCTGCCTCTCTTAGAGTGACACCGTGTAAGGCTGGAAAACATCATTTTACCTAGTGCAGTAGCTGACCATTCCTTCAGTTGCAATGATGTCTCGGCCTGTTGCAGGCGTCAGAGACAAGTCGCTCTTGGTAACGTTACCAGGTTCTCCAAAAGGAGCCAAGGAGAATCTTGAGGCCATCATCAAGCTCCTACCCCATGCCTGTACTCAAGCGGCTGGAGCAAACTCTAGAGCTCTCCATGCAGGTGGAATCAAGAAGCTAGAAGCCGAGGCTGGTATCGCTTCTCAAAGCCAAAGCTCAGAGGGCAAAGCACAACCACACGACCATCACCACCACCATCACCATCACCACAATCATGGGCATTCTCATGGTCATGGACACGTAGTCCCACGAGCGCATACGTCGCCTTCAGAAAGACCTCAGTCTAACGACCCGAATGCCGGACCGAACCGTCGTTATCGCTCATCTCCTTACCCCATGCTCTCAGTCGACGACGCTCTCAAACTGATCAGCCAGCACACGCCAGAGCCGGTTGTCATCGAGGTTCCTGTGACCCCTTCTCTTGTTGGTTCTGTTGTCGCCGAAGATGTCTACGCCACAGAGGCAGTACCAGCCTACCGCGCCAGTATTGTTGATGGATATGCCGTTATTGCACCTGACTCACCAACGGCCGGGCCTAGTACGAAGGGAATCTTCCCGGTAGCCTCCATCACCCACGCGAACCCAGGAGGGAAGCTGTCGCCTCTGGAACCAGGTACCGTCGCCAGAATAACCACCGGCGCACCCCTCCCACCCAACGCGAACGCAGTCGTGATGGTAGAAGACACCGTCCTTGTGTCCTCCACGCCCGACGGTCAAGAAGAGGCCACCATCGAAATCCTCACAGGCGACATCAAACCTCTCGAGAACGTGCGTGAACCAGGCAGTGACGTTGCGCTAGGCTCCAAAATCCTCTCCAAAGGCGACCTCATCACATCCGTCGGGGGCGAAATCGGCCTGCTCGCGGCAACGGGAACCAAGACCGTCAAGGTATACAAGAAGCCCTGCGTGGGCGTCCTCAGCACCGGCGACGAGCTAGTCGAACACAACGACCCAACCAAGCTCCACGGCGGCCAGATCCGTGACTCCAACCGCCCCTCGCTCCTCTCCTGCCTGTCCTCATGGGGATTCCCCACAGTGGACCTGGGAATCGCCCGCGACACACCACCCACGGAACTGGAAAACGCCCTCCGCGACGCCCTCCGCGGCGTAAGGCGCGCAAGCACCAGCGTCGACGTGATCGTCACCACAGGCGGCGTCTCAATGGGCGAGCTGGACCTGCTCAAGCCGACCATCGAGCGCTCGCTCGGCGGCACCATCCACTTCGGCCGCGTCTCAATGAAACCGGGGAAGCCGACGACGTTCGCAACGATCCCATTCAAGCCCTCGGTGCCGACTGGCTCCGCGCAGCAGGAGCGCGAGTCGAAACTCATCTTCTCGCTCCCCGGGAACCCCGCTTCGGCGCTGGTGACGCTGAATCTGTTCGTGCTTCCGTCGCTGCACAAGTTGATGGGCATGGGGCAGAGACAGACTGCGCCGGGAGTAACGCCTGCTCTGGGGCTGCCTCTTGTATCCGTCACGCTGGCGCATCCGTTTCCGCTTGATCCTAAGCGTACGGAGTACCATCGTGCCATTGTCACTGCTTCGCGCTCTGATGGCAGGCTGTATGCGACTAGTACCGGTCTTGAGGGTGTGGGCCAGCGGAGCTCAAGAGTGGGAAGCCTTGCGAGTGCGAATGCGCTGCTGGTGCTTCAGCCCGGAAGCGGAAAGGTGGAGAAGGGTACTCTAGTGGAGGCTTTGATGCTCGGCAATGTAGTGCCAGAGGCGTAGACTGGTGCGACGAGTCTCTATGGACGCGTATGGTAGTCTCGTGGCTAAGGTACAATGATACTTTGAATGAACACAATAAAGATAATATTTCCTCAGCACCTCCAGAAGAGGATACTTCGCTGTAATCTGCCAATATGTAGGTATCTCCGCCCGACGCCAATGCCAGTAACAGAGTCATTATCTCTAATCTATCAACCTTTATGGATCTTCCATCCCTTCTTCTTCTCAGCCCTGAATGCAGGCAGTGTTGATTCCCTCCCTTGCTTGCGGGCTACCTCTATGACGACAAAGCGAACAAAATCCGATAGGATCCAGTAACTGCTATGCGCACTCAGCATGTTCAGATATTGAATGTTCAGTGGTCCACCACCGCCGGAAATGAAATAGTCTATTTGGCCGTTATCGTTAAGGAGTAACATGCGTTTTTCTGCAATCTCCTCGCGCGTGAAATCATGTGTCTCCATTTCCACGTTGGAAGGGAGCTTGGTGATGGTGGCAGGACGAATAGGCGCGGAAGCAGTAGACGTGCTCCAGCGAAAGACACTGCCGAAGGATTCCCAGAAGGAGGATGAAGTGCCTGGGATTGAAGCGACCTTTAGAGAATTGGCAAGGTCAACGTCCACTGCGGCATTGAGACGATATGCGATTGCTGATGGAGTTAACATTACATCCAATTGCAATGGCAAATGAGAAGAGACTTACGGTCTGTAGTATGCATGATGTTGTAGAGATTGTCAACGGCCAAACAACCATAAGTGTCTGCCTCGCCTGCCACACCACGAAGTCGATCTTCGCCTTCGTAGCCGGGCTTATCTCTACCTCGCCGTGGCAAGAGGTTCGCTGTAGAGTTTGTTAGCAGGTGTTCCGTAGAACAACCTGTGTAATCCATAGATCCAACGTACCTTTATTCAAGAGCAAGAAAAAGCCGACAGGACTACCACAAAGGAAAAGATTCTTCGTGTCAAACTCGAAAATATCATTGCGGACGCTCGTCGTTGCGAAATCAATATCTGCTAGCTTGGTCGGCTGATGACTGAGAATATCTATAGCCATAGCGCTTCCTAGAGAGTGTGCAATCAGATGAACACGACCGTGCTTCTGGAACCCGGGGTTGTTCTTGCACCACAGTCGAAATATTCGATTCGCTTCTTTGACAACTGCTTGAATCATCTTCGGCTTGTGATGTGACAAGTAGTAGGGAATGTCGAGCATGACATCACTGATCAATGACCTGACGGCCGGAATTGTCTCTGGCGTGATGTCGTTCAGCGAGTAGTGATTTGCAGTTGGATCGTCAGAAATCTCAGACTCGAGGCTGCCATCCGCCAGGGATAGCGTCGATCGCCAATTGACGGGCAGGGCCATGATCCCGCCATGGTTCCGGCGCACATGATGCCAGACCGGCTCGTTGTTCAGCTCCATATTGACATTCCTGCGGAAGGCATTTATTGCATGCGTAAAATGGAAGCTTTCCATACGTTCCGATAGCTTCTGACCTATGCCATGGATGACCAACACCAAGTCGGTCGGAGTAGGTCGCGATCCTTCCATTGCACAGGCATAGCAGACTTGTCTACCATCCGTCCTGGACATTGCTCGCGACTGGATTCGGAGGTAATTTCTTACATCTACAGGACTGGGTTTAGATGGATGCAGCTGTTCCCATGAGTGACGGCTGAAGCCACGAACCACGGGTATTCCAATATGTCGACCTTTGCGAATCGAACTGAGAGGTCGCCTTCCCCTTGGAACTGAAGGAAGCAAGCTGGGTCTGAGAATTTGAGCATCCCTACCATCGACATATACGACACTGGAATTCAAAAAGGGCTTGGCGGCTTCAGGATGTGCAGTCGTCCCACCAGCAGCTCGATTTTCTTCAAACGTTGGCGAGTCAGAATCCAGACCTGCACTTCTTACCTGAGCGCTAGATCCAGGGCGTGAAGTAGGTGTGCTGTGGGATTTCGTATCTGGTTTCGGCCACAGTTTGTGCATGATTTTCATTTCCGCGTCGGCTCCGTTCTCAACACAGCTGTTGAGTTCATCCTGCCATGTGTCTGTCCAGGGTTTCAGATAAATGTATCCATCCTCGAGCTTGTTGGCGAGCTCTGTTTCTACTGGAAGCATTGTGTTCTTGTAAAACCAAGTAGCACGCAGAACATTCGATTCATCATGAAGAGGACTCCAGTATATGGGTTTCATCTATAGGAGAATCAGCGCCGTCAGATCCTGAACTCAGCTAATCGAGGGAAATGCCACCTTTAGATTCGGTAACTCAACCAGGTGAAGTCGGGAAACACCGACGGGAACCTTCAACTGAGAAGTGTCGTCCTGATCAACTGCTCCAGCTTCCATTATAGGTCCTTCTGACGAGTTGTCTTGATCAACACTGTTTCTCAGGTCCGATGGCTTCGTCGCAGTATGATGCGACCCAGCGTGATAGGGTTCAGCCTGGATATTCGAGCTTCCACCCTTTGAGGAGACAGATTCAACCGAGCGACCTAGCGGGCTTTGTAACTGAGCAATAGGAGCTCTAGCAAACGGCGAGCCACTAATGCTCGCATCATGAGATGATTTACCCGGTAGACTCCCACGCTCGAATCCCCCCATTGATGGATTTTCGCTCGCTGAGGATGTACCTGCAACGCGTTTTGCAGCATTGTCTTGGCCGCTTAAGGACAGTTCCCTTTTTCTCTGGTTGTGATTGTCAGACCCATCGTCCTGTGCAGAGCCAGCTTGTGATCTGCCCCATGACACACCGTCACCCGTACCGCCGACTGCGTCATTGGAATCTCCTCTGCTACTGCGAAATGGCTGATCGTCGGTAGACGAAGTATGGTTATTCGGCGGACTCTCATCGATCCCAGTGAGGCTTCCATCTCCACGGCTGCCTGTATGCCTACTCCACTCCGTGTCATTGACTGATTCCTTCCCTGGTACAGCTATACCTGCGTTTCTCACGACAGTCGGAGGCTTCTTCGACCGGGCCGCCCTTTCCTTCATTGTTTGTCGAAGATGCCGCCACGCTTCCTCGAGCGCTATGTTGTCCTTAACAGAAAATGGCTGCGGTGGTGCCCGTTCATTCTTCGCATTTTGACCGCTGGACGGCGGAGGCAGTGCGCTTAGGGGATCATCGATCGGTAGAGACGAGGTGTAGAAAAACTGCGCTCGAACTTTGGGCGGTTCAGATAGAGGATACCATGTGGAAGGGTCGGGATCATCGTCGGCCAGTAGACAGGTCGGTCCGTAAGTGTGAAGAGGACCAGCCATCATGTGAGATGTTCTGGACAGCTAATTCCGTGAACAGAAGGTGGAAGCGAGCAGACAAGACCTAAGCAATCATCAAAGAAAGAATCTGCCTGCACTAGAGTTGGAGAATGCTGGTTGATATTCCAATGCCATAGCATCAAAGCCGACAGTGTCAATCTCCCATTGGCTGGCCTCGTGTTAACAAGGGGACTGGGACCAAGGAAAGCTTCAAGAGAGCTTAATGTTTGGCAGCAACCGGGGAGTTGTCATGATATGTGAGAGATCTCATTACAACGTATCCTCAAACAGAGACAGGAACAATAAAATCGCCTGCTGCGAAAGATGGAAAGCAGTCGATGAATCTGCGCGAGGTCATTTGCTTGTGATCCTACGCGGGAGCCTATGACGTCGGCCACGTGCTTGGGCATTTTCTGGGTATTGGCAAAACAAACAAGGAGACCACGTCAACTATTCAGTTTCTTGGAGAACAAGACGAAGAGAACTCATTGCTTTGGATATGAATTGAGGGAGCTCCGATAAAAGTTTTCTGTCAGATTAGATCGACTTTCTCAGTGCTTCGCTATAAGAGGGTATCGAAAAAAAATCAAGGCCACGCTAAACAGAGCCTAATAACGTACATGACAACATAAGTGTTGGAAAAGAAGAGAAAAACACAAATAAATCTGCGAAGGCCTCGAAGTCATGAAGAAGAGCTGTTGATCAGCTCGCGGTGTTGTCCAACCCATAACTCCACTTGTTCAACGCAATTTCAGTTAGTGCATGAGCCTACTGCTTCCTGTGGGTCCGCTGCTGGAGCCGGAGAAGGTGCTGTTGCTTCGCTCAAGATGATAGTTCATCTGTCGACGCTGCCTCATCAAGGCTAGTGTGCTCATCTGAAGCTCTTCGAAAGCAAGTAAGGTAGCGTCGTGCGCACCGAGCATGTCGAGGAGCTTGTGGATGTCGTGCATGTGTTTCCGAATGGCGCTGTCCGGGGCGCAGAAGGTGCGGACACTCATCTCCTTCACCACTGCTTTCCAGTTGTGAAGATTGGAGTGTAGAAGGATGGGGTTGGTCGAGCTCTCTCCGTCGAAACGCAATGTTCGGATGTTAGACAAGATCAGTCGACGCTGAGTGGCCTGATCGAACTGAAATTCGACGACCTGAGGTCTGTTCTTGGAGCCCCAGAAGTTGGTAACCTTTTTGATTGACTCCTCTGAGATACGACCGGCTTCGTATTGTCGAACGAGGAATGTGTTTGCAGTCACGCAGATCATAACTTCCATCTCCGAGTACAGTCTGGCCTGTGTAGGAGGGTCCAGAGAGATGGGGACTGCCGACTCAGGAACGATCCTTGGCCGGCGTGGTGCACCAGTGAACGCCTTTGGGTAAGACTTTGCCATATCCTCAGCCTGTAGATTATGTTAGAGAGGCTGTACTTGATCATAACAAAAGGTAGCTCTGAGCACTTACAATCTCTCCCACATGATGCTTGATCTTCTTTCCGAGATCTCGGAAGATCTTCGACTTTTGTCTCTTGAGCGGCGCAGTGTTGAGGTCGTCGGCCTGACCCAGCCAGCCATTTGCTCCGAAAAGCTTCTTGTGCGGGGATCTCACTTGTTGAGCGGAGTCGCCTAAGTGATGACGATCAATCGAATGGAAATCACATATTTCCGTTGCTTCGTCCACAGGCGACAGGGAGTGGTTGCTGTACCCATCAAGGACAAAAGTGGCCTGCTGGCTTGCAACAATATCCTCGTCGTAGACTCTAACAGATGGCTTGCGCTGAATCCCTTTATGCAGAGGGACATCGAGCATTGCGGAAAGGTGGAGACCAGAACAAGGCTCGGCGCAGTGCAGTGAAGGAGAAGATGAGATATCAAGAGGAGACGGCGGTGCAACAGTGCTAGCGTGAACTGATTGCAAAGAAGGGGATCTGGACGAAGTATCCAGAGAAGAGAGGGTGGTGACCGTGGTATCAGGAGAGGTGTTCCAGAATTCCCTGTACTTTTCATAGAAGGGATTGAGCTTGGCGATATCCTCATACGAGAGATGGATACTTCAAACTATTAGCATATTTGCATTTTCCAACGGACACGAGGATCATACTCTGGGCTCAGCATGATGGGAACTTCGTAGGTTTCGTCACTCATGGTGATAAAGCGGTATGTACGATGGGACCCAATTGACAGCGAAGTACTGCTTGATAGAAGAGACAAGATACTGTACGTGCAAAGGATTCAAGAAGAGGAAGATGCAGTGACTCGACATAATTTCGAAAGAAGATGCAGCGAGGAGAAGAAGTTGTAGGGGACTGATATAGCCTCGTGGTAGTTGGCATCCTATTGTCTATTGATACAGTGGTCCTCTCATTTGGCTGGGATACAATGCTATTGCCAGTGCAATAGCTCTATTCAAGACAATCTGCTCAGAATAAAATGGGTTTGTTTGCTAATTGCTGGCGCCCTATTCTGGAAATCATGAGGTGAATGGCGGTGGACTCGCAACAATAGCATTATCTCCATTACCTAAATAGCCTTAGAGAATGCTTATTCGGAGTAAGGTTATAGCTTGATTGTTAACTTTTTTTCTTCTCTTTTCTCTTTTATTATATTCAACAATTTCCCTCGGCAATAGATCAATTCTATTGTCCCCTTTTTTGCTGGACATTCAGCGCCCAGAATTCAACAATCAGCAGGAACACATCACAGAAAAGGCCACATGCTCAAAGAGCTACCCTGTCTCAAGGACTAGTGGATTATCATTCCTTTCTCGCTTATTGCTAGAACATGACTGTGACTAAGTAGTTATTGAGGGATGTATAGAAATCATAGTTTTGGCCGATGTCTCGAAGATCCGAGATGACCCCACGAGGTGACATTTGACTCTGACTACTTATCTCAGTATTTATGGACAACAGAAATCTGGTCTGATATGTTTGTTTAAGTATTACGATGTAGATCTAATATTGGAGGTAAAGCCATTCCCCCCTTCATCTTTGAGTAGAGATGAATTCAGGGAGCTTCAGGAACTGCTCATTGCCACCAAAGGGCGCACTATTACTGAATGGCACTTACTATAGTTCCAACAAATACTAATGGATGTAGGCCTTGAGTTGCACAATCTGTACATGTCTTGTGATTCATGATCTTGTAGACACCCCAAAACAGCAGGATGATGTCAGGAGCTTTTTAGGCGAATGTGAGTCCGAAGTGAGTTTCGATAATGATATTCACAACATAGACGTATATACATAACTGAGCGCAAATATCCCTATCTCTGGATAGAGGGAGACCCAAGAGTGCGACAATGGCGAGAAGGATGTTAGAAAAACGTAGCAACTGCCACTGGATTAGCCGCGAATATCCAGCAAGCCGAACTCCATGCGGTAAAATGTCTCCCCAAAACGCAAAGCACTCCGGGAAGCCGAACCACAATGCCTGGGGAAGAGACATTAGTAGAAAACACGGCTAGAGAGCCGCTAAATGTATGTTAGCAAACCATACCCGCACGTCGAAGAAAGGTGGGCGGTCTTCGGAAGCTCCCTCTCAATGACCAATGGAGATGCCAGAATTAAGGGTGAATATCAGTTTATGTGTCCATATTCGGTCGATCTGATGCATGGTAATCGAGACGGTATCTCAAGGACGTCCGTGAAGGTTGCTGGTTCCCATTGAGCGGCATCTCGGAATCAGACGCAATTCTACCCAAGGCTAATGTGGATTTATGCATCGGAAATCCTCCTGAGCACTAGGCCAACAGAGTACAGAAAAGACCAATTCTCCGAAGCTCCAGCAGGTCATACGTCGTAGCTAAAGTAATGGCAATAGAGTCGGGATTTCTATGGAGCCAATCAGAGACATGGTAAACGCCCAGAAGTCCCGGGTGATGCTGCCGAGGGGTGCAAGTCACGTGAGACTCTCCACTTGCCGACCTGCTAGCCGCAGCCAGGGCAGAGACTCGGAATGGACCACGGCATTCCTCCATTAGTCACCCCTTCTAACCACTCACCATCTGCCTTCCAGCCTCCCCGCAGACCCAGCTCCCATCCACGCCCGCACGTCCCGCAATCTCCAATTACAGGGAGTCCCTCTAGTTCGATTGCTGGACCAAATCCGCCTGTGCGTTGCAGCTTAGGGTCGCTTATGACCTCTGAGCCACATCCCTCACTTGCTCTCTACCATCCAGCCGAATCTGAATGCCGTTGTGGTCCTCCGTTGCTTGCCAGTCTGACACTGTTCACCCGCTACCTCAGCTGCCTCGAATTATATATGAGCGCCTACTACCCTCTTGGAAATGGCTTATTTTACTTCTCTGTGTCTTTTCTATCTCACCTACTTAGATCCCGGATTACTTTTATACGGGTGATGCTGTGCTATTGATTATTCGCTTACATACACTCCTTGCTTGTTGGATACGTCATTGGCGGACCCTTAACCTCCTCCCGCAAATTCAACAGTTTAAGGATATTCAAGTCAATTGACCAAGATGACACACAGCCAAGAAAAATATGACATTGTCATCGTGGGCGCCGGCCCTGTTGGTATTCTGCTGTCTCTCTGCATGTCCCGCTGGGGCTACAAAGTGAAGCACATCGACAACCGCCCGGTGCCTACCGCGACTGGCCGCGCCGATGGTATTCAGCCTCGCTCAACGGAGATTCTTCGGAACCTGGGTCTGAAGCGTCAGATTATGGCTTACAAGCCAGCTAAAGTGTACGATGTCGCTTTCTGGGATCCTCTTCCCGAAGGCAAGGGTATCCACCGCACCGGAAGCTGGCCCAGCTGCCCTCGATTCATTGACACAAGATACCCTTTCACTACCCTCGTCCACCAGGGCAAGATCGAGAGAGTCTTTATTGACGAAATTGAGAAGGCTGGCACCAGAATTGAGAGACCCTGGACAATCATCGGTTTCAAAAACGATGGCGCGGACAAGAACTATCCTGTCCAGGTGTCGCTCAAGAGCATTGACACAAACGTCATCGAGACCGTTCGCACCAAGTACCTCTTCAGTGGCGAGGGCGCTCGCAGTTTTGTCAGAGAGCAGCTCGGCATCAAAATCCACCATAAGGATCCCATCTCTTATGTGTGGGGTGTCATGGACGGTGTCGTGAGAACAAACTTTCCTGATATCGAGGTAAGGACAGATTTTCACCCAATAGCAGGAAAATGGCTTCATTTGCTAACTCATTTATAATAGACCAAGTGCACCATCCATTCAGATGCCGGCTCCATCATGGTTATCCCGCGTGAGGACAACATGGTCCGTCTCTATGTCCAGATCGCCTCTTCCTCCGATCCCGACTTCAACCCAAGAAAGACCGCCACTGCTGAGGAAGTCCAGGAGACAGCAAAGAAGATTCTCAAGCCATACACTCTGGAGTGGGACCGCGTCGAGTGGTACTCTGTTTACCCCATCGGTCAGGGTATCTCTGAGAAGTATACATTGGACGAGCGCATCTTCATGGGAGGCGATGCCTGCCACACCCACAGCCCTAAGGCTGGTCAGGGTATGAACACAGCGTTCCACGATGCACTCAACATGGCCTGGAAGCTCCACGCCGTCGAATCTGGATTAGCCGACCGTTCCATTTTGAGCACGTACGAAAGCGAGCGCAAGGACATTGCTGAAAGGCTGCTGGACTTCGACAACAAGTATGCCGCCCTCTTCTCCAAGCGTCGCCCAACAGCCGGCGAGGTCGGATCTGCAAGCCACACCCAGGCCGCTGCTGGCGGTGAGGAGGATGAGTTCGTCAAGACCTTCAAGTCTTCCTGCGAATTCACCTCCGGATACGGTGTTGCTTACAAGCCCAATGTTTTCAACTGGAGTCCAAGCCATCCGGCTCAGTCGCCTCTGTTCAACATCCCTGGTGTTAAACTGACTCCTGGCCGCGCCTTCACTCCTACCACTGTGACCCGCTTGGCGGATGCCAACTTTGTGCACCTCGAGCAGGAAGTCCCTGCAAACGGAGCATTCCGAATCTTCATATTTGCTGGTAAACAGGCAAACAGCAAGAAAGCGATCACAGACTTTGGTGCCAACCTTGAAAAGGAGCGATCATTCCTGTCTTCTTACCGCCGCATCGATGAGATCTCTTTCTTTGAGCGCCATCTGCCTCATTCCAAGCTGTTCTCTATCTGCCTGATCTACGCTGCTCAGAAGAACGAGGTTGATGTGGAGGCCATCCCTCAGATCCTCCGCGATTACCACCACCACATCTACGCTGATGACATCCCTGACGTGCGCGTGCCTCTCGCCAAGTTTGCCGCCCATGAGAAGCTGGGCTTCGACCCTGAGAAGGGGGGTGTTGTTGTCACTCGTCCTGACAGCCACGTTGCCTGCACTGTGCAATTGGTGGATGGCAGCGGCACTGTTGATGCTCTCAACGCCTTCTTCAACTCCTTCTCCACAAAACCCCTTGGCCAGGACCAGCAAAGCCGTCTATAAGCGGATTTATTCAGTTGGAATCCAGTGTATCTTTGATTTTGTGTCCATTGTCTTTTCCTTTCGGTCTTATGATTCTTTCCGGACGAGCGATGACGATTTGCATTACTGGCGTTGATATCCATGTAATCCGCTTTCCCTTTCACTTTTTAATAGAAGATAGCCGAAAACAAAGCTTTCAGTAAGATATGAAAAATTCCGGCAGTGGTGCATGTAGGCGGTCAATCTTATCAGTACGACAGTACCTAAGGCAGTGGACCGAAGACGATGGAATTTCTAGAACTACTGTGTACATCACCCTCACCAATCACCCCGCACAGAACATACCCACCGAAAGACTTCTGCATCGCATTTCTCCCTCGTTAGGTTCTGTTTAAAAAAGGGCTGATAAGACTCAATATCTAACAGAATGCTTTCACTTCTCCTCTCTGCTGAGCTTACAGGGTAAGATACCGCGAGCAGATCATATAGATGCTTCATACTGCCCTCGATTTGCCTCTCTCTGCCTATATCAGTTTCCCCGCACGCATCATGACCGTAGCTCACCACTGAATGTAGGGTCACCGACCTTCGGCCAAAGGACACGGAGCAAGAGCCATACTTTTACACCTTCAAGGTACAATGCACTTCTTGCCGCGAGGTGCATCCGAACTGGGTCAGCTTCAATCGTTTTGTAAGTTTGCATAACGCCCAACACTCCTCTCCTCCGCAGCTACAAATAGTGGTCTGCACTGTACTAACAGCAACTGATATAGGAGCAACACGAGATTCCCGGAAGTCGGGGCGAGGCCAACTTTGTGTGGAAATGCAAGCTTTGCCAGGTTAGTCCCTTCCTAGCAATCATGTGCTCTGCTCGGCTTGCCATTTCGAGTCATCTCGCCTACTCTTGTCGTCGATTTTACGAGACCCCAGGAGATGGGAGATACGGAATGTAGGCAAGCTTTTTATAAAGCTATTCGCTAACCAAGTTTGAAACCAGAAAACCCATTCCGCTTCAATCGTCAACGGTCCGCATGCCTATGCGGGGGATGAGAAGCGCAAGGGTACCAAAGTGATCGAGATCGACTGTCGTGGACTGGAGTTCACGGAGTTCAAGCCTGATGTGAGTGTATCGTCAATCCTGAGCCAGGCTAGATTTCTGACGATGATGCGCAGGGAGAATGGGAAGCAAAGGGGACTGAATCCTCCACGCCTTTCACTGGTGTAGATTTGTCCGAGGGAGAATGGTATGATTATGACGAGAAAGCCGGGGAGGAGGTCTCCATCAAGGAAATCAGCTGGGGGGTGGGAAGAGGTTGAGTGTATTAGCCGACGATTTCACGACGAGGGGATTTTTTCTGTAGCATTCTGTGTCAGTATCTCCAGCTCATTTCGAGCTTTCAATCCATTTGTCACGTGGTGGAGTGCATCTCTTATGTAGAAGCCTGCGGCGGACAGAGTACTCTCAGTTGTCAGTTCCTTCTAACAATGGGCAAGAGGATCATGAATCGGGTAAACTAGAATCAATTCAAGTTCAAGTCATCGACTTGTTTTTTTCCATTCAGTCGACTTCTTCCCCTGTTGCTCAAGAGATGTTCTCAAGGCGGTGATGCAATTCGACATGTAATTGGCCGAGATCCGCTTCCAGCAGCATCACATTTTCGCGGTCTGGGAACCTTCAGCGGTCGATTGGGCGTAATGCGGTAGCTCCGACCACTTTTCACCTCAACGTGCGACCAGTCCAGCACTTTCAATTTGGATACTTCATTCTCTTCAGCTGGTCAATCAAGACTCATTACACACTACACATATTGCACCCTTTTTTGAAGGGCCCTCCCGGTTTCGCACATCTTCCGATTCCTGGTGAATCAATCACAAGGCGGTTCAGATCACCACCATGAGTGTTCGTTCCTCCTCGATTCCTCTACTGCTCCAGATTTGCGGAATTCGCTTATTGATATGTACTAACACGAACTGCAGTTCCAACCAGTTAACCCCCGGCCCTTTCTGCAAGCTCGGTACGGCTTCTCAACTTACCCAGTCCCCCTCCGATTGCGCCTTTCTCTTTATCCAGTACGAACGAATAAACACATGAATTCTAATACAGCATTCTAGGGTCGGCACCGAGCTTATCATCCGTCTCAAGTGGGGCCAGACAGAGTACAAGGGCAAGCTGGAAAGCATCGATTCGTACATGAATGTGCTCCTGAGGGATACGGAGGAATTCATCGATGGAAAGAACACGGGTACACTTGGTCTTGTGCTGATTCGGTACGTTTATATTGTCTGGCTGCTTAAACTGCTGTTGTAGCGCTTCGAGACTTTTCTGTGATATGTCCTGACTGACACGAACCAGGTGTAACAACATTCTCTGGATGGGATCGGCAGACAGCGTTGAGATGACGGATTTGGGACTGCGATAGAGAACAGAAGGTGTCAATGGGCGCCATTTATGGAATTCCGACTGAGGACGAGGATACCTATACCGACGGAATCGCTCCTGACGAGGCAAATGTCGCAAAAACGAGGAAGGGCTATACACCAATTGCTTAACAGGCCTACGGCAAGCCTCGGTCTCTTGTTTGTTCTCTGATCTCTCTGGTACAAGGCGTTTTTAACCACTGCTTTTGAATATGATTTGCAGATTTAGGCTGGGCAGAGAACGAGAGACCTAAATGTATGGTATATTAGACATGGGCTTGCTCTGGTCTTTTCCTCCAGTTATGTATGGTAATACCACCATATAATCGTACGGATAATGCGAAGCCTCTGAACATATGTCGACAGTGAGTAATGGCGGATGATGAGTTCACTCATGATTCCAATGGAGCTGTAGCTCCGGATCTGGCTGGTTCGGCTGGAAGTTCCACACAGGATGATCTTAACCAGCGCAACAACGTGCAACCAACAGCGAGTGACTATGTCGACATGAGCTTCCAAGTGTATAACCAGGACCAGGTTCCCTGACGACTTTTTAGATGCGTAACGCAGCCTGTGCTCCAACTATGTCTACTGACTTGGACCGCGGAGCGCTTCTGCCATATCGGTTGGAGTACGGTAGAAGGTCCTGTATATATGGTCCTTCTGTGCATCACTTATAGCATGTCTACCCCATGTCGCCGTAGCCTCTCTGTGATTACATATTATCGAGATGTCTAATTGCGCGTTCATTCGCATAGTGTCGAGGGTTTCTTGACGATGCATGGACTATTCTCACAGTCAACTGCATCGTGCAATGCTCAAACTATTGTCTGAACAGACAAGACAAGCCGATGCACAATTTTGTCAAAATTCCTGCCGTGACGAGACGTATTTCGAGAGCTGGCCAGGAGGTTGAGATGATGCTGTTTTTATACCACTTGGATCATGAGATGTTATCCCGCGAGTTACCCCACTTCGTCACCAACACGATAATCGACACCTTCATTTGAATATGTTCGCATCAGAAAAGGTCCTTCATAATTGTACGGTAATGGGTATTCAGAATCATGATGAACAAACAACATGACCAATCTTCTGATGATACCTCCGAATCCTACTACAACCTCGGATCATATCACCGACGCGTGAGCACCGCTGAGCTCCAAGCTCAGCTATGGTTCGATCGCGGGCTCATCTGGACATACGGCTTCAACCATGAAGAAGCGGTGCGTTGTTTCCAGAAATCCATCGCAATTGACCCCAACTGTGCCATGTCCCACTGGGGCCTCGCTTACGCCCTCGGTCCGAACTACAACAAACCATGGGAGGTCTTCGATCTGCAGGAGCTCGAATCAACAGTCCAGCGCACTCGCAAGGCCGCAGAAGATGCCAAGGCCAATGCAAAAACAGCGTCGCCGGTAGAGGTTGCTCTGATCGATGCCCTGCAGTATCGGTACCCGCATGACCGGCCGGCTGGGAACTGCTCGTCCTGGAACCAGGGCTACGCCGATGCCATGGAGCTGGTATATAAACAGCACGCGGATGATCTAGATGTCGCGGTGCTGTATGCAGACGCCTTGATGAACCTTACGCCGTGGGCGCTCTGGGATATAAAAACAGGGCAACCGGCGGTGGACGCGCGTACGTTAGACATAAAAACAGTCCTCGATCGTGCGCTGGCACAGAAGGGAGGGCTCTCTCATCCGGGGCTGCTGCATTTGTACATCCATCTGATGGAGATGTCAGGGTCCCCGGAGAGCGCGTTGACGGCTGCCGACCACCTACGGGGTCTGGTACCTGACGCAGGGCATCTGAATCATATGCCTACGCATTTGGACATTCTCTGTGGCGATTATCGCCGAGGAGTGGCCTCCAACTCGGAAGCTATCCGTGCAGACGAGAAGTTCCTCGCTCGTGCCGGCCCCGTCAACTTCTATACCCTCTATCGGTCTCATGATTATCATTTCCGTATCTACGCGGCCATGTTCGCCGGACAGTCGAGGGTAGCCTTGGACACGGCCGCGGATCTGGAGGCCTCCATTCCCGAAGAACTCTTACGGATTGAGTCTCCCCCGATGGCTGACTGGCTCGAGGGCTTCCTCGCTGTGAAAGTGCACGTGCTTATCCGATTCGGACGCTGGGACGATATCCTTGCTCTGGAACTGCCACGGGACCAGACTCTCTACTGCGTGACTACGGCAATGATCCACTACGCCAAAGGCGTAGCATATGCTGCTCTCGGACAAGTAGACGAGGCAGACAAGGAGCGGGCAATATTCCACAAAGCTGTCGACCGGGTCCCTACGAGCCGGGCACTATTCAACAACACCTGCCGTGACATTCTGGCCATTGCGGACGCCATGCTCGACGGGGAGTTCGAATACCGCCGAGGGAATATAGACGCGGCCTTCAAGCACCTGCAACGGTCCATCGCACTGGACGATGGCCTCCCCTATGACGAGCCATGGGGCTGGATGCAGCCCACCCGGCATGCGTATGGTGCTCTCCTGCTCGAGCAGGGCCAAGTAGAGAAGGCTGCGGAAGTGTACGGTGCCGACCTGGGGATGGACGATACCCTGCCGCGGGCCCTGCAGCATCCGAACAATGTGTGGTCGTTACATGGGTACCACGAGTGTCTGACGAGGCTGGGACGGTCGGCAGAGGCACGGATCATCCAGCAGCAATTGAGACTCGCTGTAGCGACAGCAGATGTGCCGATTCGGTCTTCATGCTTTTGCCGACTGGAGTGCTGTACATAGTCAAGCACACCGCACTCTTGTAGTCTGGCATCTGTCCATATCTGTATTCCACTGGACAGCATAATGATGAAATGATTGACCAACAATCGTCAAGATGTAGATTATCTCTGTCGATCACAGATATTGGCGCGTCAGAGGTATGATTGGCCGGACGATTTCCGAGCTACTTCTTAGCATACAGTAGTTTAGTTAATTATCATCGTCATCTTCATTCTGCGACCAGATTGTCGAATTCGCACACACGCAACGAACAATGCTAGTCTTATAGCGAACCTCTTCCCGTCCTATAATGACCATTGATCTGAGAGGTAGTTGCGGGATGCATACGGAGTATTTCCATGAATACCCCTGGTAGTTTCTAAGGAGATGAAGATCGGAATGATCGCCAGATCAACCTAGCTAGTACTAAGAATAAATAAGTGCTGCAGATGCGGAAGATCCACATCATACTGTACATCCCAAAGAAGCAGGCTTGCCGAGGATGATTCACGTTCTTCTCATTGTCCGCCTAAAACAATGCATTGTGATTACAATGAAGCAGAGTATGACACTTGCTTTCTGCAGTGTGGTAACGCAGGTAAACATTGAATCATAAACTGCTAGGATATCACAGTTGCAAGAGAGCAATACTACCTAGGCCTAATCTGCCTGCCCCTTCTGGCTACTGGTTCCGAATACTGAATACTGAGTATTGAGCAAGTCAGACCGTCAATCTTAGTCAAACAACTATGCAAATAGTATGATGATTTGGCAATTGACAAACGATCCACAACACACCACTCTCTGCGGAAAAGACATGATGAAGGTTTCCTCTTTTGATTTTTCCAGAAAACGTGGATCAAAAAATCTGCCCACATGTCCGCTACTTTATCCCCATTGGCCAATTGCTCAGCGGAAAGATCAGTCACTGCTGCTCTCGCTTCCCGAATGGGTAATTCCAGGTAAGCTCCGGTCCACGGTGGATTAAATCTCTGAAGCTTAGTCAAGAACTTGCCTCGTGGCATCACATTTAAGGACGACGATGTCTTTCAATTGATTAAGCAAGAACAAGCTGAAAACTTGCAACATGCCATCCTCCCTCTCCAATGATGTTCTACTACTAATTGGGGAGTTCCTGGAGGATCACCAAGACCGCTACAATCTCCTCTTCGTGTGCCGACATTTTCACGGCTTGTTCCGTCGGCTCGTTTACCGGTATGCGGCGCTGAAGGACTGCAGCCAGACGCGCTCGTTTCTGACTGCCGTGTTGCAACACCCCGAGCTGGCTCGGGCGGTTCGCGCTCTGGATTTGAGTGGGTGGCGAACGCAGTCTGAGCCTTACGAAGGTACCAGCATGACTGCAGCGGAGATGGAGGTATTTTGCAACTGGGCTCGAGAAATCAGTCTCTCAGACGAGGAGTACGTCCAGTGGGAGCACGATCTGCAGCAAGACGTCGAAGAGGCCTGGATGGCCCTTCTCCTGCCGCTGGTGAGGAACGTCCAGCAGCTGCGGTTGGTATATCCCAAGGAGAACAAGTATCTCGACCGGATGATGCAGCGGGCCGTTCAGCGAGAGAAGCCGTTTGACACGCAGCCCGCCTTCCGTGCTCTGCGAGAAGTCTCCATGGGTCATCTGGACGATACCCTGGACAGCAAGGGCACCTACGCCCCGTCTCAGGTGCTTCCATTCTTGCAACTACCGTCGATGCGCGCCATCACCGTCGATTCAATCGTTGAATCGACCTCTGCGGATGAGCAGCCGCAGCCAGAGCAAGATCCGCCGGCCTCATCGATATCTGAAATCGTCTTAAACTCCAGCAGCGGCGCCAAGGGCATGACGAGTATTGTGGCCGCTTGCTCCGCCCTCCGGTCATTCAAATACCAGCACTCAGACAGCCATCTGCTCGCCGAAGGCTACCAGCCCGCTGCCTTCTACCGCTCGCTGTCCGCTAGCAAACACACCCTGCACACTCTCTGGCTTGACAGCTGCGGGATGCATCTCCCATTCACCATTGCGGGTGCTAACGAGACGCACGACGAGTGGTTCGGGTCGCTGGCCGACTTCACGAATCTGAAGGACGTGCGGATCCGGTTGCCGAATCTTTTGGATATCCGGTACCAAGCTGAGCCGTCGGTTCCGCTAACGGAAGTCTTGCCGGCTGGAGTGGAGTCGCTGTATGTGGAAGGATGCAAGGAGAATTCGCTGGCGATGTTGGTAAACCAGTTGGGAGCGCTGCTTAGCACTTCCCGCAGTGGCGGTGTTGATGGTAAAAGTGGACAGTCACCTCGCTTCAAGGACTTGAAAAAGCTGGAGATCGAGGGAACGTTCCACGATGAGGAGGATTATGAGGATTCTGGATACGAGGGTGCTGCGGCTGGTGAAAAGGTGATCAAGCCGCGGGTTTATGAGATGGTGGGACCCTTGCGCCGGGTTTGCGGACTCTCCGGGGTGGGCTTGTTCCTTCGGGACCGTGTGTGCCCGGAGACTATGAAATGACTGATATGACATTGTGACTGATGATACCCTGGCTTAGACATAGATGATAGATGATAGATGATAGACAGATTTTCCCTTTTTGCAAATCCTACAAGACGAGCCATGATTTCCTCGTCCGAACATGATTCCAATTTAGATCTACTGTGAGCAAGGAATGAATTGAAGTCCGCCTGGTCGATTACCACAAGGATGCTTCGTTCGAATCTCGCCCGGACGTAGATGCAAGGGCTATCACCATCCACGCAAGGAGGACCCGGATTCAGTCTAGAACACTCCCCGGGGATGTGATGTTTCATTCTGAGATTCCGTAGTGGCCAAGTTGAACGGTTGCATTGCATCGTGGCTGATGCTACCTAGTTGTCTATTTCACTCTGGAGATATATAGCAAGACCGGATGCCATAGCCCTCGCGAAGGAAGCAGCATTGCCGATTTGAAAAATAGTCCAGAGTGGGTAACAGCAAGATGTCACCCGATACATCCGATCTCGACCCCGAAACTCGGCCGGCGGTAGCCCTCAATCGCGATGAAACATACAAAGAGCAACCCGAAACTGCAGACGGAGAGCCATTTGGAAACGAAGAAGGTGCAGAGGTCAGGTATCGAACGTTGGAGTGGTGGTTTGTCAGCCCCGGTTCAGCAGAAAGCACACGAAGTCTGATGGACACGACATGTGAACAGGAGATGCGCGATAGGTTTGCAACCTCTGCTGTCATCTTCTGCTTGGACTAACGCCGGTGGCTAGTCATGCTGGCTGGGGGAACATCTCTAGGCATCCTAACGCTTCCCTCGGCTGTGGCGACACTGGGAATCGTCCCGTTGGTCTTCCGTCTCCCGTCCCCGGCACTTTATCAATGGCTAACTGTGAATTGACAAAGAGGCGTGATACTGATCGTCGGCATTGCTATCCTCACCGTTTACACCGGCTTTGTAATGGGGCAATTCAAGCAACGGTATCCACATGTTCATAGCATTGCGGATGCGGGCGAGGTACTCTTTGGCTGGCTCGGGCGCGAGATCTTGGGGACGGGGCTGCTGCTCTGTCTGGTGTTTGTGATGGGAGGGCACATTCTCACTTTTACTGTCATGATGAACACACTGACCGATCATGGCACATGCAGTATTGTTTTTGGGGTGGTGGGGTTGCTGATTTCGCTTATATTGAGCTTGCCGAGGACGTTTAAAAGGATGTCGTGGTTGTCAGTTATCTGTAAGATTTGCCTTATGATGAGTGAAGAGTTGTCGCTGACCGATGACTGCAGCGTTTGCCAGTATCGTTGCGGCAGTCATGGTCACGATGATTGCGCTTGGTGTCGAGCGGCCGCGGAATGTAAATGTTGAGGTGACTAGGTCGACTAGTCTGTACAGAGCGTTTCTCGCAGTCACGGATATCGTTTTCGCATATGGTAAGCCTCTATTGTTTGACTGCAGCTGAACCATTGACCAAAAACACCAGCGGCCCACCCAGCCTTCTTTGGCTACATTTCCGAGATGAAAACTCCCACCGACTGGCCGAAGACGCTGTGCTTTGTTGAAGTCATCAACACGACCTTGTACACAGTCACTGGGATGGTTATCTACCGGTTTGCTGGTCAGCACGTTGCGTCACCGGCACTGGGCTCATCCAGCCCATTGATGGCCAAGATTGCGTATGGAATTGCGATTCCGACGGTACGAATTGCAGGACGATAGCATTTGATTTACTGAAGACTGACGTTGTAGATTGTGATTGCCGGGGTGATTAATGGCCACATCGCCTGCAAGTACATCTATGTCCGCCTGTTCCGGGGTACCGAGCATATGCACCAGCGCAGTCTGTTCTCGATAGGGACTTGGGTGGTGATCTCGGTGGTGCTGTGGACGATAGCATGGGTCATTGCAGAAGCAGTTCCTGAGTTCAATAACCTGCTGAGCCTGGTTGTAGGTCGCCCATACCTGAGTGGTTGCATGTCTAACAATACTACAGACGTCACTGTTCTGCAGTTGGTTCTCGTGTGCGTATCCTTTTGAGAACAGAAAGAGATGCCTTGCTAATTACGTAGATGGGCTATGTGGTGCTTTCTGGCTCTTTATCAACAAGGGTCTTTGGTTCTCGTCGCCGAGGAAAACATTCTTGACCATTGTCAATTTCACCCTGCTCGGCATGGGAGGATGTCTGGTAAGTAGTCTTCACCTTCTCACATCTCATACTGATGGGTCAGTGTGGCCTTGGACTGTATGCGTCTGGCCGAGCAATCAGCGAAGAGTCAGCTAGTCGCAGTTTCTCCTGCGCCAGTAATGCATAGAGCTGGAGACATTTGGAGGTGGATAACGGAGCAATTCAGAGACAGTGATCAGACTGTTGTCTGTAGTTTGACATGACCCATACACCGAACCAACGGAAGAAAATATGCAGAATCATAGTTTGGCGGGTGGAGACTCCACGTCGAACTCTGTTGTGCAAAGCAAGAACGTATCTCGGAGAGCCTGGACGGCATTAGCCCGAGGGAGACCTTAAAAGAGAAGGGGCAACGTACAGACAAGCGATACTTCTCATTAATCGCTTGATAGTCCTCTCCAGCCAGCATATCGCAGAAGTGCCTGATAGACGGGTAATGCACCAGTGAGATTTCGTTCCACCAGTCCGCCTCTGGTCGATCCAGGCTTCCCCGCGAGTCGACTTGGGCGGCCGAAGCGGGTCTGATCACGTTCCCTACGAGCTTTGCATTTCCGCCGCGCTTACCAGCGACAGGGATAAAAGCCTGTCCGTATTGGTAGTAGCTTTTCTTTCCGTTGGGGTGATGAAAATGCAGCAGATTCAGCATGGTGACCGGACCATCGTGTGTACGCGTGAGGGTGTCCATGAAGGCGAGTAGATCCGGCGAGAGTTCCAGATTCTTCGAGGAAGACTTCTGGCGGGCATTGGCCAGGGAGCCTGTCAGAGGGATGGAGGAGGCGGCCCGTTTGAGAGGTTTGTCGCGGTCATCGTAGTTGGATAGGAGCTTTGAGGGGATGCCGACGGCGAGCCGGTACTCTTGTTGCACGAGGGGTTGTAGGTTTGGAGGAAGTGATTCAAGGGCTGCTTCTTGGGTCACTGAGGACGGCTGAAGGAGGACAAGAAGGTCCCATTTTGTGGTCGTCAGCAGATTAGAGTCAATGAGGGTGGGAGGAATGACGATGTGTTGTGGACGAGAGGCGAGAACGACCTTGACGGCGGAGGATTGGCGGAGCTGGCGAAGAAAAGACTCGGCGGTGGTGGAGGGAGCAAGAGCAAGAAGATGCAGAGTAAGACCAGGCATGTTGTTGAATCTGCTGTTGATATTGCAGAGTTTGAATCTTAATATGATATTAGCTATTATGATTTAACACAAGATAGTCAATGCGATGCACTTTATCCCAATCAGACAACCGAGGTAGATTACATCAAGAGAGTGCGGGGAATTTCCCGAGGCCATTCTATAGTTAGCTGAGGCTGAAAGGTCAGCAAGACATTCCTCTACATAGTAGAAACAGCTATATGACTCGGATATTCATCTATATTCATCTATATCTATCATGGCGGTACATGACTCAGGAATTGAGATATCTCAGGTCATAAGGGAAAGAAGACTGTGCCGGAGTAAAGTCGGCTCACATCGCAGTCAGATAGCAATCGGCATCAGTCCTCTTAAGTTCAATAATAGAAGATCCTCTCTTGGCAGTTTCGGCATTGTCAGAGTTCAACAGAATTGAATTCAGTAGTCCATGTCAAATCCAAATATTCATGCTCGCTTCGACCTAGTATTACGTACGCGGTATCCTCTCCAGCGATCTAAGCAACGGACGAAGGAAGCCAAAACAGATTTAAGGTTGAATCCTTTGGGATGACAGCCTTTGATAGGAAACCAGTGCGACCACATGGTGCAAACTCTGAATATAATTCAATAATTGCCGTAGGATCAATTTCTTTGTCTTCGATAGCTAAATGCCGAATTGTCATAGTCCCGAGTATATCCCGTTGACTCGGAAGCGCACTTGAGTAGAGAAAGTTATATGGCAGCAGATCAGAAGCAGATCGACAAGCAGAGCGAAATAAACTGGGTTTTGTCATATTATATTACTAAGTCTAAGTATTATTGAAGAATCGACGGGACTATTGGAAAGAATTGAATGATTCAGTCATCTGTTGCAACGGTTTTATTCCAAGTAGTATCTCGTATCAAGCCCAAACTGCATGTCCGACTAAGTAATAAATTTGTCAAGACTGCTGGCGTTTAACTTTGTTAGATCCGGATGTTTTCCCCTGAAGAGGTTCCCCGTGCTGCGGCTCTCAACGCCGCTCTCTACACAGACCAATCGACATCCACACAGGAACTGCTGGTCAAGACGTGAGAGGCACGCCTCTGACATCCGTGGTTTGGACATCAATCCCCACCAGAAACACGTTCATTCGTGGCTGGTTTCCAATGACTCGATCTGCAATGTACCGACTGGGTAATGAACCACACGAGGAGGGGATAGGGGATCCCACATAGTCTGTTTCCTACCAAGTCCATGCCTCACTGAGGCAAGTTTGATCGCTGCTAATGGTGTCGAGTATCCAGATCCCAATCTCGCAGAATCGATGCAAAACCAGCAATCCTACTGAGGCTACACAGTAATCCGTATTATGCGAGTCCAATAGTGTGCTGCATCGACCACGGAGTACTCCGCTCTCCGTATCCGTACCATAAAACCGCCAAAAGCCTGGGCCTCTGGGAGGGGACGCATGGGCGGCATGGCATCCGTGGCACGCCGCACAACTCGCAATAATAAACTCTGGCTAATCAGACTAGAATTTTCTCACTGCCGATTATCAACGGATTGTCCTTATTAACGACTCGGTCGCTCTCTTTGCCCATGCTTTCTCTAACCCGACTCTCTTCAAGCCGGCCGTCACCCATGTCTCGGCATCACCATGCTCAACGGTCGCAGTGAGGCGATTGTCGCCGCCACCTCTGTCTTTCTGGCCCTGTCGCTGGTCACCGTATGCCTGCGATGTTTCGTTCGTGCGCGAGTGGTGCGCGCTTTTGGGCTGGATGACTGGACGATGGTCGCCGCCATGGTAGGTCATTTCCATTGCAATTGATCGTCCAGCGGCGAGCTGACGAGTAAGGCCCTCAACCTAGCATTCGCCATTTGCACTCTCGTGGGTTGCTCTTATGGGATGGGCCAGAAGATGGATTACTTTGAATTGCACCCGGACTATTACCGTCGAGCTCTACTGGTATGATTGATCTCTAGGTCGAAGGACAACCACATATGCTAACGGTACAAGTGCTGGTGGCTCGGTCAAGTCTTCTATGTCATCACCTGTGTCGTCGCCAAAATGTCCATCATCATCTCCCTCCTACGCATCACCATTAGCCGAGTGCATATCCTCATCCTGTATGCCGCCATGGGGCTGGCCGTGGTTGTGGGCCTTCTCTTCTTCTTTTTCACCCTGTTCCAATGTAAACCGGTCGACTACTTCTGGAACCAAGGAGCCAAGCCGGGCTCGTGCCTCGATCAGGATATCCTCATCGCCATTGCGTATACCTACAGCGTGGGTGCGGCCGTCACCGATTTCACGATTGGAGTTTTGCCCGTATTCATCATCTGGTCTCTGCGCATGAACGCCCGGACGAAGATGGCCATTGCAGGGATCTTAGGGATCGGATGCATTGCCAGCGCGGCAGTCATTGTTCGAATTCCCTTTGTTCACAATTACAAGGATCCCGACTTTTTCTATGCGACCTACCAAGTGAGCGATCAATCCCAGGGATGATGAAATAAACGCTGACTTTATAGATCTCAATCTGGAGTAACGTCGAAGCCGGACTGGGTATCACGGCAGGTTCGCTGACGACCCTCCGTCCTCTGGTTCGCTTTCTTCGAGATGGCTCCTCTGCCTCACGAAGTCATCAACGAACACCAGGCTCATTTCCACTATCCGGAAATATGCCCAAGGGACTCTCGCGCCGGTCGAAGCCCGATGAGGGTGTTGACGACGCACGTCGACTGTGGACGGGGATGGCGGACGAAGAGTATCAGGGCATCACAACCACGATTATTACAGGGAGCCATCCCACGAAGCGGGGAGAGAGCGAGGAGAGTCTAACCAGTTGATTTATATCTGTATTATATAATTAATAGACTGTGGGGTTACATAACAGTAAAAGACATTCCATCATAGGTTCCACTGCACTGTTCCTTTGTATCGTTACCCCAACGCTGGTACCTCTCTACCCCTCTCCAACTCAATTCACAGTAGATTTCTTGGTAAGGATCACGCTTGCTTTATGTCATAACAGCCAGCGAATGGGGATGAGTGCATCGTGTGCCGACGTGGATAGCGCTTAGGAAGGATTGACTAAGACTTAGCAACGCCCTCACAGAGCAATCAGATGCATCAGAACAACAAAGGACCCATTAGAAAGACTTTCATCATGCTTTACTGATGCTTTACCGATGCTGATGTTTCTCCGAGGGGCAGCTTGCTAACTACGAAGGTTCTCTTTCAGTACCCTGTCAGCCACCTCATGACATCATCAATGCCATCACTGCTCCGCTCATTCCGGGGTATATAACTACCCCTCTTCTCTCATCTGTCATTTACAACCATAATTATCTTAAGATCTATCAGTTTATAATATAAAATACTACGCAAAAATGCCTATCCCCGTCCCCGCCGCCTCCTCCCTCCTCGACCTCCTCAGCCTTAAGGGCAAAACCGTGGTGGTAACCGGCGCCTCCGGCCCCCGCGGCATGGGCATCGAAGCCGCCCGCGGCTGCGCCGAAATGGGCGCCAACATCGCCCTCACATACGCCTCGCGCCCGGAAGGCGGCGAGAAGAACGCAGCCGAGATCGCCAAAACCTACGGCGTCAAGGCCAAGGCCTACAAGTGCAACGTGGGCGACTGGGACAGCGTACAGAAGCTGGTCGCGGACGTGATCGCCGAGTTCGGACAGATCGATGCCTTTATCGCAAATGCGGGGCGCACCGCCAGCGCGGGAATCCTGGATGGTTCTGTGAATGACTGGGCGGAGGTGATTCAGACGGATCTGACGGGCACGTTTTACTGCGCGAAGGCTGTCGGCCCGCACTTCAAGGAGCGGGGTAAGGGCAGCTTCGTCATTACGAGCAGTATGTCCGGCCATATTGCGAACTATCCGCAGGAGCAGACGAGCTACAATGTTGCCAAGGCGGGGTGCATTCACTTTGCCAAGTCGCTGGCGAATGAGTGGAGGGATTTTGCGCGGGTTAACAGTATCTCCCCGGGGTATATCGATACCGGCTTGTCGGACTTCGTGGACAGGAAGACGCAGGATCTGTGGCTGAGTATGATCCCCATGGGCCGCAACGGCGATGCGAAGGAGCTCAAGGGCGCGTACGTGTATCTCTGCAGCGATGCCAGTTCCTACATGACCGGGACGGACCTGCTCATTGACGGAGGGTACTGCATTCGTTAATCCTATCCCCTTCCATTCAATTCAGTTCCACTATATTTAAGAAATACACCTATGTTACGCTTCGCGTCCCTTTGCTCCGCAATGAATCAATAATCTCAAGGCCCAGCCACGTCTGTAGTCACCTCCCCACTCTCAATATAAACCCCGGACCAGAACCAATCCTCCGCAGGGGCGTTGGCCCCATTATCCAGCCTCAGCTCACCCACATGCCAATCCTGAGAATCAGTAAACGTATTCGCACCAATATTCTCCACGACCTTCTTCAGCGCCCCCGCCCCCGTCGACGCCCACAGGCCAACTGTCTTCGCATCAAAGTCGATATCATACGCAAAGTTGTACCATGTCCCGGGGACAAGCTGCGTCGCCCACTTCGTCTGTCCGCTGACCATCCAACGCAGCGTATTATCGTCGGCAGTACCGCTGAGTCGGCCGTATTTGAGTTCTGTGAAGTGGTTCTAACATCTCATCAGCCTGGCTGCCTCACACACACACACAGAGAGTTAGACAGCTGGGGGAGAAGGGGCTGATGGCACCTCAAAAAAGGCAATCTGATGCTCGAGGCTCGGAGCCGGGGCGTTGGTTTCTCTAGTCGACACCGAAAAATGATAGTACAGATGGCCCTGGCCTAGGTTGACGCCTGCGGCTTTCTGGGGGATGATCTCGCTGCGCATCATTGTTTGGCCATTCCAAGACGAGGTGTTGTCCTTCGTCCATATTAGTATTGTGGTTACAGATGATAGAGGAAGTGGGGGAGGTACAATGGTGATTCTGATGCCCTGGGCATCGACCTTGGAGGCCGGGTTCTTGAATGCAGGCGAGAGACCCAGGTAGTGAGAGGTTGGCTGCGAGCCGTGGATGTACCATTGGTACGGGGGGATTTGGTTAGACCAGGACCCTGTTGATTGTCAGTATGAGTTGAGTAAATGGAGTGAGGGAGGGAGGTACATTGGTCAAAGTGGTCGACGGTAAAGTTGGCGTCGAAGAAGCCGTTCCAGATCACGTCGCAGCGGACGAGGGGGAGGAAGAACAGGCAGGATTTCATCTTGTCTTGATACGATGAGTCTTGATTCAATTCAAGTTATCATTGAGTTGACTTGGAAGCGATAGAGAGTGATGTCTGCTTTATATACAAGAGTCTCATGCTGAAACGGCTAAATAGCGAAGTTTCATCGAATCCTTCAGAAGCCAAATAAAGTAAAATAAAGTAGTCTAGAATGCTCTGCATCTGTCATACTGTTCGTCAATCCATTCATCGAATCATATCATACCAGATGATCTGCGTCTCATATTCCCAATCAAGTACGGGGTTAATATCCTCTGATCGATAATGTCCTGCATTTATCCAGCGGACCGCTGGTCCGACACTTGGCGAATCCCTCAGGATCAATTCAATCAACCCGCGACGTCAAACGCTGAAGGATCAGCCTTGGTTAATTTGAATTGGTCGTCCCCCGAGTCCGTCGCGACATCAACCACCTCGGCAAAATGCATCCGGGGCAGGCTGCGCGCGACGCGAGGCGGGTCGAAGATGCTCTTCGACCGGATGAAGATCTCGTCGATCTCCTCGAGTGTGCGGCCGTTGGTCTCGGGGAAGAAGAGGTACACGGTTGGCACGATGGCTGCGTTGAGCACCGCGAAGATGATATAGTACTGGTACCCGATCGAGTTGAAGCCGACGGGCGTCACCTGCGCCAGGAGGAAGTTGAAGGTCCACACGGCGGCCGTGGAGATGGCACTGATGGCCGCGCGCAGCTGCAGGGGTGCGACCTCGGTTGCGTACAGGAAGGTCAGGCCCGAGTAGCCGACGGTGAAGATGAATTGGAAGACAAACAGGAAGATGACGGCGGCGACTGTCGCGCCCGTGTTGTCCGTCACCGAGGTGGTCCCCGCCAGGATGGCCATGGAGAGTGACATGGCGGCTGCACTCCACAGCATCAGGGGCCGCCGGCCCAGCCGGTCGATCGTGAAGAATGCCAGGAACCCGCCTAGCGGCTGTGTCAGGCACATGGCCCCCGCCAGGATGCGCGAGTTGATGGCGCTCATGCCCAGGTACTGCTCGAAGATGGTCGTCGCGTACATGCTGATCAGGTTGATCCCGCACATCTGCTGGAACATCTGTCCGCCTGCCGCGAGAAGGGTGCGGTGGAACAGTCGCTGCTCGCCCATCGTGAGCATGCTCTTGAACGAGCCATTGCCGCAGATTGACAGCGATAGTTCAATGTCACGAATGTCCGCGCTGATCGACTCCGAGTCCGGCTCCACATCAGCCAGCGCGGCAAGAATCTCTCGGGCCTCCTGAATCCGGCCCTTTTTGACCAGCCATCGGGGCGATTCGGGAAAGATCATGATGAACACCATCACAATCAACAACAAGACAATCTGGAAAGCGAGGGGGAAGCGCCACGACACCGAGTTGCCGGTGATGAAGTAGAAGCCAAAGTCGATCCAGAGGGATAGGGAGACACCAATGCCAATGAAGATGCCGTCGGTCACCACGTGGGCACCCCGTTTGCTGGCTTTCGAAATCTCCGACTGCCACACGGGTACTGTTGCCAGGTATGCACCCGTCCCTAAACCCAGAACAAGTCGGGCCACGATGAACTGAGCAAAGTCGAATGCCGTGGCCATCAGAACTGCACCAACGATTGTCACACCGGATGCAAGAAAGATAACCTTTCGGCGACCCAGGCGGTCACCAAGGTAAATGCAGGACAGGGAGCCAAATATACCCCCGACAGTGAAAAGGGCCACGACGGTTCCTATGATCATTAGGCACTCAACTATTCCAACAGTGGATGCAGTGACATACCCTGGATGGTGGAGTTGTAATGCTGCTGAGCCCCTGTAGTATTCACCGTATCAATCTGGGGAAAGGTCTTGACGAACGATTCGAGCGTCAGCAAGCCCCCGGCCACGCTCAGGTTGTATCCATAGGTGATAAAGGCCGGGCACACGACCAGACAGATGATGGCCCGGCTCAAGGCAGAGCCACGGAGGCCAAAATAGGGCGCCATCTCAATGGTGCAGTATATGCAAGTACCGCAGGTATCTCAATCTCAATGACGGGCAATTCTGAAACACAAACAGCTATAAGGCCTTCAATGCCCCGCTCTGATGGATCACCCATTGCCAGAAATGTCAATTGTATTTATATACCAGATGTCAGGTTTGTACGGTCATCGGCGGGTGCCGGGGGGAGGCGATACACCAAGTGGACCAGGATTCCCCAGAATCTCGCTTGGGGCTGTTGGCTGGCCGATCATAGGTGCTCACTTTTCCAGTTGCCTCTAGTGTATATTTCCCCAGATGGACGATGGGGTGCCACGTTCATTCTGAGGTTCTTCCCCGTCTTCCCCAGAGTTGAGTGGGACTGAGTGGCCCTGCAGCATGATTCAGATCGCAGCCGCAAACAGACGAATCGTTGCATTCGAAAGAGTAAGAGAAATTCCAGCCGATAAATGCCCAGAAGCGTATAGCAGATGCTCGGGACTGACGACCCAATAGAACGGCTGTTCCCCGCTTGTTAGTCCATGATTGTAGTTGATGCTCCACTGCGCTGGTTCGGGCTCTGCCATCGGACCCGGCCGATCTGAGAATGCCTCGGCAGTTGAGTTATGGAAATGGCTTTCTGAGGTAATCCCAAGGCATTGTAACGATCATAATAACGATGTCGTTAGATGGAACAGCTGCAGCGATAGGATGACAGGTTGAGGTAAAGATGCACCCCGCGATGCTGAGTACAAGGAATGATGTAGGAATGGATGCGGGCATGTCCGTGCCAAGAGGATCACAACCATCGGGACTGCCAGGTTCATTAGAGATTCAGGGTTGGATACGGACTTGGCTGCTGTGCCGGGCGCAATATGCATAAGCATGCAATGCTGGCACAATGGCATATGCAACGGCAATCTGGGTGCTGTGGATCTGGAGGAGTATGCTTATATATAGCGGTTGGTTTATCATTGTATCGACAGATGACCCATGAGATCAGCAGAAGAATATATTGCAATACCGTCTGCCTCATAATAGTACTACGCAGTCTAGCGGTTAAGCGAAGAAAGATGATCCACTGGCCAAGAGAGTCAAGCTCAACTAACTCCACTGATATCAGTACTATTATGCCTAATCTCATGTGGCTCGCTTGTGGCTTGGTCCGTGGCTGAGATTAGTCTCTCTTCGACTCTGTTTGCTAGGAGTTTGCTTAAAGCTGAGTCTTCCCATCTGCTTCATCCCCGCTGTATCATTCGTCCTGAAAGGTTTACTTCTATACTCGGACCTGATCGGGACAACCCACTGGTAAAACACTGGGGAAACTCGAGAGCATTCGTTGCGCAGCCGCGGCCGCTGGAGCAAGGCCGTATTCGCCTGCTGGAAGGCAAGCAATGGCAACGCAGTGATTCTTGATTCTTCCCAATACGTGCTGATTGGTGTCTGCTGGATGCTGTTCTTGGGGCTCTTGGTAGACTTCGTCCAACATGGTCATTACTGCCGCTCGTTCTGTAGGCAGGGCGCAGATCCATCCAACAGTGAAGGCCCGATTCGGCATCGAAACAGGAGCCATGGTGTTCGTAGCTTGCGCAGGCGATACGTGTTTGAATTGTAGCAGATGGGAGGTTCAGCGTTGTAATGAGATTCGTCCCATGCTGCTTGTACAGCGCCCGACTCTGGCAGTGCCGCTGTGCAGAGTGATAACAGAGCAGACTATATCTTTGGATTCTTATCGTTAGCCTTGAAAGGCTGAGTGGCACGTCTCATCTTCATCAACTTACCTTAGATCGAATACTCCTGAGGGGTCAGTCTGGCTTCTGGTTCGTTATTCTCTGCAGCCAAGGGTGTAGCATGTAAGACCTAGAACGAAAGCTACCAAGCGTTACGGAATAGGCGCTGGATGGATAAAAGGTGACAGGATCAGCTCAACAAGAGGGGGGAAATGAGGTCGAATAGGAGGAGGAAGGGCCGTACACACAAACAAAACAACAGCGGTAATCAAGAGAGCGCAGAATATCCTTGTTCATATCATATGGGGGTTTGCTTTTAGATATGATAATATGAAGGTAGTTGACCTTGAGAACCCTGTCGCTGCATGGTGCTTGCGTAGTATCTTACAACACTTAAGTACTGCGTTCCATTCACCACAGGCAGCCAGCCTCCCATAGACCCAAGACTGTCAACAGCCAGCTGCGTTTTCTGCGCAGTCCGCCACCTTTCTCTTTCTTCTGTTAATCTGTTGATTCCCTCTATAATTTACTTGCCAAAAGGCGAGCTGTATGCTTAGTACCTCGTAATCAGCCAGTTCTTTCGATCATCCTCCGCCATCTGGCGCAGTATCTTTGCCTCCGTCCGTTTGACTAACACATACGTGCTGATGATCACTGGGCCACACAGTATGCGTAAAGCAAGGTCCTTCTCCAAGATATTCAAACTCTCGTCGAGTGATTTCGGCAGGATCGTATTGATTCCCAGGGCCTGCTGCTCGCCCGGCGACAACTCTGATGCAGATGTCACGCAGTCACCTCCCTGCAGAGGCTCTTGACTCCGCATCCCATCGATTCCAGCGGCGATCATTGCGGACAGAGTGAGATAAGGATTTGCGAAGCCGTCAGCCAGCTTGAACTCGAAATGATTCTCCTCGATGCGACGAAGTGGAACCTCCTTGTTCTCCCACCCCCAGCAGGCATATTCGCCGCCACTCCAAAGCCCAGGTGCGACACGACTGTAGCTGATATCTTGAGGCAAGGAGAATGCCATTATGGCGGGCATATGGCTCATGATACCTGCGAAGAAAGATTCGGCCTTTCCGACCCAATTCTCTAATTCACCCACAGAATTTACTGACATATGTACGTGACCCCCGTTACCGGGATGGACGGATGATGGACGCGAATACACTGTAGCATGATACCCGAACGAGGTTGCAACTCGTTTGATGGTCTCACGAGCCCTGATCAGCATATCAGCGGCCTGGATGGGCCTCGTAGGCGGCAGGACAAACTCCCATTGCCCTGGTGCCGCCTCGGCATGGAACTGCTCCAAGGGAACATCTGCCGTAGCCAGCGTCCGCGCAATGGTCTCCAGCATCTCCAGCATCGACTCGTCCTCGGCGGTCATACTGGACCACGAATGCTCGTAATTAGCCATGGAGAACCGCACGACCCCGTCGCTCTTCTTGACTCGCATGAACATCACCTCGATTTCAAAGCCGACCAATGCCGAGCACTCCAGCTCGCTCAACAGCGTCTCCTCCAGATCTCTCAGCCGCGACCTCGCGCACTGCAAGCCGGGTGTGCCGTCATCGTCTACAAAGTCGCACATGATGACCGCTCGGGTCCCATTGGATCCTGGCTGGCAATATACCGTCTCAAAATCCGGCCGCAACCAGAATTTACCCGACGCGAGACCTCCTTCGGCGATAACATCGCCGGGACCCAGAAGGAGTGCGACTTCCGGGATGGTGATAAATTTGCCCTTCTGCACCATGGCTTTGAATTTGTCCATCGGGAACATGCGCGTATACACTAGACTGCGATAGGACATGAATTGTAGCCAGACGAATTCGACATTGCCATGTTTGGCGACGAAGTTGTCCCACTCGGACGTGTGTTGCTCGATGGCCATTTCGTCTTGCGACTTGTAGACGTTAGTTTGATGATGAAGTGAAGAATAGCGAGAGTTGTGTAGGCGTCAGTCCATGTTAAAGACGAAGGGATACGATCCTAGACCGCCAATCTGTGTCGCACTGACTGTGGCCGGGATACGTAGACGCATACGGAGTACGCCAATCAGAAGAACATATCATGGATTGTAACCATTGCTTGCATTATTAGTGCTGATTTTGATGGCAGGGTTCTATGATAGTCTGTCTCTACTCGTTCATGGCGTGTTGCTGGGTCATTCAGTTTGGCATGAGTGTCGACTGTTTCTAGACATATATTTTTTGTCTTCAATGAAGGTGTTGAGGCATGTAGCGTGCATTATCAGGTACCTTAATATTACTTCCCGACTTCAGCAGACGGGACATCCTTAAGAGCGGATTGTTTAGTAGAGGAGGAAAGCAGCCTTCTGGTGAGGATGATTTGAGGTTGGGCAGGAGATACTTTCTCGGCTCACCAGAAACTCCATCTCTTCTTCTACTATAAATGTCCTTACCCCAGATCAACTCACCGACAACCATCAAACCATCGTGTCTCTCCATTGGATAAGGATCAGTAATCAAAAAAAAAGGTCACTAAGACCACCTTACGAAAGGAGCTTCAGTATTTTACCCTTGACACATCACAATTGTCCCACATTGGCTAACCCTCGTTTCAGACGTCTTAGGAGCCGCTGATCTTTGAGTCCAGGTTCGCATTGCTTCGAAGAAAGTTCGACAAAAGACTCGACCATGGACGGAGGGGATGCTCAATCTAGTTTTAGTATTGTTCATCGCCCGCACAGCCCCACTGCAGTTTCCAATGATTGATAGCGATTATCGTTTCTCGGAATAGGGTCCCGCGTCCTGACTCGTTAAAGTTCGACGAGGGTTTAGGGGCCTGAGATGTCTCGGTCGCTCTCCTCAGATCCACAGAGACATGCCGGCAGCCTGGTACGTTTTCGTCATTCGCCTAGTTTGACGAGGGAAGGAAAGGAGTGATATTGGAGGCGATCTGGAGTGACAATAGGACTATCTGAATTTCTATCCGCCATTCTCTCACTTTCCAGTATCGGAAAATCAATACTAAAAGCATAGTTTATCGGTTTGCACTCGTCATCAGCCCGAAACCCGCCGTCTGTTATCCCAGTGGCGGTTAAGACGCTAGGGCCTACAGACTAGACTACTCCTCTCAGCTTTTGATGGTCGATTTCCTCGTTTCAGATTATCATCGCCACGAACTATCACTAACTAGTTAGTGATCATTATGAGACCGTGTACCTAAGATGACCCCAAACCTCGGCTCTCCTCACCAATCTGATTTCATGCAGAAAAAAATGAGACTAAGAGGTCCGGAGTCTTATCTAAAACCCTCCTTGGCTCTAGAGCATTCAGATCTTTGCCCCTCCGTTCCAAGTTCACAGTTCTCGAGAGTCTCACCCTCCTCGGCGTGGCCGCGTGGGTATCTTGGCCTACGGATTTGGTGCCATGAAAGGTTAGATCGCGGAGGTCGGAAGTATTACTCGACAACCACAACCGGATCCCAGGGCAGGACAATGGATCTAGAGCGAAAGATCTGCTCCCTCGTTCGCTGGTTACTTTGTGCCGTATGCTGCCATATAGCTAGCTGACAGCTCTTCGGGCCTGCTCTTACACAGAGGCCCGGCTTCGTTATGACCTCCGAAAATCAAAATCTGTCGGGTTCTTAGAGAGGTACCCGGAAGCCATCTTGAGGCTGGCAGCGTCTTGATTCCTCCCGTTACTACTATGGTACTCGTCAACGTACTTGGGCGTTCTTGTTCGATTGAATACCCTTTCCCTTTCCTATTGATAACGAAAAGAAAATTCAATCCGCGGTCAGCTGAAGGACTGCGCTGGGCAAGTGCCAAATTCAAAACGTCACAATGGACAGCTCTCTGCCCCTCGTCGACCGGGCACTTGCGATCTTCGTGGTGTCTGTTGTGATGATGGTTATCTCGGTCGTGGCAGTTGTTCTACGTAGCTTTGTTCGCTTGTACTTGGTGCGAGGCTTCGGATGGGATGATGCTCTCATGGTTCTTGCCTTGGTATTGCAATACTGGAATAATCTGATGACGAGGAAGCTGACATTTCACCAGTCACTCTTCGTATTCTTGGGAATCTGTTGTATGATTGGCTCGCTAAGCGGAGTCGGTCATAGAATGGTCGAGTTTGAGGGTCTGGGGGCATTAGATGAGCTTAAAAGATCGCTACTGGTATGTTGTATTCCGCGTTACGCTGGCTATCCTTGCTGATAATCACCTCAGTGGTGGTGGCTCGGTCAGATGCTCTATATTTGGTCGTCTGCTGTCACCAAAGTGTCCATATCCATGACGCTCCTGCGTTTAGCCGTGCGAAGATTGCATCGTATGATTTTGTGGGCCGTCATTGCCCTCGACATCGTCATTGGACTCATGTTCTGGCTCGTTCTGCTACTGGACTGCAGTCCCGTCTCCTATTTCTGGCTCCAGGTGGACCCTCGCAGTTCGGGAACATGCTTGTCCAGAGACGTTCTTTTGGCGATTGCCTATCTCTACAGTTCGCTCACTATCGTCTGCGACTTGACTCTCGGCGTCATGCCCGCCCTGCTCGTATGGGGTCTGCAGATGAATAGGAAGACAAAGATCGCCCTTGGCGGGATCCTTGGTTTGGGAGCTGTGTAAGTATCACCTGGCAAACCGTTTTGCATCTGCCAATGCCATACTCGCAGACTAATCAACCGTCTTCAGTGCGAGTGTTGCAGTGATTATCCGATTCCCGTTCCTTCACTACTACAAAGATGATGATTTTCTGTGTGAGTACACTTTTGATTCAACCCATGGACCCTGCTAACGTCTAGCGAATAGACTCCACCTACCAAATCGCAATCTGGTCCGTAATGGAAACCGGACTCGGCATCATAGCCGGCAGCCTTGTCACCCTCCGCCCCCTGTTCCGCTGGTTTCTGGACGGCAACCTGTCGGGTCGTCACAGACGCAGTGCGAAACGCAGCGACAGACAATACCCGCTTTCTAGCTTGCCGGATGATCAACCGAGGAAGGATTCTCGCGATCCAAGCTACTGGCGCCCTGACCTCCCGGAGGAATTTCCCAGCGTTGTGGTGACCACCATCTCGTCGCCAATGGCGCGAAGCCATCTGAACGAAGACCACAGCAGCCAGGAGGAACTGAGCCTTCCTGAGGACTCATGGGCCCGCTATCAGGTCAACATCCACAAGACGTTCCAGTTGACTACCGCACCTTCTTGATTCGATTGATCCTTGATCCTCACTTACATAGAAGAAACATAACGATTTACAATGCATTATACGTCTCATAACGAGCCGGTCTTCGATTCTGTGATTGAACTTGGGTACCAAAATGCGGCATTGCCCCGTCTGCCCCCACATGAACATTCTCGCACTCGGAGAACTCTCAGCTCCTGACAGGCGTGGAGCACTACCAGCCCTCACCAGAGGCAACGCCTGTTTAGCGCATCTCTGGGGATGCGGCCTACCGCGGTTGAGCTACCTGAAACCCTCGTCTCGATTTTCAGCGACTTTCAGAATCCAGTTCTTATGGCTGTTGCCATATCATGGAGATTGCCTGGTAAAAATCTGGTGATTTTGACTAGACTTGAAAGTCCAATTCAACGACCATCAATGAGCCATGACTGAGGCCCGAGAGCAGCGTGAATTTGAGTTGGAAACATGGTGGTTCAGAAGTAGTTCATATCTCTTAAGAGTATCACGGGATATGACCGCTCTATATAGGTTCTATCATAATCATTATCATGACGCATAATCGATCATATATTGCGGGCCAGCAGTCCCTCAGCCTCTTCCGAAGGGCCTCCATACTCAGTAGCATGCTCTCCATGCGACTTTTCTAATATGTCTGCCATGGCTAACCCGTCCTGCCGTCCCTTCTCTGCATTGACCATCCAGATCAGCGGTATGGGGAGGAGGATCAAGACCGCAATGAAGAAAAAGCCCGACCGTACCTGACCGGTAGCATCAATGAGCATTCCTACAATGGCAGGGCCAATGAACGAGCTTCCTTTATCCGTAGCCGCATACAGAGCGTAGAATGCGGCCTCGCTACCAGGGGGAATTAGCAGACCAAAAAAGGAGCGGCAGTAGGATGACAGTCCACCAGATACTAGGCCATGAACAATCCCCAGGGGGAAAATCTCCCATGGCTGCTGGAGCCCAATCACGCCCCATTTCTTGAAGAGAGGAATGTAAGCAAGCATGCCGTAAAGAGGAATAACCTCGAACAAGGCGATGCAGAGCATAATAGTGTGGTTGGATTTGAGTCGAAGCCGCCGCGAAACCACTGGCCACAGAAAGGCCCCGGCCATGCCTGACAGCGTAGCTGTGATGGACAGTAGTCCGACGGCTGTCGTGCTCATCTTTAGTTCTGTGCGCGCAAATAGAATGGCCGTACCGGATACTGTCGCCATCGCGTCTGAAAGGAGGAACCAGGCAATGAGGAAGATGATCACTTCTCGAAGTTTGACTGCTACTTTGACCGTCTTCCACAATGACTTCCACGCAAACCCGATCAGCCGCAGCCAGATGCGCCACCGGCTGTTACGCGCTGCTCCTTTTGAAGAAGCCAGGGGAGGCCCGGGTCTGTCCCGCAGCCACCGCCGAGAGACCACGGTGAAAGAGAACCACCAGATTCCAACCAGAAGAAGCACAAACCGCAGAGGCAGAGTCCCCGAAATTTTCGGTAATGACGTCTTTGACAGCGCAAATAGCATCAAAATACTGAGTATTTGTACCAAAACGGCTGCACAATAGCCGAGTCCAACGCCTTTAGAGGAGATTCGAGTGGACAGTTGCAATTCAGGTGAAGCCGAACCCGCTGCTTTTGTCTTAAGCCCATGTCCGGTCGTAAAATGGTCGTCAGAATCCCTGCCGTTTTCTTCGTCAAGATCTTCCGATCGCGCAAACTCTCGCCTTGAGTTGACGGGCGATAACTCTTCCCCTTCCTCGTGTGTGGTCTGAATCGATGGGTCGTTGGCTACCAGAACAGGCAGAAAGGAATTGAGAACGACGAACGATGATCCAAGACAAGTCACACCGACGATGACCAGAAGTGATCCAAGGATATAGACTGGTGGCGCGATGAAGACGAACAACATGCTCGTCATTGAGCCAATGAATCCAAAAGCGAGGAGGAGTGTTTTACGGTTATTTTCTGCGCGGGAGATAATTATTGTCAGCACGGTCTTACCAATAAGGTATAAAGCTGGCCCTTACCGTAGTCAGCCAGCGCGCTGAAGGAGATCAAGATCAATGCCTGAACGAGAACCGCAAGCGAGAACGTGTACATGGCAAAACTGGCCGTGTTGACCTGCAGCCCCAACACGCTGACCACACACTGATCATTATCCATGCCATCGCGTCTGAGCGTTGCCGTAGCCGTTCCATTTCCAGGGGCTGTAGAGGGCGAGTTAGAACCTACGCATGGTAGGTGGCTCGACAGCAGGGTTCCGCGTTCGCGAGCCAGTTGCTCTAGTGTGAGTGGTAGGAATGAGCCTGTTTCATAACGGATTAATCAGAATTGAGCTCTCTCACAGACAGAGTAGATTGAAGAATAAGTCAGCGTACCTACACCACAAACAGCAAAAACCTCAGCTGCGATTCCGTACGCGTACCAACCCCAGATCTCCTTCCGACTGGTCGGGGTTGTGTCCTCGCCGGGATACCGAGGCGGGCGCTGTTGGGCCTCCGCGCCGGGAGACGCGGGCGGGGTGGAGGTCAAAACCATGGAGATATATTGAGTACGGAGCGAGAGAACCGAATGAGGATTCAATATATCTTCACAATGGCCACCATGACACAGAGCGAGCGGAATACTGCGAAGATGAATGCATGATTGCGAACATTCTTCTTGCTTGACTGTTGACGCAACTTGTTTCTGTGATGATTCATCATCAAACCGGATGTTGCGGAAGCTCGAATTCATGCTGTGATTGGCTCGTCCGATCTATATGATGGGGACTCCAAGTATACGCGAAATAAACACATTCCGACAACTATCTCGAGACTGATCCATGGATATCTATGGCAGCTGCAAAGCTCCCGTGGTGCCTTGGCCTATGTTTGCCTGAGGTTCAGATATTGCCCATCGTCTGAGCACTTGTTCTAGAGCAAAGCTGGGGGTATCTTTTTGATTGTCAGAGACTCAATAATCATGCTCGAATATGTGTCAACAAAAGGAAAATTGAGAGCACGCATGACAATTGAGTCGATAGAGAGAGTCATCACTGTTGTAGTTGTAGTTGCATACGATACTCCCGAAATCTCCCAACTGTACTTGAGGTTGGTTCTGGTCGGAGAGAAGTCCCACTCCAACTCCACACAATCAATCCGACTTGTCGTACATGAGAAGGGGTGAGTTTGCAAGATGCATTCCACAAACTTCTTGGCTTTTGGTCTGCTGGAAGAGAGACCGCATAATTCACCGAACTCCAGTACTGTCGCCTCCCAAACACAGTGCATCATGAGGTTATCCAGAAGTGGAAGCCGCACCCGCTACCGGGCCGGTTCAGGCCTTCCTTTCTCATTTTATACAAATAACAACACCCAGCAGTAGCTTTCGTATCCCTCCTCTCCCAGGTACTATCTATTTCTTTCACTTTGAATCTTATTTTTTTCACTGGCTCTCGGATCAGATTAAATCAAGCTCACGCTCGACTCTTCTCGAAGTGGTTGCTCAAAGTCAAGCACTCAATCTCCATTGCTATCCCGTCGTCTGGGTTGACTGGTGCTAACCAGCAAAATGACCGGGATCCTTGACTACCTCCAGTGTGCTCTGGGGAAGCTTCTATATCGCGTTCGTGGCCATGATTCGAAGCAGATCATCAGAAGTGCTGCTTTTAAAGACCTTCCCGAACCCAACATGACCCTTGAAGCGCCAGAATGTGGTCCCACCGGCTCAGTACTACTTGACTTCCATACTTGTCTCGCCGAGGACAGCAAGGGAAGATTCCCTGAGCTTCGCTGGACTCCTCCTCCTCAGGGTGACGTGAAGGAGTATGTGCTGATCTGCGAGGACATTGACCTGCCAATTCCACGTCTCGTGATCCATCATGGCCTGTTCTACGGTATCCCTCCCACAACCACCACCGCAACACATGCCGATATCAAACAGAAAAAAGACGCAGGAGAACGACTGACTCGCTCTAATTGGAAGTATGTTCCTAATCTGACCGGCAATTCTTATATTGGTCCTGCTCCACCTCTGGGTCACGGCTTGCACCGGTACATTTTCACCATTATCGCACTCAACGAGCATCTCCAGTTCGACCAAGGAGAACAGGTCAACAAGCAAATGATCAAAGAGGCCATGGTTGGCAAAGTCATTGGCTGGAGTCAGTGGGTTGGACTTTGGGAGCGCCCTTGGCCCAAATAAGCATACGCCCAAGGTTCTTCATCGATCATGACAAATTTACGAGACTATCATACCCTCGAGTGGAGACAAGGAGAGACAAGGAAAGCATGGGAGGGATTCTCTGGATTATGCTTAGCAGGGAAGTAATGAGGTTGAACCGGTAAACTGGTGGCTCCATGTATGCTCTTAGTTCTCTTCGTCTCATTCTTACAACCGAAAAAAGCACTTTGAAAACACATGAAACTCTATTCAAAGGCAGATGGACTGCCCCCTCCCCCCTATCTCAAAATAGGATACAGCTGATCCCTCAGGCAGGGTCGATAACCCCGTCGTTTCAACTAGGTATGCCAGTCAGATTCCGCAAACGAGAAACAAGCAGGACGCAAGGCTCACTGAACTGGAGCTGAAACTGTTCCATGAATATCACTAGCCGGTGAATGATGGACTCTATTGAAGCGTCCCAGGATCGAAACGACACCGTCCCAGTACGGTGCGTATGCACAGTCTCTTTTGGTCGCGCCCGCATGACGTCCCTGAGAGCTTCCAGAAGCCCCAGCAGCTTCATGATATTGCGACTTAGCAGCATCCGTACAAGCAGAACTGACTCGTCCTCGTTGAGCTCCGTTTGCCCTAGCAGCATGGCACTTCTAACACAAATAAACGGAGGTAGTTGCTGTTCGAAGGCAAGAATTGTTGGGTCGAACAAGGTGTTCTGCCGGTTGATACTGTACGCCGCACAAATCGCCTCGAATAGGAGGAGACATTGCTCTGCTAATGTAGGAAAGGTCATTATGGATGCTTGGGGGCTTCTCCTGCAGTCCTTGCATTTGATGATCGCTTGGCCTTGGCTGCAGACACGATGAATCAAATCAAAGACTGTTCCAAGTTCCACAACAGTGTGGATGCTACGGAGCTCGTTCATGAGGTGCAGCACTTCCATGGAACATTGACACGTATTCTCCGTCTCCATTGTTGATGCGATGTCGTGAAGATTCGGATGATGAAACTTGTGAGGGTACTAGAGAAGAAAAAAGGTCCGGGTCAGATATCTTGACAATGCGTGCTGACATTGCTAACCTCATCGGCATTGACGAGTGAGGAATCCCGTTGTACAAATCAAGGGACAAGTCCTCTTCAGAGCCGAAAGACCAATGGCTGCCATGAGGGTTGCAGTAACTCCCATGGCTCCGTGCTATTCACATGCACAATCGCATTCTACCATCGAAGCCAATCAAAACAGCGTTTGGAATACACTTCCCGTTAGAACATTGATAGGACAGCCTCACCATTCTCTGCAGTTGACTGGACGGATCCGAATGGTCTGCCCCTGAACAACTGTGATTAAATGTGGTACACGCACGTTTCCCTGGTCAGCTGGAGGTCACACCAATTTCGACAGCGACATTGCGAAAGTCATGTTTGAGAAGGATCAATGATAGAGTAGCGGTGGTATTCGGCGCCGGGACGTCATCATGCTGACAGGTGTAAGTTTGTTCTGACTTTCCACTAAGCTGCAGATTGCTGAGTGAGAGAGCTAGGAACAGGCTGATTCAGGGTGATCACGAGGCTGATTCGATCCCCGATTTCTTAGATCTCGGCCTCGACGGTTCTTGAGATTGAATATTGATATTAATGAATTATTCAGGCATTGCTTGAAAAGATTATGCGACTCTGTCTGCCGCGACTGGTATATCGCTACGGAACCCACTACCATCGTCACCTGGTGAACATTCTCATCCTCATCATAAACAACTGTAATCTCCGATCCGTCTCCATCAACATGCTCAACCTTCCACGCGAAGCAGATATGGCCAGAATCTGCTGCGTACAATACCTTATGCGGCGGATGGTGGCCAATAGTCCAGTCAGCCTTGCGTACAACACTTGATGTACGAAGAGACATCTCTCCTCCAGCGGAACACAGAAGCTACCGACCATTAAAGAACAATTTTCTACCTCGGCCCTGAAATGGAAAATACCACTTGCGTGCCTTCGGTGCCTTCGGTTGCTCCCATCCATCGCACTTTCCTGTCCAAAATCAGGCTGAAGAAGCATATGACCGTGCAACTCAGGCAAACCGCCTTCCATCAAACGACCGTCCCCAGATATGAGGTCTTCAAGTGTTGTGATCAAACTATCAATGCTGACAACCACCACCATGAGGAGATTAACTCGTGTCTTGGAACAGAGAGCACATTGCAGGATAGTTTCTGCCAAATGTTGCAGGATTCGCTGAGAGCCCAAGACGGAATCAATCGTAGGTGATTGTCCTGTTCGAGAAGTACAAATGTTTATACGGATAAGCTCTCTGATAATTTGTTCGGGGCACTGACATTGACACTGGCGACCAGTGGCAGTACTCACGGGCGTGAGCCTCGGAGAAAGATTATTACTTGTAGAACCAACGTCATTCGGATGCTTCCAAGCTCTTGAATGGGCAAGCAGATTGGCTTGTTCTGTTGCAGTCCTCGATTTTCCAGACAGCGCCTCTGCCATTGAGAACTGCTGAGGTTTGAGGGAAGCGCCGTTCTTGAGGAATTCAGGATAAGAGGCTTGAGTCGTCGCAGGGCACTGAGTACTGCTGGTAACTGTTTCGGTGGGCACGGGTTCATCTGCGAGATAAAGGCTAACCGTCGGCGGATGATTCTCTCCTACCGGCGACGACGTGGGAAAGCTCGTCGGTGAGGACTCCGAATCATTGTACCCCTGTTTCAAGACAGCCAACGGCTTATCATTCTTGGGATTTTCGGGGGCCAGCGCATCAAAGAGATCGCTCTCCTGGGCAAATTCGGGACCTTGCTGAGAGAGAAATTCTTGCAGCCAGCTGTCAGAGGAGAAATCGATGGCATCGTTGACTATGATACATTTTTCGTCAATGAATTTGCCTGGTTACGTCTCTGAGAGAGTGTAGTCTACCTGCAAATGATGGCAGTTGATCCTTTTCGCCAAAGGTCGGCGTACTCAGATTAGTGTCATCCAGGGAGACATCGTCTAGCATAGCCTGGTCGACGGCAATGGTGTCATATGCTACTGTTTCTGCAAGTCTCTGTGGGAAGTCGACTTCGTCGTCCTTCTTATCGTGCACCTGGCCTTCCTTTGTTTTTCTCTTGGAAACTGGCGCCTTCTTGTCTCGTTGGTGACGGCGAGGTTCGACGCGTTGCGTATCCGGTGGGAGGCCGGCGTATTGGGACTCCCTCCTTTTGGCAGGTCTTCCCAGCCGTCGAGACATGCTGTAGATGCACTCGATGTTATGCTTCAGGCACCTTCGGCAAGACGGCTTCTCATGGCTACACCGTATCTTGGCCTGTTGACATGCGTTGCAGGTCGAACGCACTTTGACGCTCTTGGGAAGTCGATCAGGGGATGCCTTGGACTGTTTGTCTCGGTTCATCCCGACGAAAGAGAGGCACGACCGAGAATGTAGATACTGTTCTGGGCAGTAGGTGTCTTCCTGTCCCAGCCAATTCATTCTCTTACCGTGGTTTGTATATACGGGTGGATTGCAATTTGGCACTGACGGTCTGCCGTGCGTCGATGGACTAGAACGTCTTTTGCTATTCCCATTCGCTTAAGCCGAGACAATTGAGGGCGCGAACAGACCATGAGGTAGCATTGGCACTGCAGCCCTCTAGCCATCCATGTTACATGGTTCATGTTTCACGGACGAGTGGATGCTGAGACTTGGACTACCGAGGCGAGTAATCCAATATTGAAGCGATACATGCATGGTCTGCGTGTGCGTTGCAATTCTGCTGTGAAAATTGTACTATGCTGATGTGTGCCTGATGGTTACACAGAGCAACGTCTCTACTTCTTCTTGCATATCACGTTGACGGGGCGTCCAAAAAGCAGTCTGACTTGATTACTTCTCGAATTTGATTCGCTTCATCGAGCAACGTAAAGTTCCAGCTACGGCCTTGGTACACGTTACTGTCCTACATGGAATTATATGACCACCTGCTGCTGATAGACCCCGTAGTTTGCCTCCATGGGAATGAAGCCCGTGCTCTTCGGTTCCTCAGTCCTGCATGGGGCCGATCTGAACCACGTTGTGGTGGGCACCAATCCTCCCGACGCCGTTGTCGTCGTCGTTGTTGCATCATTGTCGACGTAGAAGAAATTCCCTGCCACAGGCGCTCTCAATCCTGCAACCTCAACGAACTGTTTGATGTCAAACCCTCCTCTCCCCTCTCTTGTCGGGGGAAAAATGTGCCCAAAGCATTCTGGAAACACATAGTCGGGGTCCTGCTCGTAGAGGAGATAGACGTATCGATGGCGTGTATACGGTGGCGATTGGGGCGCGATGTATTCTGCTCCAGGGGAAGTCCTGTTGACTAGCCATCCATTCTCATTTCCATTACAGTGACTCGTAGCAGATGCTGTCATGTGCGGCTGGTACCAATGTAAGACTGTAGTTGAGCAGGATTCCAAGACCACGTCGATGTCGACGAAGAGGAGGAGGTAGGTGCGCGCGGCGTTGAGGTTTAGAGTGCTGATACATGGTATCGGGAGGGCATCTGTTCGTTTCCACTCGCATAAGTCATCGTCTACATCTGTTAGCGGAATTGCGATGGACGTACCTGGTTGTTTGATGGTATCGCCTGGGGAGATCCAGGGGGTTGAGGGATATCGCATCTGAAGGGTGGGAGTTCCTGGGGGAAGAGCCCACTGTGCTGAGGATATGGCTGTGAATAGGATAAATGGGATAAATGAGATCATATTGAATACAGACTACGCACAATGCTCGAAATCTTGCTAAATTGACTACCTGTCCGCCAGAGGAGATGGAGACCTGACGGATGAATTTATACGCAGCAGCAGGCCAAAGCTACCGGAAAGAGCGCTGTGTAACTTGCAATACTTTCGGAAAATAAAAACCAAGTATGAATAAACCGTCCAAATCCTTCTATCTCATCCAGCAATTGCCATCTCCGCAAAGCGCCTACGCCTCCATGCCAATCCTTTCCAATAGACCATCCCCAGTAACGGACTCACACTCAGCATCGCCCCCGCCACAGCCCAGTACGTTGTCCGATTCCCCCATTTCAGTATCATCGGATGGATGACGGCCGTTGCGGCCGCACCCAAGAAGCATCGCACGAGGTTATTGGCCGCCATGGCGGTGGCCGGCGTGGTGTAGTACAGATCGACAATGAGGACGTTCATCACGTTGTATGCGGCCGTGATGCAGAACGAGATGAGGAACACGAGGGCCAGCGACACGCTCAGGGTTGGTTTCGCTTCGATCAGTGCGCCGTACCAAGCGACTGAAAGGGCTGCTGCGACCTGCTACTTATCAGCTTATTGCAATTGGAACTGCAACCCTTGAAGTATGGGGTGTGCAACGCGGCGTACAGTCATAGGAATCCCAACCTGCAACCGTGCCTTCTCGATGGGGAACGCGCCATGGTCTTGCTTCTGGTCTTTGGAGACGGGGTCGCCGGTTTTGCGTCGGAGGCGGATGTAGTTCCAGTCGACGATTAGGCCGTTGAAGGTTGCGCTGAGGAGGGAGCCTAGGCCTGCTGGGATGAAGCTCAGGCCGATGCCTAGGTCGCTTAGTCCGTAGATTGCTTTGAATTGGGAGGGTATGCCGGCTGTGACGCTGTAGTAGCTTGCGAAGACCATGCCGTTGGCGAGTACGAGGGGGCCTGTGGGGAGTTGGAAGAGGAGGCGGAGTGTGGACAGGGGATTTGGGAAGGTGATGTTTGTTTTTTGAGGCTGTGGATGGGCGTCGCGGCAGGTGTCTGGGGAGCCTTCGACAACACCATTGGTGGTAGCAGTAGCATGTTGTTTGTGCCACCGGTTCCAGACTGATTGATTCCATCCTGTAGCTGGGATTGACCCGTCCCCGACAATCGCGCGACAAGTCTCCGGGAAGAAGATGACCAGTGGTATGAAGAAGGTTATTGCGGCGAGAACAAGAAACCAGAATATAGCCTGCCAGCCTAGGTACTGACTCAGAAAACCTCCTAGGATTGGGCCAAGGGATGGAGCTAGGATATTGCCCAGCGACGTGATCCCCATGTACATGCCTCGCTCGGCGGATGTGATGACGTCCGCTGCCACGGCAGAGGCGAGTGCGACAGTCCCACTGCTTCCACAGCTCTGTACTGCACGGAGGATCAGAAGAGCGATATAGTTGTGTTGGAGGGCGAGGGCGATGTTGCCGATGATGTAGATGGCGAAGCAGAGGACGTATGCTGGGCGTCGGCCGGCTTGGTCCGCGAAGGAACCCATGAAGGAAGGAGCGAGACCTTGACATATCTGTCTTCATCAGTGGCTAGGCTATCACTTGGGGAAAATCGCAAACATCAACGGACTGGGGGAATACCATGTACGTAGTGATGGTCAGGTTGATCTGAGAACTGCTGACATGTAGATCTGCCGCGATGGAATTGAGAGAGGGGTAGTAGATGTTGGCCGAGAAAGGTGAGAAGCTCGAGGCCAAAGCAGCTGCAAGAATGATGAGGCGTTTCTGTCCATTGGTGAAGACCGAATACCGCTGTGATGCTGGATGAGGGGAAAGCAGAGGCGTTGATTCAGTGGCTGGCGGCTGAGAGATAGTCGACTGCCTTGTCATAGTGTGATATTCCGGCTGCATATAAACACATGCAGTCTATATCCTTCGGCAGAAGCCTTACTTTTAATAGTATTCGGCCTCGTGTTGAGCATAGTTCCCTCTATCTAAATGCTCAAAACTACGACAATCCGGCACATTTCAGTCATATTAGCCAGGTGACCATACGTATTCTAGGCCTCGATGTCCCTACGTTAGCCTGATTTAAAGACCTCAACCATCTTTTCTGATTATGATAATAACTCGCGTAGACGTTGCTCTCTCTGACTGTCTGGACTCTGCAATCCGTCTTCATATCTTTGGCAGAGGCTTATCCTCTTTGACTTCCCCGGTATAGATATGAGACGGCCTGAACAACTTGCCGCGTTTCACTAAACGTACTCAAAGTCAGAAACTCGCCGATATCTTACCGATTCTTGCCAAGACTTACATATATACTCCCGCCAGTGTGCCATTACGCCCATGATACGCTGAGCCATCATGGCAGCCGGAATCATATCTGGTTCGAACCCTCTGCAGACACACTTAGCCAACGTGTCACCTCTCCAGGCTGAACTCAAAGACGACTCTTACATTCCTGTGAAGACGAAATTCCCGTAGAAGTCAGCATTGGGGTAGAGTCCCCTGTTCCTGAAATAGTCGTCGGCAGAGGCAACCTGCTCTATCCGCTCGGCGACTTTTAGGAGACTGTTCGAGGACGTATCTAGATCCTTGAGAATGGACCTGATTGGAGCAACTCTGGGATCCACTCCCTTGTACGAGCGATGTCCGTATCCGAACAGTCTTCGTTTACCCTGCTTCACCTCTTCGATGAAGTTGGGAACTTTCTCTGGCGTTCCAATCTCCCGCAGCGCGAGGTTGGCTGACTCGGTAGCACCGAAATGAAGTGGGCCAAACGCTGCCCCTGTTGCTGTTATCAGACACGATATAGGGTCTGTGAGAGATGATGCTGTGACCATTGCTGAAAATACAGACAGAGCCATGCCATGGTCCGCGTTGAGCATGGCGAAGCGCCGGAAACATGATAGCTTTGTTGGATCTGGGCAGCCGGTAGTTTGGTCTACCAGACCCGCCATCTGGAACAGATTCTCAAGGTAAGGATTGTCGCGAGAGGGTTGTGCAAACGGGATCCCTCTTCGATGGCAGTTTACCAGCCCGAAAACGACCGAGTATGCTGCAACGGTTCGAATGATTGCGCGGTCGACTTCTTTGCTACTGCTTTGATATAGATCGGGCTTAGTTGATGCAGGAATACTCTCAGGGACGTGTGCTAGACACGCTGAAAGTCCAGCTAATATGAGAGGTAGGGGTGAGGTGGTCCTTCTGTAGTGATTTACCTTGTTAGCCTGAACTCGAAGCCTCTGATGACATGGACGAATTCACGGCAGTGTTTCTATGGTCCTGTGCAAGCTTTTAGGGACCGTAGCCATCTCCTCAGCGAGCTTCCGGCTCAATTCCTTCTTCTGCAATGCCGTAGGATAACTCCCCCAGACGAGAAGATGCAGCATATCCTCGAAGTCGCTGTCCCAAAGCTGCTCCAAAGTGTACCCACGAAACAAAAGAAGTCCCTTCTCGTGATCGCTAAGAATCGCCAGCCTGTCAGGTGCATCATCTCACATAGAAGTTCAGAAGTCCGCACGAAAAGCTTATCCCTGTTTCCACCACAGTAGTATTCTGCAACCCGGGGTCGTGCACACGTAGTCCACCGGCGACTTGATCGGCTCGGTCTGCGGCAGCTGCTGGGGCTTTGATCCTCTTGAAGTTCACCGCTGAGACTGCATTTCGTCTGATTGGGATTTCATACTCCGCGTTGGTGCGCGAGTCTCTGATGTAAAGGGTCCCCGACGACATGGTGGCTGTTTTCTGAATCCATTTGAGATGCTCCCCTGGTCAATGTGCTCCTTTTATAGTAAAGATATGCATATAAATGTGCCGATCGGGCCATAGCTCAGGCGTGTTGAGCACGTCCTGAAGGAGGATGGGAGCAAGCAAGCTAAAGTTCCGCACTTTGTTCGGGGGATTAGTAGGAAATTTAGAGAGTCCGCTTTATTATTTTCCCCAAGCAACTTGTCAGCCATGTTTGCACTGCTTGCTGAGTATTATCCACTGATTGACTGAACAAATTGAGTGTCTAAAGTTCATACAATACAGCCTGAAGAGTTTACCTCAAGATAAAGCAGATTGAGGATGGCAACTGCGACACATGCGGTTTTGGAATTTGGAATATATATTTAGTTAATACAACACGTTTCCAAACATATGAGACCAATTTTTCGATGAAATTAGTACCGTCCCCTGTAGCAACAGGGTGTCTTCAAAACCCAAACTCCATTCTCGTATTGCTGAGCTCGTCGTATATTAAAATGGTTATTCAGTCTGACCAAGAAAGATTCGTGTTTTCGTCCCATCTATTGGGGCATGTGCTCGAAAGGCTTGGCTAGGTGCTCCTGGCAGAAAGGAAGCTTGCCGACGGTCCAGATTTCGGTATCCTAGATAGGGACGCATCTAGTTAGCATATTTAATCCGATAGCACGCCTCCTGAATGCACGCACCGGCTTCAGATTCTTCTTGATGTCAGTGTCCAAGGTCCCAGCCTTGATGGCGATGATCTCTGGGGCAGCGTCCGGGTCGTGGGCAATTGGCGAACCACATTCCGAGCAGAACATACGATGAACAGCCTTTCCAGAGCTTCCATTCTTAGCGAAGCTCTTGATGGGGCCATTGATCTTCAGCTTGTCTTTGGGAACGACCGCAACGAGCGCTACAGAAGGGTATAACCATTAGCAAACAACGATTATACGTTAATGTCTCAAGAACTAAAAGCAATAAGAATAAGATTGACAACGTACAATAAGTCGAGCCAGTCTGACGCTGGCAGTCATCGCAGTGGTCATATCCCACCAGAGCGGGCTGATCCACATCAATAGTGTAAGTGACTGCGTTGCAGAGGCAGTGACCAGTAAGAGTCATTGTGGCTAATTCAAATGATAATAACTAATTGGACGAAAGGTATCACGATAGTCAACAAGGTGCTCAAAGTTGAGGACCTTTGTAGAGAAATGGCGATGAAGGGGGTTATTTATACCCCCAAATCTCCCCCTCCTTCTCCTCCATCTGATTTGGAACCACCAGCCATTATTTTGTCAACCACTAGTGGCGTCCCCTATTCAATAACGAGCAAATGAAGCTTATGCCGCTGGTCAATTGAGGATCGGCCATGTTTGGCTCTGGGAAGAATGACGGAGGAGGGGTGCCGCGGTAGAAGCTGAGAGAGTTGCGTCACTGTCGCGCCGAGCTCATTTCTGTTCGCTTCTCTCCTACTAACCAAAAAGCTTTAGTAGCGCATTCTAGCTCCTCTGCTGGATTGCCATTTTGTCTTCTGATTCGGCCCTGATATCGAGCCATTTGGCCAGTATTTGTCACTGGGCATTTTTAGTTCAAAGCTCCCATGGAGTTGCAATTAATCTGCTGGGGGCTGAATGAGGGGCAGCGACCAACAATCGGCGGTATGGATCAGAATTATCGACAATAGACAACTGCGGGGACCACATTCTACTCGGACATTATATTATTATTTCAAATCGACAGGACAAAGTGCATTCTCAAATATCTCCGTTGACCCGACAATGAGCTCTGATTGGCGTCCTTTTGCCCCTGTCGGGATTCCTAAATCCTAGCCCGCGCAAAGATTTGTCACGCTTGCATAAAAAGAGACTCGGTGGACAAGCAGTCCAACGAGCTGAAGCAAGACAGCAAAGCCACTAATACCTTATTCACACTTTGAAATATCTGACTAACGATAGAACGATAGGTTGAGCCGGTCTGCTTGGAGCTTCATTTTCCGAATCGGGATCCTCACGCTTCCTCCAGGTCAATTGGCCGGCAACCTAACCCGGACGCAACAATGCACTACAAATTCTGTCCTCTTAAGTGACTCACACCAGTCTATCTCGACTCTCAAGAGACGGAGTATCCATTGGTTCGAACCGAGATCATCTGGATTGAGGCAAGGTCTGGGCTCGCGTATCACCTGTCCATACGGCTAATATCTTCCTCCATCGGCGGGGTATTGCAAGGGCGACAATAAACACGACCACTCGGATTCCCACAGGCGTTTCCGATCAGATTTTGTCGATCTTGCTATTCCAATTCATATAAGGTTTTGCCCGGATACGATGATCGGCGCGAGTGCCTCTCCTGATTCTGGGACACCCCTGTACGCTGCCCCGATATACTGGATTCAGACACGCCATTAATTTGAATTTCCGGTGTTGCCAGGCCCGATAGTTGTCCAGGCCGTAATGACCCAGGAAGCTCGTTGGCTGATGGGGAGGGAATTTTCTTATTGGCTGCACCATTCGGTCCATGAACTTGCTGCCATTTTTCATGGGGCGAATGCATTGTTCGACCATACTCCGACACTGGTAATTCAGCGGACGCTACTGAAAATCTATGCGAAGACGAGGTCGGAGAACCCAAGGAGACAGAGTTGCTTTCCGCACGTTCTTTCAGAAGGTTTGCTTTCATGATCAGTCGATCGACCAGCGTTGAATGCGCTTTCTTCAGGGTCTTTTTGACAAAACTCGTGGCCCAGATCTGACATCGCATCTGGATGTCCTCGCGCAGGTACAATCCCTCCCGGGGGGCCTCTGGTAAGCCCAGCTCGATGGTCTCGCGAGGTTCGCCCGGCATATTCCCGCAAACAGTCCATTTATCCCGAATATCGAGTCCCGTCGGTGCGTAGACGTGTGTTTGCAGGCCGCGTGGAAGATCATGGAAACAGCCTTTGTAGCTGACATTGCCCTGAAGAAGCCCTCCGGGTAGATATGAGATTCTGTCGGTCAATTCGTACCAAATGGTGTGGAACTCGTCTGCGGGCGCGAAGCTGGGAGGTTTGCATTGAGCGAAATTGATGACCAGAGGATTCAGCTCTATCATTTCCCTATGGTTGTGCAGTGTCTCCACAACTATGTCTCTGCTGATGTATGAGGGGAGGGGCGTAATGGTGGTGAAAACAGTCTGTTTGACCATTGTGCTGACTGCTGACGCCTTCCGAAGAAAGCTACTTGGTGCCTATGCGAACTTTGATATCAACAAGCAGTCAGATTATATTAATACAGCGATCCCAGTGCACTCGGGATTTGAAATCGTTCTGTCGTGGAATATAATCAAGAAGGAGCAGTTTACACATAAAAACGTCAGAAGCCCAGATTGTTGGGTCTTCTTGAGCCTTTCAGCCTTAATAATAATTGCCGAGTACGGATTATGTGGCTTGGTTATTCTCCTATTTTTACCAGTCCTGTGAAACTGAGTTTGGAGCTGGCGGTGCTCACATGGCCCAGTGAGATACATTTTTGGCCCCTCCCAACCCCGCACCGATCATTGATAGGAGAGTCAAGTCCTGAACAAGCCATGGGCGTTCTGAATCATCGAGTCATTACAAAAGTATACTCTCCGTTGTTTGACAGAGGAATTCAGCTGGACAGTGCCTGTGTCAGCTTATGAAGCTCACCAACCAAAAATCTTCTTTCGTCTTGGTGCCCAACGCTAAGGCTTGCCTAGAATTGCATGAGGTTATGAGACCTAAATTCTGGCTTTTTGAACTTTTAAGGCCGAACTATAGAACTATATATACTCCGTACTATGAGATGAATCATTTTCTTGCGAATGTTCAGACGCTACTTGGCATGCCGTCATATCCTGAATTCAAAAGAGGAAGCTTGAAAAGATGGCCAGACACCGCCTCTCCTGAAGCCACACAACATCCGCATGGTGGAGTCTCCAGCCCCCGAAGATCTCTCCTAATCATTCTTGACTGCTGACTCTTCTGACATGCTCTATCTTATCGGCGGCGCTCTAATAGCAGTTTGTCAGTCCGATTACCAAAACCCACGCCGATATTTTCCGCTTACCTGCATCTGAGCCGCCATCCCGCCCGAGGGGTTCTGCCCTCCATATACAAACGATTCAGCTCTTTGCGCTTCTCGGGCATCGTCCTTAGTCACATATGCATCAACGCCTGCGTTGACGGGTGGAAGGCCCAGTGCCTCGTTGCGGTTAGCAATGGAGCGAACCTGAGCGGCGACGGAGCCCGCACCAGGCGGCTTGTTGAATGCGCGACCCTTGGAAAATCCATCAGAACCATAGAAGAACTACATTAGTGAGTGGGAGGCTGACCTCCGTAGCTTGTATCTCTCGTGCATCCTCCTGGGTGATATGGCTCTGCGGCTTCCTCGAGACCTCATCCAACTTCGTGTCAAAGTTCATCTGCCGCATCGCCAGGCTCTGCGCCGTTGCTAAAGCACGATCAATATCGGATGCTCTCTTACTATCTGAGGACTAACCTGCAGGTCCTCCTCTCACAGGTCCTTTGCCCGTCAACTCGCTCTCCGCTTGTGCTATGACGGAGACATCTTCGGGTGTGATGCGCTGACCAACTTCGGCCGCGCGTTTGAGTTCGCTAACAGAAGGGAGATCGAAACTCATGCTTATATTCAGTCAAACAAAATAGTGACCTATACAGTGGATCTGAAATAGACTTGGTGGTTGTATGTTGTTTGAATCTATCTGTCGCCTCAAGTTGGGATGAACTGACAGTGACTGTGATGTCACGGTGAGTACATCCCGCCATAGAACACGGGGACGGCGACAATTGCATAACAACAGCAATAGCAATGCACCTTTTGATAGGTGCTTGCCACCTTAGTCATAAGAGGTAGTTCACAGAGGAAATCATTTCGTATCTGATGAGCCCTTCGTCGAGAGTACAATTCCAAGATAACCATCTACACAAATCGGTTTCTAGCGCAGACGAAGGCAGTTATTGATAGTTTAGATACAGTCTGGCAATGCACTATGTGCCGGAGTCTAACAAGGTAAGCAAGTGGCGGTTGCTTTTTCCGAGATGGTATCAGTGGATTTATTAGAGGAACGGAAAAATAGAGTAGTGAGACGAATAGGAAAAGCTTCGATCTATTCTGAGCAATCGATAGTGATTCTTGATCGAGATAACCTAGGCAGCAGATGTCTCCATGGCAATATGCCAGATCGATCACCAAGTAGACTCCAGGTATAGCAGCAGTACTGCAAATGCAACCACTCAGGCGATAGCAGCCAAATTTGAAAGTGCCTCCGCTGATTTCCATTGGAGGCTCTGTGCGACGAAGGCCCCCTCAGCCACGAGAATAAGTAACCTGCCCTCACAGTCGATACCAAATTTCGGCACGCCGTAAGCTATTGCAACAGCTATAACTGTCAGGATTTAATGTTCCGCAATAGTCGAGATTGCAGGACTAGAAAGGGGAACTAGGGTGTACTCCTCAACATGCACAGTGAGTTGTCAATTGCGACACAGCAACACGGTGTACGGTTCATGGGTCAAGCTGAGCTGAGACATCCAACTTGTAGATTCAAGGCGAGTCATATTCGTCATCTGCTAGGGCAATAACACCTAATGTACCTCTGGTCCACGTGTGGGACTGTAGGATCCTCAGTCAGAAAAAGAAGTTACAAGGTCTTTGTAACCGTGATATCGACATTGCTACCCTTGAGGATCACCGTGGAGATCAACTATCACAGCGTCGCAGGCTGAGAGAGGACATTTGATGGTATGCCAATCGTATGAGGATGTGCTGTGGTTGAGGTGTGCTCATCCTACCCTGGACAACCACACTCTTAGCATTTTAGACGGATCGGGTATCTTGAAAGCTATGTTGTCCAACATGTTCTATTAACAGATGCAGGGCTTGTGTGACAGCCGAAGTGCTTTAATTAGACATGTGATGGGTGGGGTGAGCTGTATCCATCCAGCAGAGACAGAGGAGAACTTAGAGGCTTGGGTTACCTGCACACTTGGTTGCGAGTTCGTCTTTAGAGTAGCTACACCTCTAGCAGTCTCAAGTAATGTAATCCTCCTAGTGTCCTTTGGATATGTCGGGAACAAGTTTGCTTATGGACGCAGCCACGCAGGATCGCAGAGCATCAAAGCCAGCCAATCTATGTAAGCATGGCAAGGGCTTCAGAACTGGCCAATCAGTTCTATAGGCCATTACACTGTAGTAGCAAGATCATCACTGATAATAAGTGAATGACCATAGGCTAGTAAAAGGCTCTAGTCACAGGCTCACAGGCACACAGCAGCTTTAAGCTGGGAGACGTGCACATCAGTATGTGTAATACTGATTGGTTTAATAGATAAGCAGCCTAAGGCTCCTTTTATACAGTCTCCAAGATGTTTAATAAAGAGGGTATAGAACTTTATTATCAAATTCATAATCAAGACTCATGGAGCCTAACAGTACGTTCCTTTTGATTTAGATTACCACCTACCCAAATGAGGCATATCATGTGATCTTTCCTGATTCTGATAAGATAGATTCTATTTACTTATATAGCTTAAATTACCGTAAGCGTTGTGCTAGTGCAAGGATATCTCAATCATTCCTTGTGTGGCACTTGATTATCACTCATTATTTCGCCAGCCTATCCAACTCGGAGCCTAGTTCAGTCCAGTCTCTACAAGTTATAAAGAGGCCAAAATATGTCAGTTAACGCAGATGAGCAGACTCCTCTGCCTGGTACTAGTCTCCTAGACCTAAGCCAAACGCCCTCCGTTACTCTCAACGCAATATCAATTCCAGATGAACCTCACGCCGTCGACCCGTCGAGCCTGACTACCTCCGAGAAGAGACTTTACGACTTCTTGTGCTCCCAAGAATGGACTGATACACAGTGTTCTTGTTTCGTCGCTCATATCAAGATAATGAAAGAAGCTATCTCACGCCATTTCTACTCGCAAGATTGGAACACCGTTCAAGTGCAGTGTCTCCACGAGCGTTGTGAGATGGAATTTCTAGGGCATTTCCCAGCTCCTAGAGGTGATACTGAGCAACAAGATCTGCAGATGCAGCTGAGACTAGTGGAAGAAATGAATCGTCGAAGAGTGATTGGCGAGCGCATGTACCCTTCAATAGGCACTATGGACAGGGGGATTGATGAGGAGAGAAGGGCTTAAGTTGGAATCCGCTTGCAGCGTTGTAATCTGTATGTCCATCTATCTTTGCTCGGTCTGCACGTATGTGGTTCTTTTGCTGACTTCGTCAAGCAAGAAATGCAGAGTACTTGAGAAACGCGATATGCCACACTTTTTCTAGTTATAGAAACTATATTTCTTAGACCCTAGGCCTCTACCTTATTCTTATTAGCCTTCTTAGCTAAATAGTTCTACTCATCTAAATAACTGGCTCTTATACTTAGTTATTTAGTTCTTAATAGATATAATCCTATTAATATAGTTATTATAAGATATCTATAATCTAGTAATATAGAATCTTATTCTTAATACTAGGGAGTAGCTTAGTGACCTGATGTTGCTCAGGGCTCCTTCCTCTGGGAAAAAGCTGGAGGAGTTTGGGGGCCTGGGGCCAATCAGGGTTACATATGTCCGGTCTGATTGCTTATCTCCGTGCCGGTTCCGGGCCTGATGCTAGGGTATAATTATAGCATCATTGTCAACAAGCCCGGGTAGGAGTTCGAGAAAAGGACACCTAAGAGTGAGATGGAACGCCAAGTCATGGCTGAGCTATGATACTTAAGATGAGTTATAATAGGTTTTTAGAGGTCAGAATCAGATCTGAATCGTGTAGACCATAACATATACATAATCACCACTTATATCCCCGAACCCTCGTCTAGAAAACGTCTCGTGTTACATGACTTTCTCCCATAGGTAACCAGTAGTAGCCTCGCTAAAGGATGGTAGGAGTCGCGACACGCCAAGTGAATGTTCAATCTCTATCCTAAAATTGCCTTAGTCTCAGCTCCAAAACTCACCAAAGCATCTTCTTCCCAGTTAATGTCAATCATCGCCAGCAGTCCTGAGGCTTTCTCCGCCAGTCACGGACATTATGGCACTATCTCCGAAGGCCCAAACTTCTTCAACTCGTAGCTCTTCTCGCCAGTCCAACCGTCATCGCGAAGAGTACCAGGGAGAGAGCTCCTTTACACTATCAGTGCAGGAGCAGAATGCAGAGTCTCTCTTACATTGTTCCCGATACATGCGAATGATAGCAGATGAAATGGACCCCCAGTGAGATTCTTCACCCCTTCTCGAACATTCCAGGGTGGGTTCTATGAGCAACGCTAACAAAGAAGCTTATCTTAGATCTTCGCTTAAGCGAGCCAAGAAAGCATGCACAGAGTGCAGACAACAAAAGGTAAGCCTCTGCGTACTGAATGCTGGAGTGCATGGCCTACTCCAAGTGTTTCTTCATGACTAACTCTCAGTCAATAGCACAAATGCGATGCGTACTTGAACCCCGATCAGCCGTGCACAAGATGCCGAAAGTCCCAGATTAAGTGTGTCATCTCAGACCCTTTTCGAAGGGAGCATAAACGCCAGTATGTTTTGCACCACTTGTGTGGTTGTGTTGACTGAAGGCTGACGAAATCTACGCAGGCGTCGAGCCGAACTGGAACATGAGGCGAATGAGCTCCGTCGACAATTACAAGCTGCGCAGGCCCCAAACCATCATGCTTCGCCCATAGCCATGCTCACAGCTGCAGCAGAGATGGGAGTGCACTCTGCAAGCAGCGAAGTTGCATTAAGTCTTCCTACTCCTCCTGCTCCTGCTCCTGCTCTTCCAACTCCCCCGGCTTCTTGTCCTCCTTCTTCTGCCGCTGCTCTTCCTGTTCCATCTTATGCCCAGCAGCTGCTATCCTCGGCAGGTTTAGAAGAGCCTTTAGCCCAAGTGGATATCGAGCCGGACAATCATCGTCTAGAGCCGACCGTTCCTCGTACCTTGAATAATGTAACGGTGAAGGCAGAGGAGATCGATGATCTGTTCCAAGTGTAAGTCAATGTCAGCAGTTGGATGGATGGCCCGCCAAGTCTATTTTGACGCTGATTGTGATGCTACAGGTTCTTCCGTGAATATTCGCAGTTCCTTCCCATCCTCGACGTCGGGCTGACACCCAATGCATATTATACACAATCTCCTTTTTTGTTCTGGGCTGTTATTGGGGTTGCGTGCAGGTCTTACCCGAAAAATCCAACTTTACTGACAGCTCTCTCGCGGGGCATTGTTGAGATGGCTTTACTCTCAGCCTCGTCAACCACACCATGGCACACAGTTCAGGGACTGCTGCTTCTTCTCACTTGGCCCTTTGCAAAGGACAAAACTCGGTCGGACGTGACGTTCACCTTGAGCGGCATGATGCTCCATATTGCCATGCAGAACGGCACGCACATACCCATGTCCAGCCATGAGTTTTCCAGGTTTAAAACTCCCGCACCGACCGAAGCTGATATGGTTCGGCGATCGGAGCTTTGGGCACATTGCGTGATTGCATATCAGAAGTGAGTCGTTAACCACGAGGCTAGCTACCGTTGCTAACAGTGATATAGCTCCTGCATTGTCAAAGGGCAATTGGCTCGCACGCTCAATGATATGCACCAGGAACTCGGGCAGAGCCATCGCTTGTTCCAGAGAATTGCTCCAGGGTTGGTGCTGAAGCTCAAATGCTTGGATCTGGTAACCAGATGCAGCGCGGCAGTAGTCGAAAACGGGGTGCGAAACTTGTCTTTGGAACAGGAGCGCTCATTGGATATCATTCTCCGTACATATGAGAGCCAAATCACAGACTTGGAAACCCAGTTCACTTCCGGTATGGCCTGGTTGATCTATTCAAGGACGAACAGCGCTGACGCACTTACAGCAGTCGACAGATTCCACGTAGCTCTGTGCCGCTTGAGTATTCAAGTCTTTCATTTTTACAAGACCGGAACCCTACCTTCAACCGGCGCCCTGCCTCGTATTTTGGCCGCAGCTTGCCGAGTCATTGACTTCGTCCAGTCTTTAGGTCAAACACCCGGCCGCCTGGTGACTACCCCCGTCCAGATAAACTTCGGGCTCCTCCTCGCTTCAGTGTCCCTGCTCCGAATACTCAAGTTATACACATCGTGTGATCTGGATCTCGAGCGAGCCAGGGCCTCGTTCTTCTCCGGCATCAATCTCGCAAAGGAGATGTCGGTCCAGCAGAACGATAGCGCCGCCAAGGCCGTCTTCATCCTGAACCAGCTCTGGAACAGCACCAAGGCCTACCGCAAGCCCGATGGCAGCGCGTACACATCCCTCCGAGTGCGGGGCCGTCTTGTTCTCAGTCCCGTCCTTGACGCGGTCTGGTGGTGGCGCGACGAGAATGAGCCACAATATCGTACTATGTATCTTCCGCAGGGGGAGGCCGCGGATGGTATTATACCTCCCATTCCTGAAACTCATCCCGCACAGGCTGATGACCCCATGATCTCAGGAGCTGAGAGCACCCGCAACCCCTCCAGTACGGCCGCCAGCACGATGGTCAATTCCGTGGAGAGACAGGACTCAGCTCGTGCCGACGACCACTTCCTCGCTGATTTCGAATGGGCCTTGTGCGAGGATGAATTCTTTTTGTCTACCGGGCCGTATACCTAGATCAGCAATGGTAATGCGAGGCGGAAGGTGGACCTTTGCAGGGGGATAGTGAACAAAATCTCTTTGGCGTTCGTCTTCAGGATCTGAGTTCACAGTATTGCTTTGAGGGCTATCAGGAAGCGGAGCATCTTTTTGCAGCGGCGGAGCCTTTTCTCTACCCAGGAAATCTTTTTGTCAGAGTACAATAATTGTCAGGTTATTTTCATGTCGATAAGGGTAATACTAGCAATAGCAATAGCAATAGTCAATAATGCCAGAAAAATATCTTTGCTCTTCTCCTTCCCAAGCTCACCTCCATAATATTGCCGAGTACTCTCCTCTCCGCCAGAGCCCATCCGGATAATCCTATTCCTGCGTTTCTAGCGCAGTTCTTCCTGAAATCGAAGCTAGGTCTCGCCAGAGTCTGCGATTGCCAACCAACCAATCAAAAAGAGTCTTTTGGACCGTTTCTAGATTGTAATAATAGTGATCAGGAAGATGCCTTGCTGACACATACTTTGACTTCGTCGCGGACGTTGTAGATAAAGATCAGGACAAACGGCTCTGCCTGTAGCCCGCAAAAATTAGACTATCCTACGCTTAAGCGTAACCCTGATAAGACGGTCACTTCTCAACCGTCTTTGGTTTTGGTTGATCCTTAGTCCACCGGAGCTAGTGCAGAATAAGCAGGAGGTTAAAAGACATTATATCCAGGGGGAGGATATGGGTGTGTTCCTTTATCTTCCTCGCTTGCCATGCGTCCATGGGCACCTTTAGAAACGGCGCTGTAGCGGCCTTAGCGCCGGGCTAGATCGTTTCGTCCTATTAGGAAAAGGCAAGCGTGAGAGCTCAGAGACAATCTAGCAACGCAGAGATACCACCGTAGAAGGTCTAAGCGAGTATTATCTTCGATCTGGGCAGCTGGTCTGCGGAAGGCCTTTATCTTGACCTCTGCGTATATTCAGTCGCCCATAATTTGTGTCCACTTTTGCGTCAAACTAAAGTAGAATTTACGCTGGTTCGTGGACTTGTGAAATTACTCGGACCTTGACAAGAAAGACACGGAGTAGCAGACGCGCTTGCAAACTTACTGTCTTACCTCGGGAAGTCAATGATTGGGAGGGGAAATTGGCTTCAAATCGAACAACAGGAGAGTACAAAGAAGCATAACAATCAGGAATTGTCCTTGTCTCGGCTGAACCAAGGGTCAAGTAACACCGGGGTCGTGGCCCATCTGAGAAATGGCCAGAAGGTAAGTAATGCTATCGCATAATAAATTCCTTGGGTTCATATGGGGCGAGGTTACAGTAGTCGAAATTCCCAAGGACTATCCACTGCGGCCCCATTTCCCCCCTTTTTAGGCGTCGAACTGTCGAAGGCCAAGTCCCTCGGGCTTTTCCGCTCCTAATTCTCAACCGTCATTGGTGGCGGTTACTGTTGGCTTATCACGGACAAGCCTCGAGGGTGGCCCTGGGCGGGCGCCGCAGCAAGCTTATCATCCGTTTATCCCAAACCAATCCTCTGCATCCTCCTCTGGTCCGGGCTTCAGATAAGCGAATGTTGCCACCGAAATCAACAATTCTGCTTCCCATGCTAATCTCGTCCGTCCAGAAGCCACATGATGCTTTGCTGTGTGGGTATGGAAATGTTCAGAAGCAAGTCAGTGGCTACTGTGTGATGCAGGAGACCACGCTACCCCGGATTTGGCACATATGGCCGGCCTAATTTAGCCCCAGCCAGACCCCCACCATCTAGTCTTGTCTTTGGTCGCTTGAGTTTGGTGTAATCAAGGATAGCCTCGAAGTATTGCCTTCTTCTGATGTCGATCGGGGCTTAAGCGACAAGACCGCAAAAGGGATGTAGAATTCGACCGGTCCTGGCTTTTACCCCACAGTCAGTGATTGGAAGGCAACCTGGGAAGAGGGGAGAATGTGAAGGCCAATTTGATTCGAGCGAAGGTGCCGTCGAGTATCCTTGAGACCTTGTGCGACCTGGGCATGGGTTCGGACTTCCGGCGGGGCAATCAGGAGTCGTTCCAACATCTACTGAAATGCGGAGTTGATACTAGGGCTCACGCACGCTGCTGTCAGTATTGGAAAACTTCTGAGCGTTCTCATTTCTCGCTTGGCCCGTCAGTCTCTCTGGCGCCACCAGCATGGTGGAGCACTGGCCTCCAGAAATAAGAAAGAAGAAGCTCTGGTTGCGCCGCTTTCCGGCCATGGCAACAGGGGCGCTAGTTAGCTCCGTGACTGTCTCGCCGAATAACTCGCAGTCTAGGTTCATATCTTTCATGGATGGAACCCAAGACTTCCAACCGGTCGGGTTCCTCCAATGGGAAGCTATCGAATCGTTCGTTTTCACGCGTGTCGGGAATCACTTTGGAATGGCCCATCCTAGAACTAACGATCGATCAGACCATGCGTTTACTAACCGGTTACTTATCAAGGTAACATCTGACAAGAGCAAATGACTTACTCTCCCGGTGGCGGACGGCGGGACCCATCCCTCCTTGAGATATGATCTTTGAGTGGCTGAAATCATAGTAAATGAAAGTATCCAGAGATAACATGGCGGGTTACCGTCGGATATCTGATAGGAACGGGGGATAGCGAGTCCTGCTGGGGTGATGGTTTCCTGTCAGTGATGGTTCTCAACCGCGCACCGCTCTCACTTCCTTATATAACGTGACCCGCTGCATCTGCTTCGCGTCCGACCTTCCTCCCCCTTCTCTTCCCACTCTCATCCTTCTCTGATCATCTCTTCTCTCCCCTGTCGATCGTGTATGTGAACAACCTGAGGTGGATCCTTCTCACGACGGCGCTGCTCCACTATTACTGCTTCTCGTATCCATTGCAGACATCCTACATTGAAGACCCTCTTTCTATTATCTACCACAGACTCCAACCGTTCAGTCGTCCTCCCAGGATGAAGGAGAAGGTCGTCGAGCCCACGGTCGCCGTCAGCGACAATTCTCTGGCGGACGAGACGGCGCCCGATGAGGTCCTGAGGCATCTCAAGCATATCAAGGAGCAACATCAGTGGGATCCCAATCTCCCTGACGATGTGGTTGAGGAGCTCGATGAGGCCCTGCACACGGACGACAAGGGCGCTCGTGCTGGCGTTGCCCACGAACTTATGGAAAATTCGCCCTACGTCGAGGTTCGCTCCGCGGTTCCAAACTACGATGAGGGTGGACACACAAACACAATCCGCGCCTGGACTATTGGCTTGGTGTTCGCGACCCTTGGTTCAGCCCTCAACATGCTGTTTTCTATGCGCCAGCCGTACATCGTCATCCCCTCGTACGTGATCCAGGTCGTCGCCTACCCGGTTGGGGTGGCTTGGTACAAGGTAATGCCCAGCAAGCAGTTCAAGTTCTTTGGCATCGATTGCAACCTCAACCCTGGACCGTTCAGCAAGAAGGAGCATGCTCTTATCGTCATCATGTCTAATGCTACTTTTGCTGGTGGTGCTGCTTATGCGACGGATGTGCTGCTCGCTCAGAGAGCCTTCTACAAGCAGCGGTTCAGTTGGGCCTTTGAGCTTCTGTTGTGCATATCTACCCAGACTCTAGGATTTGGCTTGGCTGGTTTCTTCCATCGGTTCCTTGTCACGCCAGCCGCCATGATCTGGCCCTCTACCCTCATTAACTCTGCGCTCTTTACTGCTTTGCATGATCGCTCAAAGCCCGATCCACGAAAGGTTTCTGGATGGACAATTGGAAAGTACCGCCTCTTTCTGTACTGCATGATCGGATCATTCGTCTGGTACTGGTTCCCCGGATACATTGCTCCGTTCTTGAGTGCCTTCGCTTTCATCACCTGGATCAAGCCCCAGAACCCGGTCATCAACCAGCTCTTTGGTGGTTGGACCGGGCTTTCCCTCGTTCCCATCACTTTTGACTGGACACAGGTCTCTGGTTTCAACTTCAGCCCCTTGATCTCTCCGTGGCATGCGCACATGAATACTCTGATTGGTATGGTGATATTTTTCTGGATCACCACAATGGGCCTGCACTATAGTGGTATGTGGTACGGCAAGTACTTGCCCATTAGCGACTCGAACAGCTACGACAACACTGCCCAGCGGTACCAAGTGTCTAAAATTCTCACCCCAAATTATGAGTTTGATCAAGCCAAGTACGAAGAGTATTCGCCCCTTTTCCTGTCCACCACGTTCGCTCTGAGCTATGGTTTGAGTTTTGCTACCATCATCGCCGTGCTCCTTCATACTGGGCTCTTTCATGGAAAGGAGCTGTGGACGCGGTTTCGCAAATTCGGTGAGGAGGAGGAAGACGTCCACGGGCGTCTCATGTCCCGATTCAAGACCGTCCCATTGTGGTGGTATGCCGTGCTTTCACTGGTCATGATCGCAATGGGCCTAGGCGTTGTACTGGGCTATCCAACTCATTTGGCCTGGTGGGCATTTTTCGTCTCCTTGATCATCGCCGCTGTGTGGTTTGTGCCCATTGGTCTCGTACAGGCGACGACCAACATTCAGATCGGACTGAACGTCATTACGGAGTTCATCATCGGTTACATGCAGCCGGGACGCCCTATGGCGATGATGCTCTTCAAGACCTACGGGTACATCACCATGTCCCAGGGCCTGTATTTTTGCCAGGACATGAAGCTGGGTATGTCATTTGTCAAAACAGAAGAGTCGACGAATTAGCATTATCATAGAGCTGACTTGAGTACAACTTAGGTCACTACATGAAGCTCCCGCCTCGCGTGACCTTCGCCGGACAGTTGGTTGCCTGTTTGTGGTCCTCGATCGTCCAAATATGCACGATGAACTGGGCACTTGGAGCAATCGACAACGTCTGCGACCCAGAACAGGCCAACCACTACAGCTGTCCCAACGGCCGCGTATTCTTCAATGCTTCCATCATTTGGGGTGTCATCGGCCCCTCCCGCATGTTTTCTCCCGGTCAGATATATTCCGGCCTCATGTGGTTCTGGCTCGCTGGCGCCATTTTGCCCGTTGCCATCTACCTCGGTGCTCGCTACTGGCCTAAGAGTCCCATCCGGTACCTCAGCGCGCCTGTCATCTTCGGTGGTGCGGGACTGATTCCCCCTGCGACGCCACTGAACTACATCAGCTGGGGTATCGTAGGTCTTGTGTTTAACAGATATATCCGCAACCGTTTCCGCGGATGGTGGATGCACTACACCTACGTTTTGTCAGCAGGATTGGACGTCGGCCTGGCGCTGTGCACCATCCTGATCTTCCTCACACTTCAATTGACTAACACGAGTTTCCCAAGCTGGTGGGGTACCAACATCGCCGCTGACACCATGGATGCCTCTGGTAGCGCCATCCAGATTCCGTTGCCAGACGGTGAGAAGTTCGGTCCCGGCTCTTGGTCTTGATACCGTGCACAGTGCATATCGACTCAGAACATGCGACCTGTTAGATACAGGTGGAGCAGTGTTTGTCTGAGCTGTGGGGATGTTTGTGGAGGCTCTGTAGTGTTCTTGTATGGTCTTTATGTCGTCCTGCTGGGGCTGGACATGCAACCCATGGCAATGATTTCAATGTGATGACTTACGATAATGCTTGTATGGAGCTACTTCAAGGTCATAATATTCATAATCTGACAACAACTTTTAAGCCTTACTGGGTCGGAAATTTTGATCGTTTCGTAGATATTGATATTTATATAATGCCCTCTGCACCAGCAGGAAGCGCTGCTCAACGGCATCATGTAGAGGACCAAAAGAAACCCGAAAGATATCAACAATGCATAAGCGAATGATCACACCGAAGAAAGTGTGATCGTTGTATATAGAAACATAAGAGGAGAAAGGAGAAGAATTTCCTATATAGCTGATTCATTGTATTATCGCGAGCCCCCATCCAAGTCAATTCCTCCCAAGTCATATCCTAGAATTCCACCAGCCAACATATTGCTCAATTGGGGGTGTTTAAACAGAAGCATGCGCAGCCCTCCGCTTCATCCCGACAATCAAACCAAGAGGCTTGCGCAGGAAGCCCTCACGCGTCTCCATTGGTCCATCCTGCTGCATCTCGAACTCGAAGAGCCGGAAGATCGTGCCTGTCATGACGAGCAATTCCATCTCGGCGACGTTGCGGCCGACGCAGGCGCGGGGGCCGGTGGAGAAGGGAATGAAAGCGGCCTTTTGGCGCGCGGTAAGGCGGGCGGGATCCCAGCGTTCGGGGACGAATTGCTCGGCGTCGGGGCCCCAGATTTCCTTGGAGCGGTGGATGGTGTAGCTGGGGACGGAGACGACGTCGCCGGGGTAGAAGGTGTGGCCGGAGATGGTGACTGGGGGGTTGCCGGCGGGGATCTCACGGGGAAGACCCATGGCGGAGGTGCTGTGGATGCGCATAGTTTCCCAGATGACCCATTGCAGGCTGGAAATGACAGTTAGCAAAGTGACGAAAGTGAAATGAAAAGATCAGGAGGAATAGGTGGGATGGGACGTACTAGGGAATATCTTTGACCATGGCGTGCGTGGGAACATCGACGTCGTCGGGGATAGCCTCGTCGAGGACCTTCTGGAGCTTGGGGATGACGCCGGGGGTAGACATGCACCAGTAGAGGATCGCGCAGGTGGTGTTGGAGGTAGTATCCGAACCAGCGATGAGCTGGGTCAAGGCCTCGGCAGTGAGTTCCTCGCGGCCGAGCTTGTTGCCTTTGCTGTCCTTGCCCTCCATCAAGCGAGATAGAAGATCGACACGGGTGTTCTTCGCCATGACTTCGGGCTTGAGGCGCTCGTTGACACGGGCAACGGCGATACCAGCCAGGTTTTCAACGGCTTGAATGCCATCCTTGAAGAAGCGGTCGGGGAGATACTTGGCATAGGGGATGAGTCGGGGAAGACAGCCGAGAGTAGCAGAGACCTCACCACGGCGGTTGAGAACCTCGACAGCCTGTACGTAGGTGGGGTCCGAGTCAGGCGTCTTTCGCATCTCGGCTATATCCTTGCTCTTCTCGAGCATTCCGAAAGGAGCACCAAAGGCAAGGTCGCCAATGATGTCAAAAGCCAGATAGTTGAACCAATTGAGAGCGTCGATGGTGGCATAGCCGGACCGGGGGTTACCGTTGAGCTTGGCGAGCTTGGTCCATTGCTGGACGAACAGCTCAACGTTGTGGTGGATGTACTGCTCGAACTGGCCGATGGACTTCATACTGAAGGTATGAGAGACAGTCTTGCGCTTGCGGGTATGTTCTTCACGGTCGCGAGTATTGAAAAGACCGCGACGAATCGAGACAAAGGCATCATAGAAATCGCTGTAGGGTAATAAGTAGAAATTCGGAAGATATCACGGGGTTACCACATACGATTTGAGGAAACCATTTCCGTGTCCGTAGATAGCCTGAATTGCAGCGTCGTCCGCAATGGAGACCTGTCTTGGCGCAATGCGAACCAGTTTTCCGTATTTCTTGTGGGCCTCGTCCACCTTCAGGAACCGATGACCTCTACGGGCTTGCAGGAGCAGCCAGAGGTTGCTAAAGGCAGCAAAGCTCGGAGAAGGAATATCATGTAGGTGCCATTTCTGCAGGTAGGGAACGATGTAGTAAGCGGCAAGGAGACCCAGCAGGATAAAACCTGTGTTCTGCGGGGTGAGGAGGTCGGTGATCATAGTGGACCGATTCTAAATGTCACTCTGCAAATCTGCCAGTTCTAAGCAGGATTGCTTGACCATTAGTCAGTGCCGATGTAGATGCTGTGTTGCAATGGTCTGATAGGGCTGTCGTCACTTGCAACTAAGCGCACATTGATGGCTTCAAACCCGGGCGGACTAACCTTTTTGGTAGCTAGTTCGGACAAACACTTTTGCACGCTAAAGACCGATAAACGAAAACGGCCAGGATTCTCTCAAAGACAGACTCAAGTCGATCACAAAGAGCCAAAATCTAATCCATGGCACTCTGCTGATGATATAGTCTGCCAACAAAACCATCGCAGACACTGCAGTGATGCGGTCTATTTATGGATTGGAAGATTGGAACGGAAGAGGGGAACCCCGAGGCTATCCAAATGACGGATCTGGGGTTCGGGAGTCTGGGGTTGGGCCAACAGCCGATCTTCGACCCCGACACTGCGTTCCCACCGCTTCACCGCTCGGTTATTCTGTTTTGACACTTGGTGCTAGTATCAAGAGTGGGGTTGACGATCATCTTGCTGGCGGTGGTAAAAGTGGCTAAGACAAACCTTGTCTTGTAATTGGAGGTTCATATTGGTGATGGCGAGGAGGAAGAACAAGTGGTCTCGTCGCCTGCCTGCCTGCCTGGATGCCTGATCCCAAATGTGTCAAAGATGCAGATGATACAGACTACTCCCAATATATTGCAGATCTTTGCATATTTACAGCTGACAGACTGAGCTTAAGAGAACTTGTACTAGTAGTAGTTAAATGGTGTGGAGCATCTCAGCCTATATATCCAAATATGTACATGATATATCAGAGAATAGACAGACCGGTCATATATGCTGCCTAGGACTATGTACATGTCTATCAACAGTAGGCTGCATATTTACCATCGTTCTCCCTCTACCCGGTACAGTCCACTCTTCCTCTTTTCGGCCTCCCACCGTTCGAACCAGGCCTTCATTCGCTCCCGACTCTTCCGGCTACCCACATTCACGGTCGGGATAATCCGCCCTATCCGTAAGGCGCAGCAGAACATAGTCAGCTCACGGAAAGAGCTGTGTTCACTGTAGGGTACCCCGTAGCACGCGCTCTCCCGCGTACTTCCTCTTTGAGGCGTCAGATCGCGTGCCGAAAACGGCGTTTTCCACTGCGGTGAGTGCAACACTGTGGAGACGGGCGGGTTATCCAGCATTCGACCTGCCGGCGGACGGTAATTCCACCCCGTCGGCCGAAAGCCTACAATGCGTGAGAAATGCGGCTTCATTGAGTCCAAGTAGTCGGCCAAGGTTTCTGCACGAATCTCAAAGAGCGTCTGCATATGCACCTGAGCCTCAGTCGGATCATCGGTGAGCAGTGAGGATAATTCCGGATCTTCTAAGCACGCGCACACTCGCTTCTTGGCTGGCGTGGCGTATATCTTGCTCTTGAGTGCTCGAGCGATACCAAGACATATTCGCTCCTTGCCGATACTGTATGTCCCTATAACGACAAGCAACCGACCCTGAGCGCGGGCTGTCTGGTTCTCTGAATTGCCACGGGATCCGCTCATCGCAGAAAAGAATCGGCTCATAACCTTCCCTGCACCAGAGCTTTCCTTCCGCAACAGACTCTGACCGACACCTCCTTCCGGATTCTGGTCGAGACTGACACACAAATTCGCGCATGCCTCGATGACGTCCTCCTGGCTGGGGAACGCATACTTAGGGCTCATATATGTTGTGTCAAGGTAACAGACGTCAATTTTCTGTTGACGGCGTTGGCCAGTAGTAGGGTCATCTACTTCCGGCCGCAAAAGCGCATGTTGCACATGTGTGGGAGATGCTCGAAAGTCTCCACAGTGCAAGATTCGTTGTACTCTCGCAGATGGTCCCGATCCCATCTGTTTCTCGAAAAGGAAAATGGCGCTCCCAGGGCAGTGATTGGCCTCGATCATGGTGACATGCACGCCATTCGTTTCAGGGACCTCTGTCTTCTTTTCGAATTGCAAGTCTACCACCCATTTGGGATCAACCTTGAGTTGCTGGCGCACTAGATTAGCCGTAGCCCTGCTACAGTAAATAGGGCCATGTCGCCAGGACGATGTGAGACCCATATAGTGATCACTATGATAGTGACTGAGAAAATAGGCGTTACAGCCTTCCACGGCGCCATAGCGAAACGCATCCACGCAGATGGAAAAACCAGGAAGAATCTTGTAGAACGGACAAATCCGTTGATAAGCCTGCTTTCCGCGAGACGCAACCTCTCCTGCTGCTGCAGTTGCCCAAGCGGCATCTTCAGCGTTACCAGCCATAATCTTCGAGAAGGCTGATTTTGACTTTGTACCGCCTGACGAGAATGGGTCACGTTGAGCTGGTCGTGGGACTGCAGCGCGATCGGACCGCGATAGGGCTTGCTTCGGAGAGTTGTTCGAGAGTGTTTCCGCTGAGTTAGCCGTAGGCTTCCCGTCGAGACAATCGTTTACATGCAGGCTCACATCCTGCAACGAATTAGTTTAAGGTTCGAAGAATAGGAATCCCAGACCGGCATCTTACCGCCTCGCTTAACCCTGACAGATCTGACTGGCATATCGGACATACAGGGCCTTCACCACCGGAACATTCGCTAACATCATTCATCCCCAAGTAATCATCGATGACAGTTGGGTCAAGGAAATCCGCCTTCTCGCCAGCATCTTCGTCTGCGTAAAATGGATCAAGGGTATCGTCGTCGTCTAGGAAATTATCGCCTTCTATATCGTCAAAATTTGCGAATTCATCGTCTCCTCCGTAACTCGTGGCTTCTCTTACCAATGAGGGTGCGGCGACAGCGGACGGTTGCTCTTTAAGTGCCGGGTTAACATCAACACTGCTTGTGGGACTCTTTTCCTCGTTTCCGGTCACGGTCCGCTTAAAGCTCGGTTTCCCCTGGTCTATTTCCTTGAAGGCACCCAGATCGTCGCCCAGATCATCTTCGCTGTCTGATTCATCGATAAAAGGACCACTAACTTGCCGGACCTTGGGAGGTTTGCACGGACGGGGAACATCACCCTGATCAATCGCTGAGGAAGAGTCCACTTTTCGTCGCTTGACCGAGTTTCCGTTCTCATTATACCTCTCATCCTCTGACTCTAGCACATCTTCCTTCCCGTCCTCATCTCCCCAGATATCATCCGGTGTCCTCGACCTAGAGTCGCGAGAGTCGGGAATACCAGTTCCCGTCTTCAATGGCTTCGAACCATTCTTATCCTCCAGAAACAGACTCCCAGCCGTATTACTCGCTTGGGAGCTACCTTGCCTGCATAAGGAAATGGGGCTATTACCGCTCCCACTCGAACGCTCGACCTTGGTAGCAAACTGCGTGATTCGAGGCTGCCGAGAAGTGGCTTGCGGGGGCCCGTCGGCTTTCTGGAAGAAATTCAACAGACTGGCATTCCGTTTCACCTGCGTTTTCTGCTTTGAGCCGGCTGGTGTCTTCGATGGAGTAGATCCTTTTCGCGCCTGGGTGCCCGCCATTGTCGATCTTCAAATGGATACTTGCAAGGACTTCGAGTTCGGGGAAATCGGCGGGGTCTTGCGGGCACGTCGTCGTGGGTATCACGATGGCAATTCGTTTATCGCTCGCTCCGTGGGCATGCCTTCCGTATTCTCATAAACCCAGGGGAAATTTCCCGTCACTCTTGTTCGCAAAACATACAAGTTCGTATCGTCATGAGTCATGAGATTGGCGGTTGAAGAAGCCATATCAGAAAGGCGCGGCCGGCGCGGCGAAACCTGATTTTCGCGACGCGAGGTCACGTGCGTATATGGGCTTGAGTGCCGGTTTCTGTACGCTCTACGAAAGACACCCTCAGATTCAACTACATTTGCTACCATTGACAGTAAGAAGACAATAAGCATATGTGTTTCCTGGGTTAATGATCCTGATTAAGAGATCTAATCTAGTTGGGGCTTTTCGGACGCGCCCACTTCCAAAGTCTGAGAGCTATTCTAACGTCCGATCACCATGGATATAAGCCAGCTGTCAGAAGTGCAACTGGAGCATATAATAACCGCTCTTTCGCCCGTTGAAATCAATATCACGCCCCTCGTGTGGTATCGTATTTCTCAATCATGATCACCTTCAGTCCAACTTGTAGCACTCGCCCGCAATCGATTCGTTCGTGGAACAGAAGTGAGATCGCATTGTGAGCGATCATGCAAGAGTTAATTGAGTGATATGCATCATCATCATAGATAGATGGCCTCGAAGAAAAGCAGACTTCAATCACCGATCACCGAGCTTTTCCGGCTTGGTTCGCGGCCTCTGTAGAGAGAATACCAGTTAGCATCCACCTAACAGACATGAAATAGATCACTCAGGATAGAAGCCCGAATTCCGGCAGTGCAGAGAATCGCCTCAGCTGCGCAGAACCCAGGGCATCTCAGCACGTACCTCTCCGCGTAGCGTCTTCTAAAAGACCAACATCGACCTCTGACCGAGGCAGCATGACATATCGCACCACGCTACCACGGATGAACATGTTCTTCACGGAGGAGAGATGAGGGTATTTGTCCAAATCGAGGACGTCGACATCGTCGAGCTTAATGTTGAGGTATTGATCGACTGACTTCAGGGTTCCGCGGATACGAATGTCATTCTTGAGCTCTATGGTGACGGTCTGGTTGGTGAGGGTCTTGAAAAAACTATAGAGCCATAGAATGTGAGCTATAGGTCCAGCCAAAAGGTGGTGACGAGCCAGATATAGCTGTAGTGGCATACCTGAAGAAAAGCATGGTTGCGACGTTAGGGCGATGGAGGGGTAGTCGAGGGAAAAATCAAGGCGCTATCGCATTGCTTGTCAGGCTTTGTAAATGGGTGGTATATTGCCTCCCGTGTCTCTCTTTGATGAGGACCAGAAACGCGAAGGGCGAAATGTTCTGAAGTTGGGGATTTGAATCTCATATCGCATTGCGTCGGTCGGGGTGAACTCATAAGTGTCGCATCACGTGATTGTATCTCTGGTTTAGCAGCAGGCACACGATTACCCATCAAAAGTATTTGTCGATGGGTAACAGCCAATTCGACAAGGTGATTAGGACTTATATGACGACTAGTTCTATAGTGGAAATTTTTATCAGCAAAAATATATGGCTGAGGTCTTACCCAGCAAGCGTGTCTACATCTCTGCGCTGATGATATACATAGCAGGTGGCATTAATATTCAATTGAGCTAGATCAGATCTCGCGGGACAAGATGTATCAGACATGTGGTATAGGGAGTCCTCAATCACTATTACATTACAGACCGCCACCAGGGCAATAGGGGTATCAAACTATAAGACCGATCCAACTAACATAAAGCATCAGCAAAGGGAGTGTAGTCCGAGAAACCAGTTCTCAGATCAAACAAAACAGTTAACCGGTTCGAAGATGCGAGGGCGGCATCTTGCGTTTCGGCTTCATCGCCCATCCAGACAGGCAGGTCCAGCCTGCGTCGTTCTTGCGGCCCTCATCAAAAACGCTACCAATACCTTCGAGCAACCGGTGTCGCTCACGACCCATCTCGACTTGCAACTTGAGAAGCCATTGCTCCCACATCCAGCCTCCAAAGAGACCTGTCACGCTGGCGATGTCGGCCGTGCTGCCCACAGGCCCGTGCACGGCTTCGTATTCGTCGACCCAGCTCTTGACTCGGGGGTCTGGCGTCTCTCTGGGAAGTTGTGCTTTTACAGGCTCCATGCCCATGGGCAGAAACATCCATGCCCTCTTCACGCCTACAAAACCTCCAGTGCGCAAGCGCCCGAGGAAGCTCTTTGTTGGTAACGGGTCATAGCCCCTAGTTTTGAGGTTGAAGGCGAACTCAACCGAAGCAGCCGTGGCATACGGTCCTGCGCGGGAAATCTCGGCGTCCATGACGAAAAACTCCAGATAGCCGCCAGGCTTGAGGCAGCGGCGGCATTCCTGTAGGCAAAGGTCGTACTCATCTTGCATCTCCCCGACCGGGCGCTCGTTCTTCAGCAAGGCAGGCAGTGACCGGGCCGAGATCAGGTCAAACTTGTTGTCCGCGAATGGTAGTTTCCAAAGTTGCGACACAGGAATCTGGCAATGATTAGGCGGGCCTTTGATGCCTTGGTTTACTGCTTGGTGCTCAGTAAACACAGTATAGACTTTAACGTTGGGATAATCATGAGCAAGCTGCCATGCCCATTCGCAGGAGGCGTGTCCGCCCAGGTCCAAAACCCTCACCCGGCGTCCTCTAGGTCTTTGCGGAGGCGCGGCTTGTGCAGTTGCTGTGGAAAGACGCCTTCTGGCGGGACTGGTGACCAGGTGGCCGCCATTCAGGTACCTGAGAGCATCCATGGCCCACATGGGCGGACGAAGCTGAGATAAGACCAATTGCTCCTTCTCCAGGATGGAGAATTGTGCCTTTTCTGCCAATACCGACGTAAGTACAGAATTGCGAGGAGCCTGTGAGAATGGACCCTTGTAGGGAGGTCGTTCGGGGCGCACAAGCTCATAATTCCCCAGCAAACAGTTGATATGCATGCTGAGCAAACCTGATCGAATTGACTGCACAGCGTCAAAGCGCGTGCTCTGATGAATGAAGCTGTCTCGACGAGTCGAAAGCCCAAGCACCGATTGGAAGCCTCGCCAATAGATCGAGTCTTTACTCGCCAGGGCAGAAGGTGGTCTGGCTGCTTCAGATATGGACTCGGCGAAGCGGACAGATTTTTTGCGACATAACCCAGGGTCGTTCTGCTCACAATCATCTCGAACCCCTTCGAGTGCGTCCGAGTCTTCATTTTCCAAGGAGTTGGCAGGATTAGTTTCGCGGAGCGCAGCAAGATAGGTCTGCTGCGCCGCCAACCAGACACTCGTCCGATCCAGACTCGACATTGCCTTTCTTTTCAGTTCTTCCTCATAGTCTTCATCCCGATCCTGGCTTTCGCAATAGGTGACGGGTCTTGAAATCTCGTGCACTGCATCCGCTACTGGGCTCACAGGGCTGTCTTGATGCCCCAGGGGGAACGAATATGACGCCTCCGACGGTATCTTGATTGCAGTTGGAGGTCCCTCGGGTACATAGGTCGCAGTTAATTGCTCCTCGGTGCATCGCTCGGGACATTCAATGATTTGTTCGACTACTTCTCCATCATCGCGACCAAAGGGGAAGTTGTAGAAACTTTCCGCGATGGCAGAAGAGGGCGGCATAGCAGTTCTAGGAATCGACCAAGTGTGACGAGCTCGAGCACCAAGTGACGCAAAGAATCCTCCGGGAGAAGGTATACTGAGCCCACTGAAGCTGTATCCGGAGAGGGCTGAGGCTGGAGTCGCATCATCGGCGCTGCGAGGACGCTCGACAGGTAGCTCGAGCTGCCACATCTCTTCGTTCTGAGCAGATGTTTCTGACCAGGGCTCCGGTGTGCCACCCAGAGGGATGTGCCTCAAAGTTGCGAGGGCATCTTCAGGGAGGAAAACGCCACCATCCGACGACAATGTAGCCTGGCTGGGAATAGGTGGAAAGCTGCCGAGAACGTGTTGCCAATCTTCATCCGGGTTCTCAATTGCTATCTCAATGCTTTGAACTTCCGGAGGGTCGATCCCATCGGTGTCAATGTCCGCATGTCGACTGTCTATCATTTCCGGCCGCACCTGCACGTCTGCGTCCCAGTCGGTATCTGGAAGGGACTGCAAGTCTGGAGTTACTGGCTCGCTGCTATTGGAGACCTGGTCCGAAGATACACTGCCATCCAAAGATGGGGGCGCATTCAGAGCCGGTACTGTTCTCGCAAGCATGGACAGAGCAGCAGGTGAGACTGGTATCTTCGGCGGCGGCGTTGGGGGAACTGGAGAACTCTTTGGCGCATTATGCAGCGAGGGCCACGTGGTCGATGAGGGTATTGTGAGGCTTGGGTACCGATTCCGATTCAGTGGAGAGGTCATTGAATTCCTTGTAGTGGGAGTTGTGAGGCTCGTCGGTCGGGAGCTTGAGAATGAAGTGCACTCGTCGCTCAACTCGGAGTCCTCATCCGTAACATCATACAGATCATCCAAGCTCTGCATCTGTCGCTGCCATTCCGTGTCCGAGCAAGATGACATCGTCCCTGCTGATAACGGCGAGCGAAGACGATTCAGCCTTGAGAGGGAAAGGCTAGAAAGACCCGCGGTCATGAGCTTCAGCTGCGGACCTGAGGTGATCGAATGAAACCCAGCACCATTGTTCTCAACTTTTTCCGAGTCCGGACCCTCGCTTACTTCCTCGATTATGGTATTAAGTTTCGTCCCTCGGACCTGCCGAGAGGGCGGGCATCTCGCTGAAGCCCGAGAAGCGTCAGCCATCTCGTGCTGCAGTATTGACTGTTGATTCCGCTATCAGATTAAACTCCTCCTTTCAATGATTATAATCCGCGGAAATGAGAGAAATCAACCGGTACTTCTAGGGTATCTCAATCACAGGCGACACCGATCAACGGGTCTGCCAGTATTAATAAATCAAAGAGGATGTCAACGAATGGAGCCCAAGCTTCCAGAGCTCAAGGCACGATCACAACACGCAGAAAAGAAGAAGAGCACAACACGACTGAGGACTAGGCGCAGAACATGAGGTTGTAGCGAACGACGCTGATAAATAGAACCACATACCCGAAGGCAGGCGCGGGGATCTGAGGATCTCATCATCATTTCACACCAGTAGTCAGCCGTGCAGAAACTACTGCACCATCGCGCACCTTGGGACAGGGAATACTTGAGAAAGGCTTGGTAGAAGTACCACTATTGGTGGTTGTGTAGCAGGCGCGTCGCCGATAACAACATCCCAGGCATCTTTGACCGAATCAGGGAGGACGTCGGAGCTATTGAACCTTGAACACGCCAATTAGGACGATGATGAGGTTCGAGTGGTCTGCAACGAAGCGCTCAAGGTGAACTTGCATATTGTTCACATGAGGAAGGGCTCTGATTGGTGCGACGCAAGCGCCGAGTGGCTATGTTTAGAAGGCTTCGAGCAGATGGACAGGCAGAATGATGACTCAACAATCAATGCCTCCCTGATGGAAATTGTTCCCTGATATTAATTTCTTCCGGTGGTTCACCGCAGGCTGTTTTGCTTGAATTCTCCTTTCCCCTCATCATAGTCTGAAAGGGCGGTTAAATTCGGAGCCATTGAGTGGTCACCACTTGGAGAACCAGCAGAGACCCCAAGAAGACAACAACAATACCAGGTCATTAGGCCATAATCCTAATGAAGAGCCAATGAGAGATAGAAATTATCGACTTCGAGATGAAGTGGCAGTCGACGTTCCATCATGATGCTTTCCCGTGATCATCTGTTGATATGGTTAAGTCTCAACCCCGGTTCAGGCATCCAGGCTGGCAGCCCCCCACGGACGGGTCTACCCCACGTCCCACGTGAAGGCCACGACCCTAGCCCTTATCGGCGACAAGATTGCCATCGTCGGACTGACGTCGACCGGCAGCGGGAGCGGCGGTGATAACAACGCTGCTTATGTTATTTTTCCCTTCTTGTTTAGCTAGCTAGGACTGCATCTTTCCAGAAAGCTCTCCCTGCTGTAAATCACTCTGTACAGCTTTACCTCTACTACAATTTCCCCAAACACTGCTACTACGCATCTTCCCTCTCTCAACTGCTCAGTAGCATCTACAGCCCCTCTATCACTTACCCCACCATGTCTCCTCCAGCGATCATAGCTCCCTCCATCCTGAGCGCGGACTTTGCAGTCCTGGGCAATGAGTGCTCAACGAAGATCGCGCAGGGGGCTGATTGGTTGCACGTTGATATCATGGACGGCCACTTCGTTCCCAACATCACCTTTGGCGCCCCTGTTGTCACCAAGATCCGGTCCCATGTGGACCGCCCAACCCAGGCCCTTGGAAAGGGTACCTTTGACTGCCACATGATGATCATGGAGGTGAGCGCGCATCCCTCATAACGAAGTTCACCCCAATGCTTTCAATCTCGCGAGAGAAACATGCTGACATGCCTCGACAGCCCCATAAATGGGTCAAGGAGTTCAAATCCGCCGGATGCGATCTATACTGTTTCCACTACGAGGCCGCCATCGCCTCTGTCGCCGCTACGACCCCAGAAGATAAAGAGACCACTCGCCCGACAAGCCCGAAGGAACTCATCCGCTATATTCACGACCAGGGCATGCAGGCGGGCATTGCCATCAAGCCCGATACCCCCGTCGATGTCCTGTGGAATATCCTTGAAAACAAGGATGAGAAGGAACGACCTGATGTAAGCTTCCACCGTCTACGCTGGTTGGATACGCATAGACTACGAATTCCATACTAACGAGTCGCTGTTGCTGTAGATGGTTCTCGTCATGACAGTACACCCCGGTTTTGGAGGCCAGAAGTTCATGGCCTCCGAGCTACCCAAGGTGAAGGCTCTCCGTGAGCGGTACCCGGATCTGAACATTGAGGTCGATGGTGGCTTGGGATTGGGAACAATTGACCAGGCTGCGGATGCTGGTGCCAATGTTATCGTCGCTGGTTCGGCGGTGTTTGGCGCTCAGGACCCCGCCGACGTCATCGCGAAGCTGCGTGAAGCTGTTAACAAGCGCCGTCAGACATGAACATATACCTTTGTATAGAAATATCATGGTTTTCTAATTCAATATTGTTTACAATTTCTAGCTACAGTGGTGCAATTTCAATGTGATTGCGGCGCAGGGGTCGGGTTGGGGGAGAATGCTCATGGGTTGCAAGAATAAGCAATCTAAACTTGGAGCAGTCATGGCTATTATCACGCATTGTATGAGACAGACAGCGAGTAAGAAATGCAACTTGGTATCATACACGAAGGAAACACGCAAGGAAAATCTTTTGAGATTGAAGCAGGTTCGAATAGACTGTAACCATGCTCTAATCTTCAACGGTCACTGGCGCCTTAGGTGCATCCTTATTATCCTGTTTTTGGGTTTCCCTGCGATGGCTCTTCTCATCAGGCTTGTCATCCTCGCCGTCTGACTCTTCCACGATTGTCTCGTCTTGTCCTGCTCGCTCTGCATGTTCGTTCTTCAAAGCCGCCAATATTTCCTCGTGACCGCCAGATATAGATTTGCGCAAATCCTGAGCCACCTTCTCCATTTCCTCTGGGGAAGTTGCGGAGACAATGGAGCCGCGGTGATGTTGAACCAATCCTAGAGCTTCAGCATTATCAGCACGGAAATTGGCAGATGATTCTGCGGCGCACTCGGGCACCCTCAGAGGTGGACGCCCTCCAACGCCCGCGACAATTTCCGCAGGAACCACCGATCGCCGACGTACAGTTTCTTCTCCTCCTTTGTTCTCCCCGGTGCTTGAGGACTGCTCCTTCTGCTGTTCAGAACCTGCGGAGGTGTTGTCCTTCTTGACTTCTGCGCCCGTGTTGCCTTTGGCCTTTGCCGCAGCCTCCTCGCCCGCCTGTCGCAAGGCCAGCGTCACTGAATCATCCTTCTTCTCCTTCGGAGGTGGGCTCTGAATTTTGATTGTGCTTTGCTTCGGGGTTGCGCTCGGTGCTGGAGGCTGTGGGGTAGCAGGGGTGGTAGATCCAGTGTTCGTCTGGGAGGTAGAGACAGGGTAGCTGGTGGCAGGAATGCTGTCGAAATCTTCCACGCTATTAATGTGCATCCTCAGCTCACCGTACTCATTCCACTCCTCGATGTCCTCTAGATCCTACAAGAGCGAAACTATTAGTCACGTAGCTCCGTCGATAGCTGTGTCTCCTTTCATCTGGGGGTATCAGAATGACCTACACCGACAACAGTGCCAAACTTCACCAGTCCAGGCAATTTTTTACCCTTGGAACGACGGCCCCACAGTTTACGAGCGGCCTCATCAGTAGCCACGTCAATTGCGCGAAAGGGAATTTTGTTGGCCTTCAGAATCGTCTCCAACCGTGCAGTGGCGGTGACAATGTGGGATGACCCCGCAGTGAGGGAAGTGTAGAGATAGAGAGTAGAGTCGGACATCTTGAGGTCGCAACGTGTAAGAGAGAGAGGGGAAAGTGACGATGACACGAAAGAAGATGTTGAGAATTTGGTATTTGTTGGTATCGAAGCGAAATATCCCTCCTCCTTTTTCTCCAAGAATCCGTTATCTCCTTTTCAGAAGCGGAGCGGAAAAGGGCCTATGACGTGGCTGGAGCCCGCAACGCCCTTAATATAATCACGTGTTTCTGTGTTGTTTGCAAATGCGACAGTTGATGCTCAACTGAGGTCAAATCGTAATTATCATCAGAATTATCCCAGCTGCGATAGATGAAGAAGTGATGGCCAGAAAGAAAGAGTGATGGTTCTCTTAAATATTGCCTGCGAAGGACCCAAGCTGCTGCTATCCGTAGTTCCCTCCCGAGTTAATCTCCAGCGGAAACTGCGATTGTATGGGAGAGCCAAACTTTAAGGCGTGGCGATCTGACGTCAGGCAGACAGTTCCACCCATTTCCAGCATGATGGACGTCTTGGTATCTATCCTTGGATTGCTCTTTCTGGTACACCTTATAGTCGCTCGTGGTATGGATTGAAGGCGATTGTCTTAAAGCCAGGCACCCCCCGTCCTGGTGGCCAACTGAGATCGGCCCGCCAGAAGTATATAATTTGACTTACATACCCCATACCTCCATACCCCATACCATTCAAATGTCAACTCTGAATCCATTTGACCCTTTTTTGAAAATGAGTCCTAATTTGTTTGCTACTTCTTGTCCCATTCCTAATAATTTGATTTCGGATACCGTTGACGATCTATATTTGAGTTCTGAATGTTGTGATGAACGGGAGTCGTTTGTACAGGGAACTGGCCGTGGGGGAGTGCCCCATAGGTCCTACAATATGACGCAATCTATCTGATCCGCTATGGAGTGAGGACTGGGGATGCTGGAAGTTGTTATATTGACACTGCACGAGCATAAATACTGTCAAAATTGTTCATCGACGGCAGAGAGGCTTATGGAAATGTTATATACTGTCGAAGGAGAGGTACTCCCCTGCACATAACACAAAGCAAGAGAAAAGTCGACACCGTTAGCCACCAGATAAAATGGCAACCTTCTCCGTGTTGATCCCTGCGAGATCCACATCGCGGGGATTTGTATCCGCGATGGATGCGTTGTCAAATAAACTCCTCTGTATGGATGCTCAGTCATTCGTCCGTCTTGCGAAGCGGCGATGGCAGAAGATCTATCACAGGATCAAGGGTATCTCTGAGCATCCCGTCACGGTTATAAGGGCAAGTTGACAGTCGAGGGGTTTCTCGTCTTAGACAAGTCTGACCAAGCCAACCCATGATGAAGTTGTAAATTTGACGTATCCACACATAGACGAATTCGCAGGGGTGTCAGATGGCCACGAGAATTTGTATAGCCGAACGAAGGTACTTCACTGGGTACTGCCTGAGTCCGAAAAAGAGATGACTTGATTGAATGTTGTCTAGGTATTCATGGGTGATTGGAGTATCACTGCAACCCAAGTTCGACCAATGAATGAATAGCGCGAAAGAGTCTGAGCATCAACCGGTCGCGTAGTCCCGACAATGGAAAGACCACGGTTCTTAGGCGAAAATGCTACCTTCTCAAAAACGGAATTTGCCAAAGCTCTACCTGTTCACTCAAGTCATAGCAAGTCTTCAGGGAGAGCCGGAAACATCACAAACCGACTCTCCACAGGCCTGAGCGCAAAACCCTGGACTCCTTAGCACGGTGTCCCTTTGCATCACGCCCTGCTATTGCAAGGATGTTGTCTTAATGCTCAAGCCCTCGCCGGATTGCCTCTCAACCCTCAGTTAGACGCGTCATCGATAACACGGTAGCCTGAGCCTCACCAAGACGAGACGGGCTGAAGAGGTGTCTGTCGACACCTGACCCTGTAGATACCTATTGGGCAAACATGAAAAATGGTGCCTTGTCACTTCTTATATGAAGGCGAACTTTGCGACGAGGCCCAGAGCTGAGCCATATGTCAGCCTTCCAAATCTGTCTGCCGACATAGCCTGCTAAGTCAGAGATGAACCTAGACGAAGGCGAAAGTTGACCAGTTCATCGGAGAACAGAAATCCTACACCTTATGTACTTCGCCAAAAGAAGATGGTGGTCAGATTGGGACACCAGCATAGCCAAACTAGCGAGAAACTCTAACTTCTTGATATCATGTAGACGTGGAGGATTAGTTCCATGTTGATGGTGACCTGTTCAACCCTTGTACTTTGAGGCATTCAGGCAGAAAGGTCTAGTTCGGGCATTTGGCTTTGCACATGCTCGAGCTGGAGGCTGGCTGAGGCACTTTACAGCCCACGACATTATGAGCAAGATCTGAGTTTGTTCTTTTGTCTAACCCAGTGTCCTGAGGTAGGATGAGGCTTCGCTCCCGTGAACATAATACTCCATTATCTCGGGCGCCCTGCTCAGCAGTTGATTCGAGCAAGATGAGTCATGAGCCCCCTGCCGCCGTGGCTTTGCCTCTCCGTGTTTGCAAAGATTTCTAGCAAAATGATCATTGTATGGGCATGCGTACTTGAAACTGCTATGATTGATGGATGATAGTAGCCATAGAGTAAGTAGCCAAATGTGAAAGGGGATGCGATGGCCTACTGATTTCCGTCTACAAAGGATTTCTGATACATCTGTCTGATCTACGCCGGATGGTGGCCCCACTTGGCCAAGGAGGTCTCGTCTGGTCCAATGTACAGAAGTTTAGCAAAGCCACCAGGGAAAGTAGGTAGAGAATAGCGTGACCATCGAGCCTATTTTTGGCTATCTCTAGAAAGCAGGCGCTCCGTAGATACCCCTTGTTGATTGGGATCCTTTTGTTCTAGATACCAACACAGGGGAGTGTGTACCGTAGCACCACTGTCAGCAACGAATTACAACGCTGTACTACTGACTCCATTCATACGACGCTCCCCCGATCATGGTCGTTACGTAGCCGTCAGGCCGAATCAAGGCCGACGGTGACCTCATCTACCTGGCTCGTGTCTTGGCTTTGTGCTCCATATTTGAGATCTGAAAGATGAAACGAAATTGCCGGGTAGCCGAAACAGTATCCATCAGAAAAGGAGAAAGACTTGTAGACCATACACCCACTTGGATAGCGGTGACTGTGAGGAAAGAAAGACGACTTACTAGAGAACAGGTAGTACTAAGAACTCGGCCAAATATTGAAGTATCGAGCCCCTTTGGTCGATTAGAGTAAGTGCAGTAGAGTGTGGTTGTTGCAAAGCGTCTCCGAGACGGCATACTACCTAGTACGAAAAGAAGAAATATGGAGCACGGAGACCAGGACCACAAACGGACCTGATCACGTGCAACACGTGAGACGGTTGCTGCTCAGGATCTCCACTTCAAACCTAGAATTGTTGGTCGGTCAATAGTGGCAGGATCGCCATCCGATGTGCCTGTCGAGAAAGAAGCGATAGATGCGACTTCCAAGTTCCAAGGACATCGTGAGCAGCGAGCACATACCCCGTAATTTAGTAGGGAGTCTCCCAGAAAGTCCTTGGAAATGGCCTGAAGTTGGGGACGGCCACGCCTGGCCGGGCATATGACCCTTGGGAGCCTTCCGAATGGTACTACGGGAAAGTTCCGTGGTCGGAATGGGTTTATTTTCGCGACGGCTCAAGATGGCATCTCACCGCTGTAAAGGCAGGGGTGATGACAGGTAAATGATGCAAAATCAAGGGTGGAGTCGTTTGGCTGTGCCTTGCACACAAGAGTCATTTGGGCAGCCAGAACAATTGATGCCTCAGGAACTAAATTCTCGTTTAAGTCAACTTTCGCATCGTCGCTATCTTAGTCCTTTCGAGGAACAACACTTCGCAATACCGCTCCTGGCCTGACTTCAAGCGCCCGAAAATACTCAGGTATGATTACCATGTCTGACCACCGGCTAGAGCGTCATCTGAACGCGGAGTTGGCCTAAGATGCCTGGCGACTGGTAGCAGGATAATGACGGATCCCGATACGGTGTAGTCTAGCAACGTGGCAGACCTCGAGTCGAAGGGTATAATCAGGTCACTTCCGGCTGGTCTGCAAACTGTGGCAGTACTACGTACTTGGAAGGGTTGCTGACACTGCTGAGCCAAAGTATGCTGGCTTGGTGGGTGGCCATGGGAAAGACTTACCCAAAGGGTCTGCGACACTCTGCGATCTTGTTGGTACCGCTGTAGGCGCGCTCAGGGGACGATGGAAGTATTTCCAGCCATGACGGCTATCCGCTGGAGGGGATAGCCAGAAAGAATCATGGAGGGGAATTAACACACTTTCATCATCATCTGTTAACACTTTGACAAGGCACATGAATCAAAGACTATACACAATGTATCTACAAGTAATCCTGGCCACTACAACAACAAATCTCGCTGGATCTTTTAGTGCTCTCAGGACATCATAACAGTGTTGAGAACCAATCACACTGATGATAGTAGCAGTGAAATGTCTTCTGTTGTATTTCTTCATTTCAAGGACTGAATTTTGAGAGTTGGAGGATTGGACAATACTCCGTAATGCATCCTGTTTCCTTTCCTGCTGTCCTGGTGGCCCGGGGTTTGGTTGGCACAATCCGTTTGGCTGCCTCACTTTTGAAAGACACCGTGTTCACCCTGTATTTTTCGACGATAATAATTTCTGACCACTGTCGTCACCGCCTGGTTCTTTCAAGATAGGTTAGACACTCTAAGCCTAAAATGGACTTCATCATTTCACTGTGGGCAACTGGAGCTTTCTTTTTCTGGATCCCTGCGCTATGGACGTTGGCCAGTTAGCAGTGATCAGGTACTGCTAGTTTACCTAACAGGTCACACTCCCCTTTTCCGCCGATCGAGGACGGGACAATTCACACTCCATATCTGTAGTACTCCGTACCATACAGTGCTCCGTAGATCCTGAATCAATTTGACCTGAACTAGACCAAGTAAGTTAGTGCCTTAGGCTCTTGGGTACCTTGCCCTGATAAAGTAGCGATCAACTATCAACTAACTATAGTTAGGAGTTGAGCTTTCCTTCTTCTGTAACTCCCAAGCTTACCTTATCCACCTTTAGATGGCGTCCTGCTCATCGGTCGGCTTGGACGAATTAATGTGAAGTGACGACGTCAAACCGATATCCGCATAGTAATTTGGAAAATAATCGGGAAAAGAAAAAAAAGAGAAACATTTGGCTTCTTCTCTAATCCAATCGTATGAAGCTAAAGAAGCCAGAAGTGTTCCAGACCTTCGATTCTGCCAAAAGTTCGTGGACCTCATCGTCAATCTCCATCGACGATTGCCTCTGATCCACCGACCCATGATTCATATGATCTATCACCCAAGTAGGTATCGTAGCTTGCTCCTTAGTAGGGAGTAGTAGTAGTGGTCTATAATACCAACCAACTAACTAGGTACCTATCTATTATTGTTCTAGTAGGCTCTTTAGTCAGTTATCCTAAATAAATCTAGATAACCATCTGTCTAATTACTCCATCCATAATCCATCCCATACCACCCAGTTTGAGCTAGGATCCCCACCCTGGTCGCTCCCCAAGTTTCAACTTCCAGATTCAGACCTTCTATTCTGACAGATCTTCCGTCCCTTTTGACTTTTCAGAAGATTCCATTACTGCACCTCCGAGCCGTGGGGATAGTTCGCCATCAAATCGATCTTACCCTCCCATTTCTGCTTCTCATTTAAGTTCCATCCCTCCCCTTCGCCATCTTCTCTCAGTCAATACTCAATACTCAATACTCTTTCTTTCATCTTGGCGATAACCATCCCCGACTCAGTCCTTGTACACATCTCGAGCACTCTCGCATCTTTGGCAATCCATTATTGCCTTCTCTTCCTTACCAGCCACTGATCCCTCAGTGTCGCGCCTGGATACCATGTTCGTAGCCTTTGTCTATCTATCGTACTTTTTTATTTGTGGCGCTAATTGTTTATCATATAGAATAATTCCCTCTTCCTCAATCTTGTGTGATACTGATAGCAGCTATTCCCCCATGAGCTCAGTTGGAGAGGCGCTTGCAAAGGACCATCCCCCTGCGATGGCAGTCACCATGGCCGACGACGAACTCTTCACAAGGGCCATCTCTGGGTATCGGGACGCTTTTTTGGATCGACACTCTCACCTTCCGGAATCAGAGCGCAATCGTCTTTGGAGTCAGCGGTTGAGCCAGTTCTTACCGGCAACGGCGTCATCCAGTTACCGTCCAGTTCCCGGCTCTGGCATCCCTGACACTGGTTCATCTCTCGAGAAATCTGGGAAACGGACTCGACAGGATACTCCTCGGACTCTCCCTGGTTCTGGTCTTCCTCCGACAAAACGACGAGTCACCGTATGTGATCTATCTTGGTCTCCTGCTCCCGCCTCTTCTCCATCTTGCGTTCATAACCCACCATGTTTCTCTTGCGCTACTCCACCCTCTTTCTCTTGACTCCCCCGCCGGCAGTCCATGGATTGACACTTGGCAGACACCGGAGCCACCAGTGACCGTTGACCTGACTCGTGAGCTTTCTCACATGTCTTCGCCAGCGGCTCCCGAGACCGATCTGAAATCTACTGGAATGGCTTCTCGGACGGACGACTTTTCCCTCCCTCCATCGGTTACTGGGTCCTCTGTCCGGCACACAGCCATGGTTAGATCGCAGAGTCAGCAGACTCCGGTCTCTCACCGAAAACCACTGGCCCCAGGTGTTTTGGGACATCGGCAATCTTACGGACCTCAGCATTCGCAGCTTCGACTTGACCATGTCAACGAATATTCGCCATCCGAATATGCTAGGCAGTGCTTGGACGACTCTCAGGACCGGTCAAACGTATCTACGCTGTCGCTGGCCCTTTCTGCGGATCCTGCTTCGAATGGACTCCAGCATCAACTGCAAGCATCAATACCGGAGTTCCCGACAGACCCTACTGATTTGTCGAATCAATCTCTGGCTAATCAACCGGCGCCACTGGCATCAGCAGCAGTTGAGATGACCAGGAGCACTACTACCGACTCCATATGTGGTGGATTGGGCATGATCAGATTTGACTCCACCGGACCAAATCTAAACCCCAGCTACCCCTTCTCCATGCCTTCTACTGAATTCATGCCCTCTGTTTCCCCTATTAATGTTCCAATCCATGACTACTCAAGTCAGCAAGCCTTGCAACCCGTCACCTTTCCCTTCACTGACTCTGCTCCTCTTCCATTTTCCTGCTCAGCACCCTCCTCAACTTCGTTCTACCCCCCTCCCTCTTCAAATGTGCCAGAAACCCCTGCTACAGAGATGAAGCCTTCCATGTCTGCTGAAAGCAACAGTTCGGCTGCCTCTCAGCAGTCAAGAGCGGCGCGAAGGACTCAAGAACAAATTGTGCAGGGTACGCGACCTATCGCACCGAAACTTGAGTCGCGCAATACCTCTCCGGCGAAGCTGGTCGAGCAGCACAAGATGATTCGTATCTCATCGTCCGACGGCACTTCGAAAGAAGTTGCGGCCATCCCTAAGGCCTCGATACAGCGGCCTCCGCGTCCGAAAACGTACTGCCACATGTGCAATGACCAGCCAGATGGCTTCCACGGGGAGCACGAGCTGCGAAGACACATTGAACGGGTGCACTCAGTGGTTCGTAAGGTTTGGGTCTGCGTGGATATATCTCCAGGCAAGACCTTCCTGGCCAACTGCAAGGCTTGCCGGAATGGGAAACGGTATGGCGCTAATTACAACGCCGCTGCCCATCTCCGTCGTACTCACTTCAACCCGTGCCAACGCGGACGGGGAGGACGTGGGAAAGACAGTGAGAAGCGAGGTGGTAAGGGTGGCGGCAATCACCCGCCAATGGAAGTACTGAAGCACTGGATGGTGCAGCAAGAGGAATTTGTTCTTGAGAATGCCCAGAATGCTGTTGACCAGGACACAGTAGGGGAAGATGTGGCTACTGTGCCATTGTCAGTATCGACGGATGAGGTGGTCTTCAACGGGTTGCCTTCGGCACCAGGTGACAGCCACCCTCAAGTAGGTATGGAGGCCACTATGGCCCACGGGTACGACGGCTATTCTGACCTCCACACGATGACTGTGGGCCCGTCTCTTGAGACGGCGTGTTATTTCGATTCTCAGACTCTACCGCCTGAGATCGACTCGTATGTATGATGATGACCTGTAATGACTTTGCTCTTTCCTTCAATTCTTCATTCATCATTTCGATTTTGGTAACCATCATGATCAATTTTCTATTTTCATGTGATTTTACACATTGATTTGATCTCAATTTCTCTTCACAGCTGTATATCTCTTCTTCAGCTCTACGTTCCTCTATACAGGTCTCCCAGTTCGGAGTGATGAATGAGCTCGAGCCATCTTGCTCCACCATATACTACTAATGTACAAATTCTTCTTATGTTCTGTATCAACAAGTAAACGCGCAGTCTAATACAAATTATGGTCAATATTGGGAAATATGACCAAGCCGATACCCTACTGTTGAAAGTTGTTAGTCTGGCATTGGCTTAGGCAGACTGTCATGGACTGACTATCTGGAATATGGTGCCCGGGCGGCTAGGCGGACAGGATCACACTTCCCATGCTAACAATTTCTCGTATGCTTTTATTTGTAGACTCTATGGACAGTTCTGTTTTGGCAGGTTCATTCTACCAATAGCTTCTATCCTTACATTTCCCAGGCTCGGTTTTATCCGGTCGACGCAAGTTTGAAATCCAAAACCCATATCAATACTTCACTTGGCGTTCAGACGCTCATTTGACTTCAAACCTAATCCCAGTGATGGGGCCGTTACTGACACCAATCTGGAGACCAGAGTTCTGATTCCCAAACATCACACGCGTCGAATTATTCTCGTTCCTCGCCATAACATTCACAATAGTACTCTCCTGCACTTTCAACCGGAGCTCATTGAGCAGTCTTCGCGATATATATAGTGCTTTATGTTCTTCGTCGAGCTGTCTCTTCATGTCTGCTTCAGTCTCCGGGTCTGCGACTGCCTGGGCCCGGTCCACAGGGCCGAATCCCTCTCGCCTTGTTCGGATATCAGCGATCTGATTATCCGTTGTCCTGATGGCGCTTTCGATGTCTCCCTGCCGCATCGAGATCGTCTTCTTCATTTCCTCGGTGAGGCGGGTATGCCGGAGGGAGCTGTACCTATACACCATAATCGCTCGTCAGTCTCTACATCTTCCAGCATCCAGAGAGTAGATCAAATTAAACCTACAGCGTCGCTATGCTAACAACGGAGTTGATCGTGATCTTGCAGCTTTGCAGCTGCTCGCACATAGACTTGATCTGCCCCTGCTTGAAGATCCCCACCTTTGTTCGATCGAGCCGCGACAATCTCCCATCCTGAGAGCGACCTGTCCAGCGCTGGAGGTTGGAGCGGAAAATTTCGCATGCTTTGGTGCAGGTTGCGATGGCGGCTTTTACTTCGTCTGCCACGGTTGTGCCGAGGGACTCCCATTTTTGTTCAGAAATAGCTTGTAGGGAGGTCAGCGCCAACTCAATGGCCCGGATGTCGTCTTTTAGATTGTCGATGGTTTCAGGTGCGTCTTTGATGCTCCGTAAGTCATGTAGGAGAAGTCTGAGACCCTGGAGAGCGGGAGCGGCAATGCTGACAATGCCTGCGGTATACAAAAAGGATTCACCATTATACATGACAAGAGCATTGTCCGATGTCAGAGGAGAAACTGCATCAACAGTCTCACGGAAACATAAGGCCATATAGCAAACAGCATAGGCGCCACGTTACTGCGAGGTCTACAGGGGTACATAAGGCTGGCGCTTATAGGATCAGTGTATTTCCAAGCGCCGCAATGTTCATGTCCTCGCCATCGTGCAACAATCATTATGGAGCATACCATATCTTTTGGCGAACGGAACGCTGGACTCCAAGTGGGAGTGAGCAATGCTTCCATCACTGCGAATTTCTATTCCCAACAACCTGGTAAGTCGTGCATCGAACAGGACAAGGCTTCGCTAATGATATCCTGGTTCAGAAAGTCCCGAGACACCGCCGAGTCCATTATCTACTGTTCCCTTTCGTCGCGACCCAGATTTTGTTGAACACGGGACACTACTTGACCTGATTCACGAGAAATGTTTGGCACCGGCATCTAGAATCGCACTGGTGGGCCTGGGCGGCGTGGGGTGAGAAGAGTGCACCCAGAAAAGGACTATACAATTGCTGACATCTGAAAGGAAGTCGCAGCTTGCCATCGAATACTCGCATAGGGTCCGGGAACACTCCCCAGAAACGTGGGTTTTTTGGATCCATGCTAGCAACATAGCTCGTTTCGAGCAGGGATTTCGGGAGATTGCAGACCGAGTGAAAATCGCTGGCCGGCAGGATCCCGAGGCCAATATATATCAGCTTGTTCATGAATGGCTGCAGGATGGCCGAAAGGGAAGATGGGTCCTGATTCTTGATAATGTTGATGATGATCACTTCCTTCGTCGAGCGCCGTTTATCAGGCAGCATTCAGTCGAGGGAGACAAAAATGGCTCTCCGGACCGGCCATTATGGGCATATCTCCCCCAGAGTACGCATGGATCCTTGATGATAACTACACGAAATAGAGCCGTGGCGCTCAGAATGGTCGAAGAACGCGACATCATCACCGTGCACCCGATGGATGGAAACGACGCCCAGACACTTTTTGAGGCGAAGCTTGGGATGCCAGAAAACTTGGAGGGCATTATGAAGCTGACAGCGGCACTTGAGTACATGCCACTTGCAATCGTCCAGGCAGCATCCTACATCAGGCAGAGAGCTCCCCGTTCCTCAGTGAAGCAATACCTTCAACAGTTTGAAAGCAGCGACAGTAGAAAGCTGAGCCTCCTTGAGCATGAGGATGGGCGACTACGGCGAGACTGGGAGGCCAAAAATTCTATTATTCGCACTTGGCAAATATCATTCGACCACATCCTTCAGGAACGGCCATCAGCCGCAAATCTCCTGGCATTGATGAGCTTCTTTGATCGGCAAGGAATACATCAGTGTCTGCTCCAAGATTTCAGTCATGTAAAAACAAGCAATACCGACCAGGAAAGACACCCAGACGCAGTTGACAGCCACAAGATGGACAATACAGACAGCCTGGTACAATCTAATATGGACGACAGATTCGAGGATGATATCTGCACGCTAAGGAACTTCTCATTCATCACGGCGAACGCGGACGCTGCAAGCTTCCGAATGCATCGGTTAGTGCAGCTGGCCATGCAAAAATGGCTTGAGGCACATGGTCAGCTCGAAAGGTGGAAGCTAAGTTTTATCAGAAGCCTTGCCAGAGAGTTCCCACCTGGAGAATTCGAGGACTGGGCAAAGTGTCAGCTACTCTACCCACACGCCAAACTAGCGATGCTTGAGCAGCTGGATACAGAGGATTCACTGGCTCTATTGTTACACAAAGCAGCAATATATGCCTGGAGAAAAGGCGACCTGAACGAGGCGGAAGATATGGCAGTTAAAGCGTTGAAAATGAGAGAAACCCTCTCTGGTAAGGAGAGCTTCGAAACACTCAATAGCATCAATTTACTGGGTCTGGTTCTGGACGACCAAGGAAAGTATGACGAGGCATTAGTCATGCATCGACGGGCAGTAGCAGGTTTTAAGAAGCTGCTAGGGACTGATCACCACTGTTCACTCGTGAGCCTGAACAACTTGGGCTTAGTGCTGAGGAGCCGCGGGGAACATGAAGAGGCAGAGACAATGCTTAGGAAAGCCTTAGCAGGCTCTGAGAAGATATTAGGGCTTGATCACCCCACCACACTTATGTGTATTGGGAACCTAGGGACAATACTTACACTCCGGGGCAAATATATGGAGGCGGAGATATTGTATCGGGAGGCATTGTCAGGATTTGCAAAGACCTGCGGAGATGACCATCCCAGTACCCTGACCAGTGTCCATAAGCTGGCCCTGGTAGTGAAGCTTCAGGGACGGTTCGACGAGGCTGAAATGTTGTATCGAAGGGCCCTAGCAGGATATGAGAAGATGGCCGGGATCGACCATCCCGACATGCTAATGAGTACCAGCGAATTAGGCTCGGTGCTCGGGTACCAGGGAAAGTACCAGGAGGCGGAAGTGATGAATCGACAGGTGCTAGCAAGCTATGAGAAGAGGCTGAGGGCCAACCATCCAGTGAAGTTGGCAGCTATGAACAACCTAGCCTCTGCGCTTATGGGGCAAGGGAAATATGAGGAAGCTGAAGGACTACTTCAGCAGATACTAACAGGCAGTCAAGAAGTGTTTGGGGGCGACCATCCTGGCATCTTGACATCTGTTGACAACCTGGGCTTTGCGCTCGCTGGCCTTGGAAAATATAAGGATGCTGAGACGATGCATCAACGAGCACTGGCAATGAGACAGAAATACCTAGGAGCCGAACATCCTGACACGCTGGTGTCCATGAGGCATCTCTCCGATAACTGGAAGACACAAGGCCGAGACATTGAAGCAATAGAACTTCTTCAACGGGTTGTTCGGCTCAAATGTCAGTCTCTGGGTGCAGAACACCCGCAAACTAGATCTACTATGATTCAGCTGAACAAATGGAAGGTATATTGCGGTGGTTCCTTCTTATTTGCTCTACCGCGACCTCACTTCTGACACACTACAGAAAAAGCATAATCGAAGCCAGGTTAAAAAGAGGCCGAACAAAAGATGCGTCGTATCCTAGCAAATGTTGGATTTTAATGATACAGAAGCGCCGATCGATTGAAGTGTGACGATATGGTTACTTCTATTGACCTGGTCGCATTCCTCCTCGAATATCTTCAGGTCTTCCCAATTAGGCAATAGGGAGCCTTGTCGATATTGGCGACAATGGATCGTCCACATAGGTGGCTGTGTCCCGAGATGTTGCCGTGTAACTTGTGTGAACCAGGGACAATTTACGGTGACAGTACCTAGGACCTAGGTACTCCGTACTCCGTACTAGTCAGTAGAGCACAGTAGTTATTTAGGCAGCAACGAGACATGTTCCACTTTAATTATTGGCGAATTGGGATGGTGAGTCTGGCGACAGAGTGGCTCAGTTGGACACCAGCCACGAGTGCCGCAATAATCTCAAGAAAAGCCAGCGACTATTGGTTGATATGGTGATAGTTCAAACTTGCGAACCAGATAGTCTGTCAGATCATATATTTCATTGGTTATAATTTCACGATCATGTTCAGCTGAAGCCACTAAGAGCTGTTCTAGTGGCACACCAGCACAATCAAGCAGCGCCGGCGGCCGATTGTGGGCCACGGACAGCCAATCAGTCTGGCAGGTGAGAGATTTTTGGCCATCCATGACCTCATTTCCGACCGCCGGCCGTGGCTTGGTTTTTGGTGTAGTCAGTAGGGCTGTGACCGGGCTGGTATTATTAGGAATATTGCTGTGGCTCGGCTCACGAAGCGGCGGCTTCTGGAACCTTGTAAACCCAAGGATTTGATAACAAGAATCGGTATGTTTAGGCATGAAAAGCGGATTCTCCGAGGAGGTTCTAGGCATCCTTGTTACCAGAACCACGATTGAAGGGGTACCAGAAGATGGCTCGTGGGAAGCGACCCAGTTCCGCGGTCCGGAACACCAAAAGAATCGGGCGATTCGGACTAAGAGTGGATGGTCAATTTTAGAGACTAATCCCTGGATGAGTTGTTCGAGAAGTCAGTATTCTGATAGAGAGCTAATAATAAATACCCATTGGGTTGTCAAACTTGTCATCTGGAGGCACTTAGCCCGAATCTTAGCTTGGCTAGCTCCCTCTGATCCCTTCTCCTCTTTCTCCGCTTCTTCGTCCCTTTTCAGTTTTCAAAACCCCCCAGCCACTGTTTGAGCCCTCATCTTCTCCTCTTATTTGACCCCTTTCCCATCCCCTTATTGCCTATCCTCGAACCGTTGACACTTGGCATTTGCTTAGGTACGCTTTCTCCCTTGTTATTGGCTCTCCGTTGCGTATATTCCCTTCTCGCAAACTATCGCGTCGTTCTCCTCTCGGTCCGCCATTCTGATTTTTATTATCCATACTGATTGTTCCACTCTCAACGTTATAGCACATTCTTTGTCGCCATTATGAGTTCCCAGGACTACTACAATCAAGGCCATCAGCCTCAGTAAGTGATGTTGGACCTATTTGCGTCTATCCTTCCGGCCTCCTATGGTCCTTTCCGTTCATTCCTTTCCGGCTTGGTGTTTCGAACTTAACCGCGCCTTTCTTCTTGGACTCAAGGCAGTCATGGAGCGCTTTGGCTGAAACCATCCGCTGTCATTATGCCTTTTGTTCTTCGAATGAAACGCCGCTGAAGGGGGCACTTGAGCACTTAGAGCGGCAGGAAAGAACGAAGATCAAGCGACGATTTTTTCTCATGTCGTGCTTGGGTTTTGCGCTTGAAGGTAGTTTCTAATCTGTTTTGTGGATATAGGTACCCCCAACAACCTCCCCATGGTTATTACCCTCCTCAACAGGGACAATACCCGCCAGGCTATCCTCCCCAACAGCCGCAAGGCTATGCTCCCCCGCAGCAGCCGTATCAACCTCCAGTACGTCACAACAAAGTCGCATGACTACGGAGAATATATAACTAATAGACTCGGCAGCAGCAAATGCCGTACCAAGAACAGCCTCGTCAGAAGAAGGACCGTGGATGTCTAGGTGCTTGGTAAGTTCTACTCGTTTTCCTCCCTTGACCTGAGTCGCATGGATATGATGGTTGTGTATCAGTTGCTAACGCTGCTCTTTTGTCCCCTAGCCTTGCCACCCTCTGCTGCTGCTTCCTTTGCGAAGAGACCTGCGAGTGCTGCTTTGATTGTATCGAATGCTGCGAAATGTGCTAAACCTCACGATCGATTACGTCGATAATATTCCCAAATCGCGTGCCGCTGGAACTGTAGACACGCCGGGAGTGATACCCTCCCTGTTTATACACTTATCCGGTCCTTTATATCTATTACGATCTACACTTGGGATGTCCTGCTCGGTGGTTTTTGTTTCTATACAATTTTGTGTATGCCGCTTGTTCTGTTCATGAAATACGACTTTCGAGGAATAGGCTCTTGCAAAAGAGGATACCATTCCCATTCCTTTAGTACTACGCAGTTTATAATCCGACTTTTGATTTTTGAGATATTTTCTCGGACACCCACCCACTGTAACGATCAAATGTGACAGCAGGGCGGTCTTTCCTCGCGCGTGAACAGGACATCTTGAATGGCCAGAGCTGACTCTTGGCGTTATCATATGGTGGCTACAGCCTCATCATACCATAAGTAGCGAGTCAGTGGGCTCCAGAGGTCAAATCCAAAGCGAAGCTAGCCAAAGAGCGACCTGTGATGGTCTGTATTGAGAGGTCATCTATTCGAACCACGTTAGACAAATCCGGTGGGACAGCTCAATACTGCAGTGAGCTTGATATTGTAGGCATGATTGTGCTGATAGTTTGCCAAGACAGCATCAAGCATAGTAAAAGAGAGAAAGGGAACCAAGTGGCGGAGGCCATTAGTTGTGCTCTGGTTTCTTTTCGTCTTCCTTGAGACATCCTTGGTCAAGCACTGTGTACATTGTACACACAGGTCATCAATGAGGTCACGCCGCTCAGACTGATCAGAGCATGAAGATCTGACTCTCAGGACACGAAGATAAACTTTTATCAATACCTCAAAGGCCTCTTATGAGATCAACCACCACGATCAAGTGAAATGCGAGGGGCTTCCGGGGCTTCGGACGGAGAAATGGAGTCCGTCAACCCCACATCTAATCTCCTCATTTCTTCATGCATTGCTCATATTCAGACTAGCCATTATCTAAACGCACCGTCTCCGGTATTCCTCCAGGCTCCAGCGGCACCTATTTAGTTTTCGATTCTCGTGCGCAGGTTCAATGGCAAGCAAACTGGGCCATCCATGCGGGGAACTTCCGTCTGGGTCTTTGCCTAAACTCCTCCCTTGGTCGACGACAATTTAGACTACTGGGGATGACGAGAGTTTATTCTTTTGCCAATATTCAGCCACGGCTCTTGTTTACAGGAAGTATTGGGCATAAGTCCAATGGGACCCTCCTCGGTGTCCGAGCAATTCACGTCTTTGCTGAATCCTCTCAGAGATACTTACTGGACCTAGTTGGCAGTCTGTGACGAATCTACCTGCTTGAGATGATTTAGCATCCGATCATGCAACCCGGCTAATTGCCGCTACGGACTTGGAAATGCCCTGACGATCACCCTTGTCCCCCTCATGGGATTTTGCCAGAACGGGAAACTTGAAAACAGTCGCTTGCGGGCTTCTCGTTCTCGTCCCTTGCAATTCATGCAAGCTTTAATTAGACAGAACCTTTGTACAGATTAACCCCGCAGATACAGCTTTGATTGAGGGGTAGAATTACGCTTCAGCAAGGAGACATCCTTCCCTGGCCCGCCATGGACGCATATATAATGCCACTGCGATCTGCAGGATCTGCCTCATAACCCTGCCAATTGACCAGGTATAGGACCTGCAGAGAACTACCACTGCGTGTCTTCCTGCAGAGCGGAATACCATGCTGTTGTCCAAGTCTCTTCTCCTGCCGCTTCTGGCAGCGTGCACTGCCGCCGTTGAGATCTCTGTTGCGTCGTCCGGGGGCAATGTCACGACTAACTTGCAGTACGGTATCATGGAAGAGGTGATTCCTCATAGGACCAGTAAATTTTGACGCGGATGCTAATGATAAGTGCAGGAAATCAACCACTGCGGTGAAGGTGGTCTCTATGCGGAGTTGATTCGCAATCGTGCGTTCCAGGGAAGTTCCAAGTACCCGTCCAACTTGGACGCGTGGACCGCTGTCAACGGAGCTACGCTGTCTCTCAAGAACCTCAGTGATCCTCTGTCATCTGCTTTGCCTACCTCGGTCAATGTCAAGGGCAGCAAGGGCCAAGTCGGTCTCACCAACCTGGGATGGTGGGGCATTGATGTCAGGCCCCAGAAATATACCGGCTCTTTTTATGTGAAGGGTGCCTACAATGGCAGCTTCACAGCTTCACTCCAGTCTGCACGTACGGGCAAAGTCCTTGCCAGTGCTAAGATTGCGTCGCATAGCGTTGAGGACAAATGGGTGCAGCACAGCTTTACCCTTGTTCCTCATAGCGCTGCCCCGGATACTAACAATACTTTCTCTCTCACTTTTGATACATCGGTTAGTAGATCGAAACATAAGACCAAACGACTTACTGACCCAGTTTATTCAGAAAGCGGAAGACGGTGCGTTGGACTTCAACCTCATTAGCCTGTTCCCGCCTACCTGGAACAACCGTCCCAATGGACTGAGAAGAGATCTGATGCAAGCAATGAAGGACTTTGGTCCGGTAAGAATTATTGTGTATCTTACGGACGCTAGTTGCTAACGACGCAGAAATTCCTACGCTTCCCTGGTGGTAACAATCTTGAAGGTGAGACCATTGACGGCCGCTGGAAGTGGAACGAGACCATTGGTCCCCTCAAGGACCGTCCCGGTCGTGCCACTACATGGGGATACCAGGAGACCGGCGGAATGGGTCTGGTTGAGTACATGGAGTGGTGTGATGATCTTGGAATTGAGCCTAGTGAGTTATTCACTGTCAGGAACATGGCAATCCTCTAACCAAGTCCAAGTCCTTGCGGTGTGGGCCGGTCTCGCGCTGAACGGCGACGTTGTCCCTGAAGACGAACTCCATGTGTATGTGCAGGACGCCCTTGACGAGCTTGAGTTCCTCACCGGCTCCGTGGACACCAAGTATGGAGCATTGCGCGCTTCCGTGGGCCACCCCGAACCCTGGGCCATCAGATATGTCGAAGTGGGCAACGAGGATAACCTGAGCAACGGAATGGCCTCCTACGCATCCTACCGGTTCAAAGCTTTCTATGATGCGATCAAGGCCAAGTACCCTGACATTACTGTCCTGGCATCGACCATTGATATGACCCTCCCTGGTGACGCTGGTGGTGACTATCATCTGTACGATATTCCCGACAATTTCGTCACTCGCTTCGGCTTCTTCGACAACATGTCCGAGGATCACCCAATCCTGCTTGGTAAGTATAACAAAGCCCAACCTATAGCTCTGACTAACACTTGATAGGTGAAATTGCGGCGGTGCAGTATAACGGAGCCGAAATTGACTGGAGCAATAGACACTTCTCCCTCTACCCATGGTGGATTGGAAGCGTCGCGGAAGCCGTGTTCCTTCTGGGTGCCGAAAGGAACGCCAACAAGATTATCGGAACGACCTACGTAGGTTGCCATACTTCGTTGAATTGACCGAAACTAACGAAATAGGCACCCATGCTCGTGAACCTGGACAACTACCAGTGGTCTCCCACGTTCCTGGGCTTTAATTCCGACCCTGATCAGACAGCCCGTTCCACCAGCTGGCACGTTTATGATGTATGCCCTTCTCATTTGCATCTTATTCTACACCATAATACTAATAAGCATTAGCTCCTCTCTCACACCCACATGACCAACACCCTCCCCACCAAGTCCTCCGACAAGTATGGGCCCCTCTACTACGTCGCTGGTCTCGACAACAGCACCAACAGCCACATCTTCAAGGCGGCCGTCTACAACAGCACCGCCGAGGTGCCGGTCTCGCTGACCTTTGACGGCGTCAAGGCCGGCACCGCTGCTGAACTAACCGTGCTAACTGCGCCTGACGCCTTCGCCATGAATGAGGTTGGCGGTGCCAATCAGGTCAAGAGCAAGGTGTCGACCCTGCGGGCTGGCAAAGAGGGTGTTTTCAAATTCAGCTTGCCGAATCTGAGCGTGGCTGTCCTCAAGACCAAGGGTAAATAAATGATTGCTACTCAACATATTGAAAGGGGAATGTATAAGGAGACTATGATGTAGATAGTGGTACTAGAACAGATCCTCAAGGAGTTTAAGAAATTGTGCCTCTGCATGGAATTACATCTCCAACCTCGGCCCATGGTAATGCCTCTTCGCATACACGAACCAATTCACCACCCCTATAACCAACATTACAACCAACACAACAGACGCATAATCTACACCCGTTAGCGTAGCCTCATCTACAGAAAACGGTACCCAATGACAGAGGAAAAATAGAAAAAGACGTACTCATATTCCCCCCAGTAACCGGAAACGTCGTCGGAAACGTAAAGAAAACCGTGATCACCACCGCCCACACAATCGTCACCACATTACACACATACCCCACCACACGCGGGACCTTGAACGGCCTCGATGGGGGGAGATACTCCGCCGAGCGACGGCGGTAGATGAGCAATGCGGCGGGGACAGCGAAGGAGATCTGCGCGACGATGACAGTCGTGCCTATGAAGGCGTTGAAGGCTACCCTCGTTAGTCTTCTATCACGATTATTGGTGGAAGTTGCAACTGCAAGACATACCTGTCGTGGAGCAGACGTATACAATCCCGATAAGCAGGACGAGGAGACCGTCCAGGAGAAGGGCGTAGACGGGGACGTTGAGAGATGGATGGACGGATGCGAGGCGGCGCGAGAAGAAGAGGGCGTTGTCTCGGGCGAAGGACCAGGTGAGTCGGGATGCGGTCTGGTGGACTGCGTTGAGGGCGACGGCGGAGACAACGACGAGGGCGGCCATGAAGATTGTGGCTGCTGTTGGGGAGCGGGTTGCTTTTTCCCAGATGAAGTAGATGGGGAATCTAGACAGAGTGTCCATAAGTAAGTGGCTGTGGTTGTGATTACGGAGGGAGAAGGGAGAAGGGAAAAGACGCACCCTGTCGGCGAGGACAGGGATGACTCCACGTCGCGGTAGCTGTAGATGATAGCAATGGAAAAGGGGAACGCAGTGAGGAAGCCGACTACGACAGTCACCAGCACGGCCTTGGGGACGATACGCTCCGGCTCGAGACACTCTTCTGCTAGGTGGAGGGTGGCGTCGAGACCGGAGAGCATGAACTGCGGCGTGGAGAGGCCTGTCAGGAAGGAGATGCCGTTGGGCCAGCCGCCGGAGCCGTTGGTGAACTGCGTCCAGATGGCGAAGGAGTCGATCTCGGTGTGGGAGCGGGCGGGACAGGTGATGGTGATGGCGAGGAAGGTTCCGAGGGAGAGGAGGACTGTTTGATGCGATGTCAGTATGCAAAAGTATATTCCAGGGAATGGGGAGGAGAGAATGGAGGGGAGCGTACAGCCCGCATTGTAGACCCAGAGAGTTCTGTTGGTGAGAAAGATGTTGTAGACAACCATGACGACGTTGAAGAGCTGATACACCAGAAAGTAATGCCATTCCTGAGGCACATACTCAGGCTGCCAGCGGATAACTATCGCCATGAGCGCCTGCGTCGAAGCCACCGCAATCGACGCCGCGAGTGTGATCCACGAGAACACGGCCGCAAGGCCACTAAAGTACGAGAGGCTGCGGCTCCATCCCTCAGACGCCAGAATAGAGGTGAAATGGTACTGTCCGCCTGCGGTGGGATAGACGCTGGCCAGCTCCGCAAGTGTGAGACCTGTGCACAGCATGGCAACAGTGACGGCGACGATGCCGTAGAGGAGCGACACCGCGCCTCCAGACTGGACGGCAATAGCAAAGCTGGTGGCGATGGCGACCCAGCTGTTGGAGATGTTGTAGCCCACGGCGATGATGCTGAGGATGCTGAACTTGCGCTTCATGGGCATGTCCGGCAAGCCCATGACGACCTGGCCGGTGGCCAGTTCGATTTCCGGGGGTCCATTATCGTGTTCTTTGGAATACGAGGCCGTCCTTTTGCTTTCTGTCTCCATACTCAATTGGAGGATGTAATATGGAGCGTGGTGCGAACCCCTCGGTGAGGAGGACGATGACTTCTATATGGACTATGACTACACTTCCCAGACACCCCTCAAACCTCCACATCTTTGAGATTCATAGCCCGACAGGATAGCTGTATCCACTGGTGTGAGTTACAGTGATAAGGATAATCTTACCCTTACCGACATCTCATGATGCAATGGCTGATTCCACTTGACCAGGTCAGATAGGCAGCAGAACAATGTCGGAACGCGCTATCGAATTCCGAGCCTGTTGTCAACACTATCTGCAACAAGCCGTACCTACCAGGCAGGAACTCCAGGTGCTCAGGCAAGAACGACTGCCTTGGACGGAACGAAGCGGAATTCAGCCACTCGCCTGAAAAAGGATTGTCAACGGTTTTGCGGGGGAGGGTAATAGATAGCGAATTCGGATGACGATTACTGGCTCAGCGACAGCTGCAGTCTGGACAAAAGCCAATTTCCCCGCAAATCAGGGCTGGTCCATGGTGCCGACAGCGATTATCAAGTCAAGCCGTGGCTATAGTTACCGAAATTTAGCTTCAGGGTTACGGCTTGATTCCGAGTTTCCATCACAATCGACCCGTAGGCTGGCTATTCAAGAGAGCTAGCTAATGCGGAACTGATAAACCTGGGGAAGCGGATGCATAATCTCATCTTGAATAAATAGATATTTTAGTCGCCCAGCTGTTGGATAATTGGGATGTATATACAAGCATAATTTCTTTCCGCCGCAAGACCCATCCTTATCTCGGTAGGGCTATTGTGTGGACAGCGGACAAATACCAATCCATCGCGTCGAGATCTACTGAGTACAGACCTTTAAAACTCATCATTTCCAGTGAAACACGTCAATTGAGGCCTCATCTCGGAAACAATGCGGGTCATATGCTTCATGCTATGCGGGGTTACCGGGCCTTCGGGATTGCTCCGCACAGCGGAATCGAACCTTTTCGCAATGATACCACCTTTGGGATGCGTAAAATGTCTTTCACTCGAGCTTGTGAACAATTGAATTCTATATTCACGGCGACTAGCCTCATACATGGCTACAAATGCCTTTCTCTTCTCTTCACATCCGAATGGATCCTCAACCTTGCTCCCTAATCCAACGAAGCTTCAGCCAGTCAAGGACGTATGCCGAAGCCAGAACCTACCTTTCCCGTACTTTGTCTCTGTAATATACGATAGCCAAGCGTAGAGCATTGTTGTCTTTATCCCGGAGAACGGTCCAAGGCTCATGCGGAACTCCCCCGTTGCAACCCCTTACCCTTGGAAAACAGCGCAGCAATGGTTGCAATAAATGCGAAGCCGGCAGATGCAGCAAAGGACAATCTGATACCTCTGTAGTAAACCAGTCGTGCAGCCATCTGAATGTCAGGGGGCAGGTCCTGTATGGCGGAAACGGAGTGTCGAATCTGCTCGATAATCTAGCACAACATCAATTGCGAGGGTCAGCCAATGTTTCATCTCACACTGAAGCTCCATTTGAGAGATGTTACTTTCCATTTGTCTGGTATTCCACTCAAGGCCTTCGAAAGGCCTGAGCGTAATGTATTCTGAATAATGGCTGAGGTAATGGCAACACCCCAGACAGTCCCTAGAGACCGAATCAGGTAGACAGTGGATGCAGACACAGCGTGATCTAATCGACGTTATGAGCCCGGAACGTCCGACGTGGTAGTGACCCAACTTACCGGTGTGGTCAAATGCAGCGAGAAACGTAAACAAGATTCCGGGGTAGACGATCCCCTGCCCAAGACTGGCTGGAATCACGTAGGTGAGGTATTTCCACTCAGCATCGTGGAATTGGATAGACATCACGAGCAAATTTCCAATGCACATCAGTAAGCACCCTGCACGCACAAGGTATGCCAATCTGCCCCAGCGGGACATGACGACACCAGAGATCAGGCTGCCAATGGGAGCGGCCAAGGAAGGAATAGCCAGCCTTGCTCCAGCCTTGGTAGGCGTGTCTAACAGTATCACCTGAAATAAGAGCGGGAGCGTGAAGAGAAACTGCCTCTGGTTAGCTGTAGCCTAGGTGAGCAGATAGCATTGGCCCACTCACTGCATACGCTGCCATTCCAACACAGACGTTGGCAATTTGAGTGGATACCGGCATGACCCCCCGGAGCATTCTTGACGGGATTAAAGGAACTGCCGGCGTCTTCTCTTCGACGACCATGAACAAGCCCAAAAGGAGCAAGCTTGCCATGAGTGAGAGGATGACCCAAATGCTCGACCATGGCAGCTCATTTCCTCCCAGACTCAGGCCAACAAGCTGGCTTGAAAGGCCAAGAATGAGCAGTAGAGCTCCTGATAGATCGACATGTTGCAGTATCGCTCGAAAGCTCTGCCCTTGTCCAAAGGTTTGGCTATGCGGCGGAAGATGCAGTACGAGATGGCCTGTAATCAACGCAAATAGCCCTACAGGCACCTGCACAAGGAAGCACCATCTCCATCCAACCGTGTCGACAATCGAGCCACCAAAAGACGCACCACAGATGGAGCCGAAGCCATGCATGCCGTTTTGCAGAGCTTGATACATACCCCGACGTCTGAACGGGATGAGGTCGGAGTTGACAATTGTAGCTGGACCGTGTGAGTGCGGCCCTCCAGCTCGAGGAGATGCGACTTACCCATAGTCATTAAACCACCGCCGCCAATTCCCGTCAACGCCCGCATCGTATTCAGGAAGACAATATCGTTGGCAACACCACAACCCAAACAACCAACGACGAACGTAATGGTAGCGGTGAAAAAGGACACTCTCCTGCCAAATACATCGGAGAAGCGACCGTACAGAGGCTGAAAGGCGGTGCTAGTGATGAGATAAGAGGTTGTGAGCCACGACGCAGTGTTGGCGGCATTGAATTCCGAGCTAATCACTGCGTATGTCGAGGCCGTGATGGTGCCATCGAATCCAGAGAGAAAGACATTTGACATGATAGCTGACAATGACAGTGAGTTCCTCTTCAGTGATTTCTGGCGATGTACTTACCGATCTGGACCCACAGAAATCCTTTGGGTGGTGCCCAAATTTCATCCGTCGAGTCCAGCAGCGGTCGCTCCTCGTACAGGGCAGACAGGGCTGATTCAATATCATCTGATTGATTCGGTACGGTTGCACTGCCTGCGGCTGAACATACAGGAGATGACATGACGAGAATCAGCAGGTGCTGTGACCCAGGAAACAAATGCAGCGGTCAGGATTTGTTCTCAAAGCACTGTTGTCCGATTGAAACGGCAAAGAGTCTCGATGTCGTCAAGCTTGAGGAAAATATATGCGCTTGAAGACAAAGGACTATTTGAATAGTTTTGAGCCCATCGATATCGATAAGCACGGAATCGTGCTCCACTATTGAGCCATGTTGCCAAGATCGCTTAATGTTGATCCTCGTCGGACTCTCGAAACGGAAAAGAGCTGCAGTCCTCAGGAGAGGCATGAAAGGTGTGCAAAATATGTAGGATCGCTACAATGCATAGCTACTCGGTTGACTGTATGCAGAAAAAGCTGAAAACAACCGCACACAGCTAAAATTAAGAAGTAATTTCATTCCGATCACGCACTAGCCATATCAGCGAGCACCGAGGACCGAATGAAAAAGGGACAATGCTGAATGAAGGACCTGACATCGACTCCTGCTGGCCCAACATACTGGCAACACTTCACGACTCTATGTTGTTTTCCTCAACATCAGACCAACTGCCCTCATGGTTTAACCAGCAGCTTATCTGTGTAGCCTTGCTCCAAGAGATCAGGGTTCATTTGGATAGACGCAATCCACTTTTCTTCATACCGTCGCTGATATTCCCTGTGGACTACCTTATCAGCATCTCAGTGATCCAGACAAGCCTATAGCCTAAAGAGGTTAGTACGTGCCTAGTAACCGACCCTTCCACTAGTTACACAGTACAGGGTCGGTTAGGACAAAAGCTCGGGTGAATTTGCGAATACGCAGGCAATACGAAGCCAATCAGCTGTCAGGGAGAATCCGCCACCGACTGCAGCCCGGAGCATTAATTGCCGTTTTCGTTGGCTAGCCCTGTCCTTAGTCCAGGATCATGATTAAATATCCGATCATCATCTTTTGCGTGAGGCCATTTCTCGGAGAGAAATGGATTTACATGTGCTTCAGCGCGTGCATGGTTATCTAGGTGCCTATAGTTTCCGTGCTGCTGAGAAGTTATTATGCAGCACCATTGATCCCAGGTTCCAAAGTTCGAAACTGCCAAGTTCCTGATAACCAGCTACCCCGGAAATTGTTGACGGGACCCCACTACTCTAGATCCTGTCATGACGGGCAATGGAGAAACCGGGGTTGACCGAACCCACATGATCCATTGTTCAGATTGCTGACTTGCCAAGATCATTCGATGTCCCTTGTCGGCCAGTGAATGGTAGGGGCCGGTGGCCTGACTGTCGTGGAGTCATCGCTATGATGCTGGTGATACCTTAGCAGGAGGGGCCTGGCCATCCAGAGTAGGGCCAGGGTCGCGTATCCGGGTTCGCTTACATCCTATTCTTGAATTTTCTTTCTCATCGGATTCCCTTTTGTTTATGCTACCCGGGCTCGGGTATCTCTGTATCCGCTCTCCGTGCGCGGCTTATGGTTACGTTATGTTTCTTGGATGATGACATGTATGCCACCCGCGTACCTGGTTGTTTCCTGAGGATGACTTGTTTATCGTTCGCTCCTTCCTTTCATTCCCCTTTCAACCATCGCTCTTGATTCTTTTCAGGTTTGTCACAAAGGACGGACGACACGCGGAATATTTTAATCCCTCATCGTCTTCTTTCTTTCTTTCTTTCTTCCTGTCATGACCAGGCAGTCATCTCGGAGGTTTGTGTGAGTCTTGCAGCGATGGCGATGCAACCGTCCTATCCAGCTCCTTTCGGGGCGGCGGCTGTCTCATCTAGTGCGGGTCAGGAAGTCGCAAGTACAATCCGGCGGCAATTTACTGATGCTGAAGAGGATCGTATCGTGGAGACCCCACTAGGAGAGAAGGCAGACAGTTCAGACACGGCAGGGCCAGATTCCGAGGACGGGATTGATCAGGAAGGGCACGAAAAGATTACCGCTCTTGCGCGGAGCCTCTCGCAGATATCTCAGAAGAGTGCAGACCCAACCAACACCTTTCTCAACCCCTCCAGCGACCCCGAGCTAGATCCCAACTCCGACAAATTCAATTCACGCAAATGGATGAAGAATTTGTTGCACATTAAGACGCGCGATCCAGACCGTTATCCCCGTCGTACCGCAGGCGTCTCATTTCGCAACCTGAATGCCTATGGTTACGGAACGGCAGCCGACTACCAGGCCGATGTAGCCAACATGTGGCTCAAAGGGTTTGGGTGGCTTCGAGGTATTCTCGGGTGTAGGAACAGGGTTCGCATTGACATCTTGCGCAATTTTGAGGGATTTGTCCGCAGCGGCGAAATGCTTGTTGTACTTGGCCGGCCAGGCAGGTAAGTTTTACAGGGCCCTTGACTTGAATGGAGAAGGAATGTCTCGATTGTCCCTAACTGTTCAAGCACATAGTGGATGTTCAACCTTCCTCAAGACGATTGCGGGAGAAACTCACGGTTTGTGGCTGGACGAAGGAACTCACATTCAATACGAGGGTATCTCATGGGATGAAATGCACAGTCGCTTCCGCGGCGAGGTCATCTACCAGGCAGAAACCGAAATTCATTTTCCACAGCTCACTGCAGGCGAGACTCTGCTTTTCGCCGCCCAGGCTCGAACCCCAGCAAACCGTTTCCCTGGTGTCTCCCGCGAGCAATATGCAACTCATATGCGGGACGTCGTCATGACCATGCTGGGTCTAAGCCACACGATGAATACACCGATAGGAAATGAGTACATTCGAGGCGTCTCTGGAGGCGAGCGAAAGCGGGTCAGTATTGCCGAGACTATCCTCTGTGGCTGCCCCCTGCAATGCTGGGATAACAGCACCCGAGGCCTTGATAGCTCTACGGCTCTGGAATTTGTCAAGAACCTTCGCCTGTCCACGGATTATACTGGGTCAACAGCTATAGTAGCCATCTACCAGGCTAGTCAGGCCATTTACGACATATTTGACAAGGTTATTGTGCTCTATGAAGGCCGCCAGATATACTTCGGCAAAGCTAGTGATGCGAAGCGCTTCTTCATCGACATGGGGTTTGACTGCCCGGACCGGCAAACCACCGGTGACTTCTTGACATCTCTGACGAGTCCTTCCGAAAGACTGGTCCGGAAGGGGTACGAAGCCCTCGTCCCGCGCACGCCGGACGAGTTTGCTGCTCGATGGAGGGAAAGTGCCGAGCGGCAACGGCTCCTGGCTGACATTGAAGCATTTGAAAACGAGTCTCCGTTGGGTGGCAGCAAATACAAGGAGTTCACTGTCTCTCGCGCAGCGGAAAAAGCCAAAGGTACCAGGTCGCCTTCGCCCTACACTCTTTCGTACCCGATGCAAATTCGTCTGTGTCTCCGACGAGGCTTTCTCCGTCTCAAAGGTGACATGAGCATGACTCTGGCAACCGTCATTGGCAATAGCATCATGGCATTCATCGTCTCCAGCGTTTTCTATAACTTGGACCAAACGACCAACAGTTTCTTCTCCCGTGGTGCACTCCTCTTCTTCGCAATTCTGCTGAACGCCTTTGCAAGCTCGCTTGAGATTTTGACGTTGTGGCAGCAAAGGCCGATTGTAGAGAAGCACGACAAATACGCGCTCTATCATCCTTCAGCAGAAGCCATCAGTTCTATGCTTGTTGACTTACCTTCCAAGTTTCTGGTTTCCGTCGTGTTCAACCTTATCCTTTACTTCATGACCAATCTGCGTCGAACCCCGGGACATTTCTTTGTCTTCTACTTGTTCTCCGTAACAATCACTCTGACCATGTCCAATATTTTTCGCTGGATCGGAGCAATCTCACGCTCGATGGCACAGGCCATGGTGCCCTCCTCTATTTTCATGATGATTCTTGTCATCTACACAGGCTTCACAATTCCAGTACGGGATATGCATCCATGGTTCAAATGGCTGAACTATTTGAATCCGATCGGTGTAAGTTTCATCTCCTTGTTTCAATCTCTTTGACTCGGCTAAGCAGGAGATAGTATGCGTTCGAGTCTCTCATGATCAACGAGTTCAGTGACAGAGAATTCCCTTGCGCTCAATACCTGCCCGCTGGACCGGGTTACGAGAACGTTCCTCTTAGCTCAAAAATTTGCTCTCAGAAGGGCGCCGTAGCTGGACAAGACTACGTTGACGGTGACGCATTTATCAATACTTCATATCGGTATTTCAGCTCGCATCTCTGGCGGAATTATGGCATTATATTAGGTTTCTTTTTCTTCTTCCTGGCTGCCTACATCATTTGCAGCGAGCTAGTCCGTGCGAAACCCTCCAAAGGGGAAATCTTGGTTTTCCCTCGAGGGAAGATACCTGCATTTGTCAAGAAGCCCCGGCGCGATGGTGATCTGGAAGGAGCTCCGACCTCAGAGAAGCAGCAGCTTGATAATGCGGGCCATGACAGCACCGCTGCAATCGTCAAGCAAACCTCGATCTTCCACTGGCAAGATGTATGCTACGACATCAAAGTCAAAGGAGAGACACGCCGAATTCTGGATCATATCGATGGATGGGTCAAACCAGGAACGTTAACGGCATTAATGGGTGTGACTGGGGCTGGTAAAACGTCGTTGTTGGACGTCCTGGCTAATCGTGTTACCATGGGTGTGATCACCGGCGAGATGCTAGTTGATGGTCGCATGAGAGATGACTCCTTTCAACGGAAGACTGGTTATGTTCAACAGCAGGACCTGCACTTGGAAACAAGTACTGTCCGCGAGGCTCTTATCTTCAGCGCTACACTCCGGCAGCCAGCGAGCACACCGCACAAGGAGAAGCTAGCCTATGTCGAGGAAGTAATCAAGATGCTAAACATGGAAGAGTACGCGGAGGCTGTTGTTGGAGTTCTTGGTGAAGGCCTTAATGTCGAGCAGAGAAAGCGGTTGACGATTGGTGTTGAGCTTGCCGCCAAGCCGGCGCTGCTCTGCTTCTTTGACGAGCCCACTTCTGGTCTCGATAGCCAAACAGCCTGGTCCATTTGCACTCTCATGCGGAAACTGGCGGACCATGGGCAGGCCATTCTCTGCACCATCCATCAGCCATCGGCCATTCTGATGCAACAGTTTGATCGTCTGCTCTTCCTCGCCAAGGGCGGGAAAACGGTATACTTTGGCGAGTTGGGTCCCAACATGGAGACACTAATCAAGTACTTTGAAAACAAGGGTTCTTCCAACTGTCCTAAGAACGCAAACCCTGCCGAGTGGATGTTGGAAGTCATTGGTGCAGCTCCCGGCTCGCATGCGGACCAGGACTGGCCGGAAGTCTGGAATAACAGCCCGGAACGAGCTCAAGTACGTGCAGAGCTGGCACAGATGAAAGAGGAATTACTACAGCGACCTCCGCCGCCTCAGACCAAGGAGTATGGTGAGTTCGCTATGCCTCTCTGGGCGCAGTTCCTTGTTTGTCTCCAGCGCATGTTACAGCAATACTGGCGAAGTCCGTCGTACATATACTCAAAGGCTGCAACATGTATCATTCCGGTGAGTGGCATTCCTCCCTCAGACACGGTGGAGTCGTCATGTCTGACTATCAGCGCCCCAGCCCCTGTTCATTGGCTTCACGTTTTGGCGGGAGCCGACCAGTTTGCAAGGCATGCAGAATCAAATGTTCGCCATCTTCATGCTGCTGGTCATCTTCCCCAACCTGGTCCAACAGATGATGCCGTACTTTGTAACTCAGCGAGCCTTGTATGAAGTGCGCGAACGACCCTCCAAGGCGTACTCGTGGAAAGCGTTTATGCTCGCGAGCATCCTGGTCGAATTGCCCTGGAACATTCTAATGGCCGTGCCAGCATATTTCTGTTGGTATTACCCAATCGGCCTCTATCGTAATGCGTATCCAACGGACAGCGTAACTGAGCGCGGTGGCACAATGTTCCTGTTGATTCTCATCTTCATGATGTTTACATCCACGTTCAGTTCGATGATCATTGCAGGCATTGAGCAGCCAGAGACGGGTGGCAACATCGCACAGCTGCTGTTCTCACTTTGTCTCATTTTCAATGGGTGAGAAAACCCCTCGAAGCATGAAGAAGACAGCTATGACAGCGCTTGCTAACGTTTGACTCAGTGTGCTAGCAAGTCCGTCGGCCCTTCCGGGCTTTTGGATTTTCATGTACCGGATATCCCCATTCACGTACCTTGTGTCCTCAGTGTTGTCGGTGGGTCTAGCTGGAACCAGCGTCAAGTGCTCAGATATTGAGATCCTCCATGTTCCACCCCCGCAAGGCCAGAATTGCTCGAGCTTCCTGGACGCATATGTACAGATGTCCCACGGCAGATTACTTAACCCGGAGGCAACCGCGAATTGCCAGGTCTGTCCAGTGGCAGATACGGATACTTTTCTGGCACAACTGAGCATCAGCTACTCAGATCGCTGGCGCAATGTGGGGCTGTTGTTCGTGTACATTGTGTTCAACATCTTTGCTGCCGTCTTTCTCTATTGGCTCATTCGGGTGCCCAAGAAAAGGTCTCGCAAGATCAAGGAGGAGTAGGGGAGGCGCCTGACTTATCGCTGTTCGTTAGCTGTGCTTCTGTGATGTATATGTACCCTGCATGACTTGCAGCACTGTTAGCAGCTTTATCTTGCAATATAAATAGGCGGCCGATTTGATAGATGACAAATTATATATACGCAGCAAGGCAATAAACAGGTTATGTTTTGATCAGCTAGGATCACGTCAGTGACCTTGGGACAAGTCTCAGTCTGTCATTAATTCGAGAATTGTATTCTCCATGAAAATCCCGGGATATGATTCGGTCCAAGTCCCTGCTCCAAGACGTACGAATATAGTAGGGACAGAGGTATGCAATCAATGACACAATACCCGACTGAATAGCGGCCTTCCATTTGACATGGAGAGAATCGTTGGCTGAAGAACACCCGTCTGTTTTCAGAACTACCTCCTGCATCTCTCCGATGAGATCTGGTAATTCCTGCCAACTCCAAGCAAGTCCATCAAGTGCAGATGGTCACATGACAAGAGGGCAAATTGCGCCTTGTCAGGCTCAATCCACCATCACCACCGCAGCAACGGTTCGCTACAAAGTCCTGTTTTCAAGTCGAAGAAAGCACAGCCCCGAAGCTTCTGGTGTCGTCATGCTGTGCCAGCATATCAACCTCTCTGACATTATTATGAGGACTACACTAGACAGCGATCTAGAACGACCTTGTTGAGGCTTGTTGAGACTTGGAGTAGAAACTCAAGAGATGTGGAGTCGGCAAATTCGACTAAGGGAGATCAACAGGATAAGGAACTCCTTCCCAATAAACGTTAGCAACAAAGGCGGTATTCAGTATTCATCCTTGTGAATGGCATTCTGTTCATCTGTGACGCACAAATAAGGAGAAAATAGCTCCATGACAGGTGGGCCGAACCTTAGCGTGTCGGCGATATGAACGCCCAGAAGTACGAAACACAGAAAGGAGAAAAAAGAAAAAAAAAAGCAGAAAGGGACACGAGGGATCTGGACGGAAAAGGCAACGACTTGATCGCAAAGATATGATTGCGATGGCCCTCCATTTTTTCCTTATCCAGTCAAGCACTCGCACTGTCCTCGAGTCATGGGAGAGTGATTTGGCCCCCGCTGGTCATCCTGGCCCCAGCGAGCTAATGCAAGCTCGTAGACAACACCGCCTATCGCTGAGGCTGATGTCTTCTCACTGGCTATGATGGCTTCTTGTTGCGGTCTGCCTCCCTTCCCCGCCTTGAATACGGCGGGCGCTGGGCAACTGCAGGGCAAAAGAAGAAAAAGCAAATAACTCCGTACTTCCGCGGGTACTACCGTTCTTTGACGGTGGCGACTGCAAGTCGTCTGCAAATCTCCCCTCATTCAGATGTTGAAGCGGGCTGTGAGCCTTTCGTGCATGCATAGTGGACTTCCGGTAGACATACGCTATCTACGCAATAGTATCCACCTGGAAGATGGCTTGGATGTCTAGATTCCAGGATATGGATCTTCAAGCGCTAAACTGGTCTATCTGACAGTATCCACGACAGTTGCCCAAACTAATTTAGACCATGGTTTAGCGCCATCCATGAAGGCGCTCAGCCATGTCCGAACCTGACCGACACTGACTAGGAGGGCTTCCCCAGGTGGGTTTGGGAAACCGACGTCGATGACCAATGATCCATGTAGACCCCAGTCTCATGTCTCTGAATTCTCCAATCACAAGTACCGCATCTCTGGTCCCGGTATCTTTCCATCTCTTGCGGCCGATGGGTCTTACTCTTTCTGGCGGTCACTCAGGGGTCTCACCGTCTTACAGACTGAAGATGCTGACGATATGGACATTGAGAAGCAGGAAAAAGGGGGGTGAGTGAGAAGTTAATCCTCTTCACCCAACTTGAAACTCCCGTAATCAACTACTGTCCGCCAAATGACCATTTGCATGGGTCCCGCAGGGCCTCTGCGACTGGTTCTGTCATCTTGGTGGGTACGTTTCCCAATCGACCCATAGCTGTGGTGAAATTAGCGTCGAGCTGTTGGGGACTTGGGACACGAACGACGATGCCAAGGGGTGACTTGCGGCTCAACTGCGCCAAATCAGAGGATGGCGTGGTTTATGCTCTGGGGATGCTGTGTATCGCCCTCCTGCGCCGCCCCATGGACTACTCCTGCATATCGCATAAGGCATAATCTGCTGAGTCGTAATTTAATAGTGCTGGAAATGCATGTCCCCATCGTTCAGCAGACTATAAAGGACCCAGTTGTCTCTTTTCAGGCTGCTGGTGGCTCCTATGTCCATGCTTAGTCCAAGGACAAACAGACCCTTTGGACGTCATTGAAAAATGCATTCAAGCGCTTATGCCGACATCCTTCCCATGACGCTCGGGAATCGTGTATCATTTGAAGATTGCGAGCTTTACCCATCTCCTGACCCTTGCACCGATCCGGCCTACTTCCCGAACGAACCTCAATTCCAACTGCGATCGTCCCATCTCCAAAGCATTCCTAAGGCTCATTACTTCCCCACGTATACGTCGTGGACCGACGGATCTCTTCCCTCGCACATTGCTGGTCCTCTGTCGGTAATGGAGACGGGTCTTCATCCTGTTCTTCTAGGCCCAGATCGCGTCGCATCACCTTGGAGCAGCTACTCCTCAATCTCGGGTGCAGAGAGCCCTGGCAGCAGCGCTGATGGTAGCTTTGCGCAGAGCAACATGATGGAACCCTACCCGTCCCCACCCTATGCCTATGACGATCTGAGAGATTCCTCAGTCAAGGCAGAACAATATTCCTCACCGGTGATGTCTGTCACTAGCTCGGTCGCCTTGCCTCAGATACAAACCTATCCTGACCCCGAGCCGATGGTGGAATCATCCTATCCAGTGACTGCGCCAGCGCATCCCTTTGTTTACGAGGAACACAACTGCTCTGAAGGATTAGAAGTCGTGGCAGCTCAAGCTCATCGTCGTGGCTCGGATAGTATATCGGGTCACAAAACCCCTCCACCCTCTCTTCGACGTCGGAAGTCTCGCTGCACCCCTCAGAAAAGTTCGTCACCGAACCGCGTCACTAAGGGGAAGACTCGGGTCAAGTCAAACACTAAAGTGGCGTCAGCCTCGAAACAACGTCCCGCCAAGTCGACGACCAAGGGCCACGTCTTCGTCTGCAGCTTCTCACGCTATGGCTGCGCAAGCACCTTTGCCTCCAAGAACGAATGGAAACGACACATTGCCTCTCAGCACGTCCAACTCGGCTACTTCCGCTGCGACGTCGGCAACTGCAACGGCGCTCACAAACCCAACAACAAAAACACCTCAACTTCCACCCGCAACCACCACGATCAGCCCGGCCACCAAACCAACGACTTCAACCGCAAGGATCTCTTCACCCAACACCAACGCCGCATGCATGCACCCTGGGTTCTCGCGGGTCGGCCCGACGCCACCACCGAGCAGGAACGGAAGGCCTTCGAGGCCAGTCTCGAGGATGTCCGCGCCCGCTGCTGGCACGAGCTACGCAAGCCCCCAAAACAAAGTTCCTGTGGATTCTGCGGGCACAATTTCTCCGGCCCGAACAGTTGGAATGACCGTATGGACCACGTTGGACGGCACTTCGAAAAGGATGAGACCCCTCTTGAGGAGGCCGAGGATATCGCCGTAAGGAACTGGGCCATCAGTGAAGGGATCATCCAGCGTGATAGTAAAGGGCAATGGATGCTTACTGCTCTATGCTAATCATTCGTCTTTCCCACTTCTTATTTTAATGCTTCGTTTTCTTTTTCTTTTCCTTTCTTCTCCTCTTCTCTTGTCTCGGATTGATGGATTCGGCGTACCTTGAATGCACGGCTTTAACCACGCTATACCCCCCAGGTTATATATAGAAGGACTGGACCAACTTGATGACTAACGATGGATATCCTGTATTGTTATGATGGATTTTGGGCTTTTCGATGTGCTTGCAGCATACATAATAATGAACTTTGACCTTTTCTACTCTACTCCGCTCGTAGTGATATATAATAACCTACCAATCAAGCCAGGCCGCACAACGCAATAGCACCTTATCCTCCTGATCTGAACGTGAAAGTGCGACAGTGCCTAGCACGCATCGCATTCTCCCTAAATCAACGTCATAATGACTTTACCCAAGGAATACCAAACCATCAACATCAATCAGCTCCTTTGCCCTGGCGCCCCAATTTCCAAGGTTAGTGAGGTCAATATATGAAACCACTCCTATTCTGTTCTTGAAGTAAATTATACTCAGGTTCTAGAATCAAATTTTGGCACTTGAGGCGTCTTTCTGGACACTGACTCTTGAAGTCTTCTGTGTCCTATGTACAGGTTCATTATTCTTTATCACCCTATATATGACGTGTCTCTTTTGAGATATTTCTAAATGTATAAGACATGGCTCGTATGTGCACCCTTCCAACGACTCTGACCCTCGATGTAATGATTTGCAATGTACAATGAAGAGAATTTGCTGAATCAAGTATGTTTGTGAATGATTCTCAGAAGTCCTGTTGCCTGCTGTAGTGTTAGATAACCCCTTTGAAACACAATGTTTCCGGCCTCAGGACTAACCAACCCGTGGCTTCAGCAAAGGAGCAGGTGAGATCCACGCCGCGGCTTGACTATCCAGAAGGACATGGGGCCCCGTAATCTGGAATCTGTTTCGTCGAGCTGCGTGGGTAGAATGAGGCTTTGAATGTATCGACAGGACTCTTGCTCGGAGCGTTCTTTGCCTCATGTCATGGTGATTATGGGGCAGAACAGGCCCAAGGAAATTGCGGACATATCGCGTGACTGACTTATAGCCAACCGTGTCATAAAACGCCTTCGGTTTGCGCTTTGCAGGCTGCTACATGATGCCAGTAACCGTTCGCATGCTCAAGGGGGTGTCCGTGGGATTGATCCAGGGGAACTCGGGCCAGGATCTGGAGACACCACGATAAGCGGGGAGCTGTCTCCCCTTGATGACTCTTCATCTGCCCTACTTGGAGCAGTGGATGATCTTATCCGACCCCCACTAGCATAAACTGGTTTTGGCACTTCGAGTGTGTTACCTCGGGCTCTTGAATGACTTCTGGTAGCATTTCCGGTTGAAGAAGGATCCTGTACGTCGAACGAGCTCCGATCGGCCTGCGACATGCTAGCCTGTGATCTTCCACCAATGCTCGGCGCAGGGGAAGAAGTCCTTCCGATTGGCGGGCTACCCTCGAGGCCTCGCCGAGAAGAAATACTGCCTGTAAAACTAGGCACCCGGGAAAGCCGCTCGGGAGACCCTGATGTGCTAAATTCGTCTGTGTTCTGACCACGATTGTATTGCTTCCTTATCTTGTTCAATTCGCCGTTCCGGTTTTCCTCGCCGGGTATTTCTGGAAACCGCAGTGCTGGCCCGCTCTTGAAATCGGAATTCTGATATCGATCATGCGCTGCATTGCTCATCCAATTGCTGACGGCAAAAAGGGTTCGCGCAATTTTGCGACGACTACCCTGATCTTCTGTTGCAGAGCGCTTCAGCGGCCATTTACTACTTCGACTCATCGTATGTCCCACTTCCATCGAGGAACTTCTGTCGCTGCCGGGAGAATTTGGTCGGTCCTGGACACAAGACGCCTCAGCATCACTCAGAATGCGCTCGCGAGGTAGAGGACTGGAGTAAGTGCTGCTAGCTTTTTCCTCCACATCCTCTTCCTGATCTTCTACTGCTGCTGCCAAGAACAGCGACAGCGATCCAAGTACAGCAAGGCCAGCACCAACAATCGGAGCCCATTGGCCTACCCACAAGTCAGGTACTGGTATATTTTCCATAGATGTATTCACGAGGGAACTTACCTATACTCTCTATTCGTTCAGTCTGATATTGGACTTGATGACTGAAAAAGTTCATCTCGCCAATGAGGATAATTACGAGGACTGCTGCGCCGAATATGGGCACCTCGACGACACTCAGAAATGATCTGATCATTTCATTGACCTTGTTCATTGTCCCGAGCGTCGCACCGTTCGTGCCTTCAATGACCTCGTCCTGCTTTTTGTTCCGGTCCGGATTGCCGAACCGTCTGGTCCAGTTGATCTCAAGTATCTTGTTCCACATCGACGCGAGCGAGAGGATGGCTGGAATACAACATGCAGCAGCCAACAGCGTCGCAGCGCCAAACGTAAGCTTCTCTGGTGCAGGGATGACGTAGATGTCATTTGCCGACCCCTGTCGCATAGGCGAGAATGGGCCGGCTCCGACGGAGCAAGTAAGATCACACATAGTCGTACCGTAATAAAATTCATCAGAGTTCTTGAATATCGGACGACCGTTGACCGTGCAGGGATGCGGCTTGATCCGATAGAACTCGATTGTTAAGCTCAGAAGACCTTCGGAGAGGTAAGTTAAGCAGCGTCGTACAACAGCACCGGAAGAGGAAACCTACCTGCAAGTATAAGACCAGTCCACAAAAAGATGATATTCCGGCCGGGTTCATTGAAGTACGTTTTTGATAGTCTAACGGTGACTGGGGCTGTCAAGATGCCGATTGAGCAAAGCTGAAAAGCTCCAAAAACGTCCATATCGACAGCAGCTGAACAACACACGCCGTCGGTTAGGATGTCGGATATACCAGACACGAATATTGAGCTTACCTCCGATGTGCAGTGACGCGAGTACAATACTATGAAGGGCTCCAACGGCCGGGAAAAGTAGTGCAGCGGCAAGACAGGCATTTCTGAGCCATTCCGCTCTGCGACCAAAGACGCATGTTGTTATAAGAACATAGTACCTGTAATGGCAGAGGGCCGCCGAGAGAAATATCAACAAATGCTGGTCACAAAGTAGTGGATACTACAGAGTCCAGAGATAGCGGATGAGCGCGGCCACATACAGAATCCTTGTTCCTGGGCCATACTGGCCGGAGACTGGCCAGGCACAAATGACCTGCAGAATGTCGCTGGCAGCGTCGGGGGTATCGAGCGTTCTATTGAGTTCCGTCGATGAATGGGATATTGCCGGCATAACTAGACATGGTATCGCCCAAAGATCAATGCTTGTCCGTATATAAGTGAACCAGGAATCTGTGTATTAAATTAGGTGGTTTAATTGTGGAGACAGGAGTGGCCTTGGAAACAATTTATAGATCGGACTTTAGTCATTAGACTCTGTGTTAGGTCAATCTTTGACGCAGAAAGGTCAAGTCATTATTCCTCAGGAAGGAGGAAGAGGAATAGGAAGATCCCATCACTCCAGCAGCAATTGTCGTTTGTGAGGCTAGCAGACGCGCGTAAGCAGACAGGTCTATAATCGGGCATCCCCTCGGCTAACGCCGCCCTACGGTCCAAATTGACTGTAGATAGGTTATCATCTGTACTTAGTGGGCGATTATGCAAGAGATGACAGACAAATCCGGCATCTGTCAAATGTCTTTCGGTCCCTCATTCGGCTCATGATTCCCGTGAGTCGTTTTGCGACAAATCAAGGAGACCCTGGGAGCTGGGACACGAAGAGCCGAGTCCCCCACATGAGGCTCAAGTTCGCTTTGAAGGTATTCTGGAGCGGCTTATTGGTTGTGTCCTTGCTATTCGACGACTGGAAAGATCAGATGGACGAGGAATCCCCGACAAAGTTCAGCCAGTCTGAAAGCTGGTCAGAAACCACCAAGAAGGTGGCTGGCACCGGGCAAAAGACGTGATCAGACAGTGGTAGACACGGCTGAAGGCGCGTTAGCGCTGCCAGTCCTTTCCTGTTTGGGCAATAGCTGATTCTTTTCTCTCTCTCTCTCTCACACACACGGGGCAGGCCGATTGGAACTCCCCAGCTTTTTTAATTGTGATGCTTTGACTGTTGATAGAGGAATGTCCACTGTTCCACTCGTCTTTTGAAGCATACAAGTCGAGGTAGATGCCCACTTGCCTTGCCCATGGTACGGGCTATTTACGGAGAATCGAAGTGACGATTGAGGGTGGACTGGTGGCAAGGCTGGAGGGGCGCAGTCCCCACACCACGCCTAGCTAGTGAGGGCCTTAATGCCCTTAGGGCCTAGTCTAGTCTAGTCTAGTGGCCGAATCTCTTCTTGTCAGTTGTCAGCGGGGAACCGAAACTCCAAAGAATCCTGCTAGAACACTGTCTGGGATCCTGAGCCTCTTAGACCTTTCCTGTCGCCTACGTGCTCTGCTGCGCCTCGCTTGGTGACTAGGTCATCCCTTATTAGCATTCGGCTAATCGAAATTTATCCCGAAGAATGTGCTCCCAACCATCACTACTAACCGCTTAAGGGTTGGTTGCACTAATCATCGTGTATCTGTCTTGTGCCACCGCCCTTTTTTTCCCCTCCAGGCCAAGAAGATCAAGTGCTATTGTGATAATAATGATATAGGAGGCCACCGTCCTCCATTTGATCTATTCTATCCGTTTCTGTTCTTCGACAATGGATGTGGTTGTTGACTGACTCGGCAAAGGTGGAGTGTGCATGAAAAGACGACATGGTTACCGACCGATAATCAAGTCTGAACATTCCTCTCAACGTCAGTTTTGCTGGTCGAATTCTCTATGACCAGGGGGCTTTTTTATTCTTGCGCCCTGACGATAAGAAAGCGGATGAGACACTTTCAAATGGCGCCTATTGCGTGTTGAAGCTTGATTGTGTGCTTATACCTATCTCTTGAAAGCGTGTTCTACATTTGCGGTCCTTGGTGCATCTGATTTCTATCTCTGCGGCATCGGGCCGCAACGCTCCAAGCTCGAAAAAGGCAAATCGAGGGGGAAAACCCTGAATCTCCAACAAGCCTTGAAAGGGTTTCAACGGTTTACAGAATGGCGACGGATCTCGATACCGACAAGATCAAGAACTGGCGTTCGATCGTCACGCTTATTGTTTTCATCATCACTAGTATGTCTGCTAGACGATCCTGGACCGCATCGAATCCTAAGCGACTGACTCTTGCAGATATCATCGTGCTTTTTCCCTTCCATATTCCCATCTACGTCCCACGCGCATTCTCAAATGCAGTGCTAGATTTTTTGAGCAAATTGCGAATTATCCCTCCGAGGGAAAATCGCTTTCAACCTGACGATCAGGAAGACCCCAATGGCAAACTTAAGCCATATGTGCGAATGAACTTTCCTCTTAACTTTGTCACAGCACCGCTCATAGCAGACCTGTTTCTGCTGGCGATCTTGGCGATCGGACGGGAGGAAGTGCATGGTGGCACGCTTGGGGCCGACAATATCATCCCAATCGATATCATGGCCTTCTTCCTAACTCTGGCTTACATCGCTATTTCCATCGATGCATCCGGTCTGATTAGGTACCTGGCTTTCAAAGTCCTTCAAAAAGGTGGCAAGGTCGGGCACCGGCTCTTCTTTTACCTCTACGCCTTTTTCTTCGGTCTAGGAAGCTTCATTGGAAACGATCCGATTATTCTCTCCGGTACCGCATTCCTCGCCTATATGACTCGAGTATCAAGCAACATCGTCCATCCAAGAGCTTGGATCCACAGTCAGTTTGCTGTTGCCAATGTCGCCTCCGCGATTCTTGTCTCCTCGAACCCAACCAATCTCGTGCTAGCAGGGGCTTTCCAGGTTAAATTCATTGAGTACACTGCTAACATGATTGTTCCCGTCGTGGTCACCGCTATTGTCTTGTTTCCTTTTCTACTGTACATCATCTTCGCGGATGAATCCCTCATCCCTCTTTCCATCAAGATGCACGAGCTCACAGAAGAAGAAAAAGAGAAGAAGCCCGTAAACCCCAACATACCCCATGCGAGGGGAAGGGCCGATGAGCAGGAAGACCTCGCGGACGATGAACAAAAGCTCTCTCTTGAAGAGATCATGAATCCTTTTCTAGATAAAGGGGGTGCTGCTTTTGGAGCTCTCATCATGGCGGCCACGCTCATTACTCTGCTAGCCCTCAATGCCTCTAGCCAACATGGCCACCCTAAACCCGTTTACTGGGTGACCCTGCCGGCTGCGGGAGTCATGCTGTGCTGGGATCTTGCGTTTGGATGGTACCACCGTCGTGAAACACGCGAGATTGCCCGTAAAGGCCGCGCAGAAATTGAGCAGGCCCGAGCGGAGCGTGCCCTTAGAGATGAGGAAGCCATGCGCGTACAACAGATTGCCGAGGCATATGAATTCGCTGAATTGACGGAAGCCCGATTACAGAAAGAGCCCCACGCTGAACCAGGCACCGATGAGGGGAATACGGCCGATGTCACAAACGTACGGCCAACAGATCGAGTTTCTACCGGCTTTTCGTCCCAAATGTCGGATGGCCAAAGTCAGACGCTGGCCTCTCCTCTAGAATCATCCATTTCGACACTGGCACCCAAGGATGATCCGTTGCAGAACGGACAATTCACAGCCGACGCCATGAGCACGCTGAACGAAAAGCAGGAACTCTCCACATCCGCGCCACGGGAGCTGTCAGGTGCGGCTTCCAGTCTTGAGATGGATGTGGAAAGACGGATATTCTCCGAGAAGGTATCGCACGAGCTCGCATCAGGAAACGGTCGAGAACGGGTAACTCTGGTATCTCTTGCCGCAGACGTGTACAGCTGGTTGCAGGAGACATTCCCCACTGCCACAGCGGTGGTGTCGCACATGCCATTTGCGCTTGTGCCTTTCTCCTTTGCCATGTTTGTCCTCGTACAAGCCTTAGTCACCAAAGGCTGGGTCCCGGTCTTCGCTTACGGATGGGACCATTGGGTGGACAAGACGGGGACCGTCGGAGCTATTGGAGGCATGGGCTTTGTTTCGGTGATCCTATGTAACGTGAGTTGCGAATCTCAATATTGACACAGTCGGGCCTGCTCAACTAATCTGTCACATTTACACTAGTTTGCTGGCACCAATATTGGTACCACCATTCTCCTTTCCCGAGTCATACAAGCATGGAAGCAGATCAACGACGTGCACGGCACCTTCATCAGTGACCGGACATTTTGGGCGACTGTGTACAGTATGGCGATCGGAGTCAACTACGGTGCCTTTAGCACGGCTTTTAGTGCATCGTTAGCCGGTCTCCTTTGGCGGGACATCCTTGCGAGGAAACATATTCGCGTCCGCAGTCTTGACTTTGCACGAGTGAACCTTCCCATCATTGCCGTTTCTATGGCTGTAGGGTGTGCCGTCCTCGTTGGGGAGGTCTACATCATGAGAGATGACTCTCCCTATAATCCACCACGATGAACATGGAGCGCGAACCGGCTAGAGTTCCTGGGAGATGCGCTCATCCAGCTCATTCCCTTCCTTTGGCGTTCGAGCGAGCATCTCAGAAGTCGTCTCTTCAAGAGACTTGTGGCAACAACGCTGCTCAGCAGAAGCACTGCCCATGTGAGCCACAAAGATGACTTGAACGCTCCAGAGAGTCTGATTCGACTCTCAGCCTTGCATGGCTGCCGTCCTACGGAGTACCATACTCGAACGGCCTTGAGAGTGAAGAGACAACGGCATCATCATTAGTTTGAAAGCTGCTGCTCGTCTTGAACGCCGAGTTCAAAAGGCAAACTGCCTACCTGAGGGCAGTGACAGAAGAAATCTTCCATTGAGAAGACTTGCACCAACCAATCCGGCCATGTCCTATTCTATAGTTTGTTTCTTGCTCTTATGTTTGCTTGGAAGATTTACGACTCTTTACGACTTGACGACTTCACAACGAGCCATGTGCCCTAGATTTCCACTACATACGCATTTTGATAGACATCCCCCTGAATACTCCCTTCCCGAGCAATTGAACTCAAAAGTGAACAATGTCATACGTGAATATCCAACCAAGAAACTTATTAATATTCGAAGATCTTGATTGCTCGTTTGCCCCTAGTTCTATCAACTACCTTGTGGAGATCCCATGTCTCGCGCCAGACTAAGGTAGGGACAGTATTCCACATCTGCATATAGACAACCGTACCAATGTCAAGCATTTCTGTGTTAGACACCTCGAAGTCGTGGTCAATTTGCACTCAACGGATATAGGCATCTAGGGCTGTTCGGCCGAGGAGACTACACATGGAATATCGCCGAGTCAAGGAGGTACCTGCCTATTCTGGAGTCAGGCTTCGTCGGATTTAACGGTTCTGCCTTAAGGCACCCGGTCACTGGGAGACACACACACACGCAATCAAATCCGTAACGAATATCTTTACTTGTCAATCTCATTCAAGTGTTTGACTGAGGCAGAGACACTATGTGAGGTTCAGTATGAGATCGTTCACTGTACTCCGTACACGCGCCTAAAGCAGTGGAGGGCCTCGCAGGGTCGTGGTTTACGTCGCAACCCCGACGGGAAATCAGACCATCTTCCGGATGCACAAATCTTCGGATCTTCTGGGAGCTTGAAAACACTCGGATATGATCTGCTGATTATCGTCTCGGAGATAAGTAAAGCTTGACCCATTGCGTAGCACGGATCCAGTGACGGGCAAGCAGTTTATTGCGTGTTCCTCTTCCTTCAATGTCCAGACAGCGTATAAATACCTCATACCATGTCATTTTTGAATGAAAGTAGATGCAGAATAATCCTATATCTCGCTGTCCTTGCTATCATTCCTTTGTCGTTAAGGGATAACGACCATTTTAAAAAGTTCAACCGTGGTGGTCTAGTCAGAGACGAGTCTCAAACATGCAAGAAGCCAGACCGGTACGTCTCTTGTTCCTTCCTCCAGACGGACGCCCAAGACTAATAAACTTCAAGTCAGTTGAAGATCTTGCATTCGCTCTGCACGAGCATATCTTTACTCAGCCACAAGAGAAATTCGCGAACCAGCCATGGAAGTTGGTCAATGCCATCGAGACCTTCGCACAGAACAAGCAGATGATGATTTTCAAAGAGAACAAGTTAACCTTAGCCCGTCAACAACTCCAAGGTTTGCAGCCGCCTCCGAAGACAATAATCGAATTCGGTACCTACGTTGGTAACTCCGCCATCGCCTGGGGTGCGATTCTACGCGATCTGCATGGTGAAAATGTGCACGATTGCAACGTCTATACTTTTGAACTGAGCCCTGTAAGCGCTCAGGTAGCTCGAGACCTCATACGCCTCGCTGGGCTGGAAGACCTCGTTCGTGTCCTCGAGGGACCTGCTGCGGAGTCGCTCAAGAAGTTGCATATAGAGGGAAAGGTGAAGGCGGGAGCTGTGGATATGGCGTTCTTCGATCACTGGGAGAAGTTCTATTTGCCTGACTTGCAGCTCTGCGAAGATCTGAAGCTGTTCCACAAAGGGTCCCTGGCCATTGCGGACAATACCGACATCCCTGGAGCTCCTGACTATCTGGCTTATGTCAAGGCTGGAGGTCGAGGAGGGAAGGGGACTGTTCGGTATGAAAGTCGGTCATTGGAAGCGGTAGCGGAAGAGGGTCACCCGGTACGCCTCTAGCTCTTTTATTTTCTTAGACAGACGGCTAACTCTGCGGAAGAATATTGTCGAGGTTAGCACCGTTGTTGTCGTTGATATTGATTCCTAGATCGGTGTCGTTGCTGGACTTTGAGGATATATTGACAGTTGAACGATGCGGAGGACACGTCGTATGACAGCAGCCGTTTCTCAGCAAATTTTCTTTGAAATAGACCTGACCAACATGAATCCGCGCGGAAATGCCTGCAAATCTTAGTAATGAATAAGTCGAAACGTATATATCTGGGAGTCGAGGATTGCTCTGTATGCTCATTAAAACGTAGTAGCAACCTGCCAAAATAAGCATTCTATTGGCGGTCAGAGTGAGGTCCGCATCATCTCTCTGTATCTTGGGTGCGCAATAAATACCCTAGCAAACATCGGGTACCTTTAAGCAACTCCTATCTCCGCATCCCCTCAGGTGCGGCCAATATCAATGACTATTAACGACACGATAACGATGACATGAGATCCCCGGTCCGATATACACCACGCCTATAACATACTCGAATCACGAATTAGAGTGATGCTGCACGATTCAAAGCATTGAAGCCCCTTCCTCAGCAGGACGATTGTCCGAATCCTATCTATCCACCATGTACATCAAACCTTCCCCCACACATACACATCGCGATTGACCAACCTCAAACACAGGGCCGTCTTCTCCCTCATCATCATCAACAAAGCCGGCGGCTTGATCTACCAGCGCGAGTTCCAGCCGGGACTGCGCAAACTCTCCACAAATGACTACCTCGTCCTAGCAGGGACGTTTCACGGGTACGTTGCCTCGAATGGCCGCCTCCTCTCAAGCGAGTATCAATTTCTTTTGAAGGAATCAATTGCTAACAGCAACCGTCTTACACAGTGTCCACGCCATCACCCGCTCCATCACACCCAAAATCCCCATCTCCGCGCCCCTCCCAACAACACCCGCTTCCTCCTCAAGCGTCGCCCTCTCGTCCCCCTCCGGCACATCCACTCCTACGCCGGCCGCGTCGGCATACAGTCTGCCTAACCCCGGCGTACCAGTCACGGGCCTAGAATCGCTCGAGACGGATAAGTTCCGATTAACATGTTTCCAGACGTTGACGGGGACCAAGTTCCTCTTGTTCACGGATCCCCTCATGGCGAATATTGATGCGGTCATGAAGAAGATCTACGAGATATATTCGGACTATGTGATGAAGAATCCTTTTTATCAGCTGGAGATGCCTGTCCGGTGTGAGGCGTTTGATCGACATCTAGGTGGTTGGTTGCGAGGGAGAACATGATGAGTTGGCAGGACTGAAATTAGACTACTTTGAGTGCTGGCGAATGGACTATGCTCGCTACTTGGCGAAGTGGTCAGTAATGACATGGAGTACGGTTTCGTGGTCATGATAGACTTTGCAATACAATTCATATCACTTGTTCAAAGCGCGTAGTGGAAGGCACGCTTTCTAGAATTACAAGAGCAGATGTCAATACAAAGAAACGCCGGGTATGCATTAGAGTCATCCACCATATAAAAGGTCACACGACACTTTCTTACGCGGTGTCCATCTTGTCACCGTCCTCTTTCTTGTCTTGGCTGCCACTCGATTCCCCGCCCGGCTGGCCTTCCTCGGGGATGTTTTCTAGGTTCGCTTTGCGCTCAGCCTCTTCCCTCTCACGCTTCTCCTTCTCCTGCCGGTTCTTTTCCTCCTCAAGCGAAAGACGCAAGGCGAATGCGAGCTCAGGGTCGTTTTCAGCAGCGTCCTCGAAATTAAAGCCGCCGTCACCACCTTCCGCACCGGCGCCGCCTACTCCCGCTTCGCCGCCCAAGATAGGCGTGGCCTGAAGCTCCTCACTGAGCAGGTTCGGGCCCGGGGGGATAATGGCTAGGTTGGAGCCGTCGCCACCCTTGACATTCTCCACGAACGCCTCCAATTTCTTGGTTTGATCGGACTCCAGGTCTCCAAAGGCAATGACATCGATCGACACATTATTCTTCTTCATCTTCTTAGCCAGCTTGACAAGGGTCTTTTCGTCTTCTTCGATAGGGGAGCAGGAAAAAACGATGATGCGTTGTCTCTGAGACTTCTCGGAACGGTGCTTTAGAGCAAGCTAAATCATCGACTTCGTCAGTATCTATCGACGAAACTTGAGATCGAGGACGGATGACATACACCAGCCACCTGTATACTGGAGCTGAGATGGGCAGTGCCATGAATCTTGGTGCGGTGCAGACCGGCGAGAATGCTGCCAAAGTCGGAGGTAAATGTCGAAAGAACTTCAGGACCCTTGCCACCCATACTCATGAGCCCAACAGCAGACTGTGGATGCACGCGCATTTTGGCGCTGTGAATGACGCTGACAGCATCGACCTGTGCTTGCCATCGTGTTGAGCTGCAAGTTGTCAGCCCTTGAGCGACAGAGCTTATCAAAGCCGGGAAAAACCAAGGAATCCTCACGTATAGTCTCCATTTCTGCTGCTTTCACTATTATCCACACTGGAAAGAGGTTAGTCAACGGACAGATAGCTTAAACCGAGCTGGAAAGGACGGACATGATCATGGTTGCTTCGAGCGACATCTTGGCGTAGGTCTATTTCGCAAGTTCGGGATGAGACAGTATGTAGATATTATTATCCAATAGGACGGAATTAACTCTTTGAAGATTATAAAGGTCTGAGAAAAAGCAATAGGGGAGTGACGAGGTTAACAGTGATGGAAGTGATGAAGATGGGCGGAGGTGACGATGGAGGTTGGAGCTGCTGCAGGCGAGATGTCACACTCCGCTCGGAAGCTAACGACGAATTAAGTCAGCGCTTGTTTACTCCCCCGGTAGACTGCCATCAACATCATCCTCCACGCGCATTCATCGTTCTTCATTGACTTCCCCCAACGCTCTGTTCTTATTTATCGCGATCAATCAACTTGTTTTCATCCAATTACGTATTGACACACACTTTGCGATGGCTTCTCCTACCAAACGCAAGTCTCCCGACGCAGACCATGACGCGTATCCTAGCGACGATGCTAGAACACCCACCGATGCTCATCCTCACAAGAAGCTGCGGATAACTCGAAGCCAGAAGCAGGCCCTGATGGATAATTTGCAATTGGAGAGTATGGTCTTCTCAACGTTCTGGATGCGCCATCTACTAACACAAGGTACAGTCACAGAACGAGCTCGCAAGCTTCGCGCACAATACGCTCTCCAGGCACATGATCTGCGGTCTCGAATCGAAAGGCGCATTAACCGTATTCCCGTCGCACTCCGAAAGGCCAAAATGGGTGAATTGCTCGAGAAGCACAATAACTCTCTCCGAATGCAACAGACCGCCCTGTCCCCCAAGAAACACGCCAGTCCCGGTAAAGGAACGCGCAATCTCACATCTGCCTCAGTGAAACGCGGAAAACAAAGTGTCTCTACTGCAAGCTCAAGCACACGTAGAGTAAAAAGGCAAAGGTGAGTTACCATGACCCTGTGCAATCTTCCGATCCTTGTTCGCCCGCTGACGGACTGGTGTCAAGTCATGAGGGACTCTATTCGGACAAGGAAAACGCCCCTGCTGCAGGTGACTCTCTTGATGTACTCAAAAATCCCAAGAGGCGTGCCAATCCGGCCGGTACTTCACGCGTCGTTTCTCAGGAGGTCCGAGGCGCAGACTACCGGATCCTCTCTCCAAAGTCTTTGAACTCCAGAACGTATCCGCAGTCACCTTTCCGTGCCTCTCCCGAGAAACCTCATAACTCATCATATCTCTCTCGTCCTATGTCGCCCTTGAAACCATCCAGCCCCCTCAAATCGACGTCAGCCAGTGCAGCGGGAAACGCGGATAATGCACAGTCGCGGACCACGAAGGCCAATACAACTTCCATAAGGGACATGAGGCCACCATCCCAAGCTAAGAGACCCGCCAGCCGAGCTGCCACGACAACGAAGACTGTCCGCTCTCCCTTCTCCCGCCCTGCCACCCAACTCGACCGCAGAGGGAGCATCTCCTCCACCGCTTCTTCGGGCACGACGGTGATCAAGCCAGGCAGAGCAGGAGCGGGTACTAGGAAAGCAACCACTGCTTCTTCTGCCAGTGCTCCCGTTAAGAGGACAACGATTGCCCGCAACCAAGCGCCTTCCGTGGTCGCCAAAAGAAGCACGGCGTCTGCGACCAGGAAGGCCACTGCTCCCGCAGGAGGTGAAGCTTCAGCCACGGGACGTCGAGTCTTGCGCAAGAGAGCGTAAATTTTGAAACGCAGATTGTTTCCACACACACAGAGTTGGAACTACATACCAGCGACGGTGTTATTTTATCTGGGGTGGTGTAATTGTTCCTTGGGAGGGTCAATCAATTCGAGATTGGGGTTCATTGGGGCCATGGCATTTGCATAACTTGCTTGGCTGTCATCTTAATGATTGTATTCCCGTGGCTTTCCTTTCGGCTTTTGTCCTTGTACATTCATGCTCTGGTCATGGGTTTCATTGGAGTGTTGGCTTTCGATTATCAAGTTGGTGGGACGTTTTATGCAAATTTGCGAGTTGGTTGGGCTTCCATCTCTTCCTCTTCAGTTCAAGGCGCTGCTCTCGGTTTCAACAGTTCTGAAGGATTCCATTCGGCTAGACGTTGTATGAATCATTTGTGGAATTGAGACTCGGACTTTCAGCTTTGTTATAACTGTTGCTTTTGCCCTTGCTTGCCATTTGTCCCTTACGTGCTCTCCTACCGAGGCCTGCAAGTGACGCTTGGATCGGGAATGGAATAAGTCTTCTCATAGGGTCAAAATCTCTTCGTACCTCTAGGGTTACCCCGAACCAGAAGAACTATTGCCAATGTACTACATGTAGATTTATGACGCGGTCCTACAGATCGAGAATCATTGCGGTGAAGCAACAGAATCGGCTTCGTCCAAATCCTAAAGTAGATTACACCTCTGGTTCTTTTTTATGAGGAAATGACACCGCATCAGGACATGTATGCAATAATCGAACAACTTCTGGGGAATATTACCTCAGGGAGGTAGCAAGGGTTAAATGAAGTTGGAAAAAGAAGAATAAAAGTAAAAGGGACCGAGAACAACGAAGCCACAACATTGACTCAGAACAGGTATCTTTGCGGTCGTGCAGGCCGACTAGCGAAAACAACAAAAGACCAAGAGATACACTCACCATTTACGTACCATTGTTGATGGGATGAAAATGCCAAACACCAGGAAGGAAACAATGCGAAGTAAAGAAGAAAAAGAAAAGGAGCAAAAAAAAAAAAATTAAGTGAGAAGGTCAGGAAAAAAAGGCAGTCAATGCAACGACATGCCCAGGTCGTGATATGAAAATAAGTAATCAAAGTAGAAAGTGAAAGCTAGAAGAGAAGGATCTGAGTTGAAGGTGAGATGGTAAGCCGAGAGTCGGATAAGGCTTGACCAACAGCCACTTCCACCACGAACTGATCAAAAGCCAGAATCTGTGCGAGACAAATCGAGATAACGCGGACCTCGCGGTTGCATGTCCTGCACGGTGAAGGAAGAAAACGTGGAGAGAAGAGAGATAAAAGGAGCACTGCCAGCAGCTGTGACAAGAACCGAGCAGCCGGCAATGTAGAGATGTCAAACTCAGATCAAGCGGACAAGGAGAAAGAACTCCATCCAACCCAAGCAAAATGAGAGAACGCTAGATGGTTCAAATGTACGCCGTAACATCCATTTGCATATCAAAAAAAGAAAACGATGCGATAGGTCGGCAAGGACGACAATTGGACTCGTCTGAAGATGAAATAGGCAGCGCAAGGAGATGGGTAATTCTAATGGTTGGGAAGGACCGGTTTTAAATTAACCAGCAACCCCCATGGGTCCCGCTCCTGGACGAGACCTGTAAGGCATCTGTTGAGGTTGTCCCTCCTGTGGGATGGGATTCTGTTGGCTGCCGTTGCTGGTGCTTCGTTCACGGTAGCTGGCGGTCTGTCCAGGCGCAAGTTCCATTCCATTGTAAGGCGCCGATGCACTGTTTGCGTGGTTGTGTCCACCTGTGTTTTGCACGTGGCGTACTGTGTTTTGCGCCTGCCATGATCCGTCCTGAGACTGGTCTGTCTCAATGCGCGCAGACGTAGGAGTATTGGCTCCTCGGTTATGAGGATTTGTGATTGTCACAGTTTCTCCGCCGTTGTTGGGTTTCGGAGAGAAGCTTCCTCGCGCAATGTCGCCATATCTCTTCAGAATTTCCTTTGTGCTGACTTCGTTGTTATCCTTGAAGAATGTGGTGTCGCTAAGAACAGCCTGAAGATCATCCGGTATCTTTACAAGACAGTCAGTGAGCTGGTCCACTGGGCATTGGGTTGTGGAAGGACTTACCTCGCACATAGTGTCGTTGTAAGTGATAAGAGCATTGACAGCTTCGATTGCCAAGAAGCTTTCATCAACTGTGCTATTCTTCGTATTTGGATAGAGGATGTTAGGTGTTATGACAGTCGCAAGGTTGTGGATATCCATCTTGCTACCCGTATCCTCGTCCACATGCGAGAAAGACGACGTCCAGTTTAGAAAGGCGAAGAGGACTTCCATAGTATCCCGATGAGCCTTGGGCAGCAGACAGCACGTGAGGTGCAGTAACCGCTTTTGCTTTTCGGGATCAGGTATTTCTGTAAATGGTGATGTTAGCAGAGGCTTTGAAATTGGGATGCGGGAGCTCAACTTACTCTGTGAGATAACGAATAGGTTATGGAGCTTGAAAGTCAAGAGTGGGTCAGGCATCTCGCGGAGGAACTTCTTCAACAAAGCCGCAATCTGCACAGGAGTCTCCTTTGTGAGATCAACTTGGTCGTACTTATTGTCGATCATCTCGGAGATCTCCTTCAGCCGTCGAATATTACCATTCTTTCGAAAAACACCTTCCACAGACATATCCATTTGCCGCATCGCCGATACAGCATCATCAACAAGAGCAGGAATGCGAAGCGCGCCAGGTCCGACGCCATGAGTGGATTCTGTACCCTCCTTTTCGACCAGGAAGTCGAGGCTCACGCCGAACACACCCTTCTTCTTGCCTGCCTTCTTGGCATCTTTGTTGAAGGCGCGACCGAATATGTTCCAAATTGTTGGCTTGCGAGACTCAATCAAGGAGAGTAACTCATCCAACGTGAAGTAACCCTCCAGCAAAGGCTCCATGGACAAGACAGCGACGTGCCGTACGATAAAATATTCGAGAGCTGAGAGTTCAGAGAAGTACTTCTTGGTCTTGGCGGATCTCTCTGCGAGGTGAGATTCCAAGTTGCCGCTAGACACACCGCGTTGATGGCCTTGGTTATACCTAGGAAGCGGTTCAGTTGTACCCACGAGTTTAGTGCCGGCATGTCTGTAAGCGTTGGGACGTTGTTCTTTTGCTTGCTCGGCGGCCACAATCCTGGGAATATCGTCCAATGTCAAAGCGTCCTGATTACCAAATGTCAAGTCGGTGACAGTCTCGCCATTGGCATCTCTTTCCTCTACAATTTGGAAGCCATGGCCACGGGGATCGGAACCTTCTCCGCCGGAAGAACCGGGCCTAACACTTCGACCCTCAGGACCGTCGATAATTCTTGAAGCCCTAGCTCGCTTGTACGTAGTTGACAGAGTACGCTCGTTTCGAATGGACCGCAAGCGTCGCATCTCGCCCACAGTCTGCTCAAGCGATGATTCAGCAGCACCGCCTCTGCCCGCATACTTCGACCTTGTCGTGGATCTGTGAATTTCACCGCCAGACTGAGGGTGGTTGCCATCTTTAGTCTCACTCCCAGAGAAGCTCGGGTCATCTAGAGAAAGCAGTGTTAACCCATGGCTGACCAGTATTAGCATTGCGACGGGATACCATACCTGAGGTGGGTTGCAAGGTTCCTCCAGCGTGCAAAACAGCAAGAAGGCGCGCGAGTGCAACCCGTAGCAGGAAGACAAACTGCTGTAATTTGCTCACACGAGTAAAACCACCTTGAGTCTCATTCGCAAGACCTTGCTGCGAGGCGCAACTATTGCAGAAAACCTTTTTTATCCTGGGATTCCAGAGGGCCTCTTGACAAGTATCGGTAAGGTCCGTTTGACATGCTGCACACGTAAGATGAGGTGGCTTGATGTGCCACCTGGATTCACCCAGCATGACACACTCATCATCAATTGGTTCTTTACATGCTGCACAGCAATCAGAAAGCTGATCGGCAAGACTGGCTACCCCAGCCATGAGATCTGCAGGTGTTTCTTCTTGCTCCGGAGGCCTGAGTGTCTCAATATCTGCCAAGTGATCGAGGAAGTGATACAGGCCTTCGGGACTCTTCTTCTCCCTCTCCAGCTTCAGAGCGCCTTGAAGCCCGATGCGGATGAGAAGCTTAAGGTAGTGGGCAAGACCAGTGACTAATGATAGGAGTTCTTGCGTGACGCCTAGTTTCCGTACCCCAGCTTCCTGGGTCTTGGACAGCAAAGCGAAGAAGGCGACGATTTTCTTGCACAATAGTTTGGCTTCACGTCCGTAAGCAAGGTCTGGATACTCAGTCAGTCCGCACTTCAGTTTCTGTTCTGGAAAGGCGGTACTTACCCTTCATCTCTTGCGCCTTGATATATCCAGCAAGTTCATCGATGGCTCGGAAGAGAACTTCGACGTGACCAATGAATCTCTTAGCAACCAGGACTCCATCCAGATAGGAGCCATTGCTGACGTGTAGTAGCATATCCGAGATGCAGGCAGCTGAAGACTCTTCGAAACCAGAAAGAATGCTCCAGATCCTGTAAACCTTCTCCTCCATCATATCTTCTTCTTCTCGCACTCTATTGCGTTCCTCGTCAGTGGCATCGAGACCCGCCTCAGGATGCTCCAGGGGCTGGCCATTTGGAGCTAGGCGCACATTCCAAAATTTATGAATCATATAGCACTCTGGATGCCAATGCTGATTCTGACCATTGCGGAAAATCTCCACGAACTGCTTCAGAATAGCTGTATGACACCCGTGGCATCTCTGGGCAAACTGGGTGGAATAGTGGAAATGACAGTAAACCCTGCCCTCATGTTCATAATAGGAGTCCTGGGCGCCAAAAACTGTCGGGCAAACGGAGCAAGTGAAATGCTCGATGTGGTACTTGTGGTCTAAGGCGGTGATATAGGAACCACGTAAAGCACCGCCACATTCGTGGCAGAGGAGGTCCAATCGCCGAAAGTAATCCGTCTCACACAGTGGATATTGTCCACTTCCGTCTTCAGCGTCGACCGGAAAGAACTTGGATGCCACGATTTGCCCGCAATCCTGTTGTCAGAGGCAGTTAGCTAACAGGACGCGGCGAGTTTTTTTTAGGTGGACGACTAAACTAACCTCACACTTGAAACACTCAAGATGATACGTTGCGCCAAGTGCGCGTACAAATTGGCCCGTCAGAGGCTCGCCGCACTTTTTGCAAATACGGGAACTACCGGGGGATTTTGTGGGCGGACGGCCGCTCTGAGAAGGTCTGTCACGTTGCGCTGACTTCTCCCAATAACCAGCTCGATCACGCGGAGTTGATGGGTCCCGCTGGCCAGGGTTGTTCGAGTCCAACCTTCGGCCCGTGCGACCGTCTGGATTCTGCATCCCATCTATCGGGCTAGTCACAGCAGACCCATTCCGCCCACCAGATCTTGCACGCGGCGAGTCGAAAGTTCTATTGCTATCGGCCGGCGAAGTGGGAGTTTGTCTCTGAAAACTACCACCCTGCCCACTGGTATTTAATGTCGGACGGACAGCCCCGTTGCCCGGCACAAGGCTATCCGGCAGTGAGACATCGCCGGGAGGCATATCCGCAAGGAACGCTCTTTTCTGTAATTTCTGACGGCTGCTCTTCAAAAGTACGTCAATGAAATACCGCTAGTATCGCGACAGTCTTCCAGATCGGTTGGTTATTGTCCGAGGCAATTGATCGTCGTCGATACCAAACAGACAAGCACTGGTTAGGGTGATGGAAGATCTCCGATAAAAGTAGGACGAAGTCGGGCAGCGAGGTCAATGAGGACGTCTGTTAAGGAAGACATATCAGATCAAGCACCATGGAGTGTGTTATTTGTGGATCCGTTTGGAGTGTGTGTGGTTGTTCCCGTCAAAACTTACCTCACGCCATGTAGATGAAACTTGCGGGGAAGTGTTGATACTTGAGGGAGCAGCGACCGAGGCGCGTGACCAAGTGATAGTTGTAAGCTCTTCTTTGACTTTCGCAAACGAGCGCCTGAAATGGCAGTAAGTTGCCGACGACAGTGCTCTGCGAATGCAGATTGCCAGCGTTGAGGGCTGCGAGATCGAGAAAGATCCGGGGTTTCAAAGAGAGCGGCGGAGTACGCTGTCTGATAGGTGCATAACCGTACCCAATCCCTTGAGCAAGACGCCTTTTGAAATAGGAGCTTCAACTTGGTGTCACAGAGCAGAGATTAGAAGAGATTGACAGAAAACCGAGATCAACCAGAAGAAGCAGTCTAAAGAGTTGTGAGGAGGTATAGAGGAGAGAAAGCAGCGTGTTTTGGAGGAGGTGGGAATGTTGCTCGCTGGCGGTTGTTACTCTGCCCCCCTATGCTTCGTCTTGCTGGCTGCCCGCTAGGCCTTATCACGTGAAGGAGCTCACCGCCTCCATCACCGCCAAGCGAGGGTCGGTATTGCTGCGTGCAGGGTACTACTAAAGGCGCCATATCATCCATGAATGGACAGTCCTCATGGTGAGTAAACGTTGCAGAAAACGGTGTGGAGAATACTTCCGGTACAGGCCCGGCATGAAGATGGAGAAGGAGGCTGGGAGAGAACACTAGTCTACCTCTCTAAGTTCAAAAACAATAATGAAGACCAGGGTCACATGATCCTCAGCTGGTCCGCCATTCAGCCCTTGACTCCCAATTCTGAAGAAATGAATAATGATGCCTCTACCCAACCACCGATAAACATCAGGGCAAACCTACCTTCCAATCACCGGCTATACTAATCCTATGTTCCCTGGCAAAAATTGAGGGTCAAGTATGTAAGTATTTACCTGATTGAAGGACATCTCCATAGTCCCGCCATACTGTGGTACGGGTACTGAGAAGTGCGCGTAAAGCAACCTGTAAGTTTGTAACTTTATTGTAGAGCGGCCCGAAGCCGCCCATCACCCATTTTGTGGAGTTATGGATGAACTCATCTGTCATGCACAACAGACCCGAACCAAGGACCAGGCACAAGTAGGCGTCCTCTCAATGTCATGTCTGGCCATGATCATACCAACTTCGTAGACTCTATTGCGAAGCGCTTGTGTGTTCATTTTAACTGTAGATAAATTCGTTGACAAGAACTACTTGGTGTGGACCCCGGATTGACACAGTTAAACTCCGCTGCTGGAAGATCTTGGTTCCAATTTCTGACTGCCTGAAGCCCTGAACCTTTTTCGACTTCAGGGTCCAACTGGAACTGAGCCATGTACTGTCTATCTATGGCTGCAACTCTATAATAGAGGAGCCAAAACTTTTGGGCTTTGAATCATAATTCATCATCTTTGCCTGAATGACTATGATCGCCCCTCCTGTCTGAGCTTAAATATATCCTCCGACCACTGTCTCTTGTTGTTAGGATATATTGGTGACATGACTCCACTGCCACTGATCATTCACCTTTAGTTCTATATATCACCTTTGCGGGGGTATTACAGCTTCCTCTTCTATTATTCGAAGTGATTTTTCGCCTAGCTCGTGTTTATCTGTTGATTTGTTATTGCAAACACTTAAGAAAAACCTCACCTCTCCTTCTCCCTTTCTTTTTTGAGGCTCCTGGTGTTCCTACCTAGTTCCTCCTCTAAGGACACCAAAATACCTCAGAAGTTTATCTCTGCTGTATAGCACGCGTCTTACAGTTCACCTCACCTTCCATCTTATTATCCTTGTTAATCGGTAGGCTTGACTCAAACAGCATCTCCTTCTCGATAAGGCTCTCTCCGACTGGGGCAAATGCCTCTCATTAACCACAATGTCTGACCAGTCCATACTTCGCATCACTCGGGTACTATATCTCTCATCAATCCTCGTTTATCTCTTCCGAAGCATCATGTTGACTAACATATGAAACCTTCGTTCTGGGTATCAGGAAATCAAGCATATCCAACACAATGCAGATCTTTGTATGTCTTTTACTCAAGCAAGGCTTGTTTCTCACCTGCAATTAAAAGCCTTACTGACCAATGTTTCTTCTTTTACAGCTCTCGCCGTGGCATATAAGGATTCTGATATTCGCAATGTGACCGCTATTGTGTTGGGAACCCCTGGGACACCTTACCAGTTCGGTCTCTTTGAGGTTTGTGCTCATTCACACTGAAGATGAGGCCCATGGGCTGACTGCCAGCTAGTTCAGCATCAGTTTTGGCAAAGGTAGGACTGCTGATCGCTTGGTTACGATCTGCGGTGAGTGTCAAATGGCTGATATTTCAGACTATCCTGCCACTCCGCCTATTGTTCAGATTACGACGACCAATGGAGGACGATGCCGTTTCGGTCCTAATCTCTATGCTGGGGGTAAGGTTTGCTTGTGAGTCACGGACCATGTCCATGCCGACATAGTTGTGATGCTGACAACGTTGGCACTGTAGGTCAATCTTAGGGTAATTATGACCTGCTGAAAACCGGCTTGCCAATAATGCTGACGTCTTCGCCTTGCAGTACCTGGGGTGGTCAGCGCGGGGAGGAATGGTCGTCGGCTCAAGGACTGGAGTCCATTCTGATCTCCATTCAGAGCCTCATGTCGAACAATCCTTATGAGAATGAGCCTGGATACCAAGGGGCACATGCACCCGAGGATCAAGAAAACAGCCAGGCTTATATTGAAAAGGTAAGTTTGTCCCAGGTGCGATGGTTAACTGTGTGCTTACCTCGCCTGAGATACGTCATGAAACTCTTCGCATTGCAGTTATCCAACCCTTGGAATCGTCATTGGGCATTCAGTCGGACGGAACAGTCAAGCCATCCGAGAACAAGAATTTAGGCGAGGATGATGACTGTGATGACTCGTTCGATGACGAAGACGGCACTTTCTTCGAGCCCTTTGCGGATCTTCGCAAGAGACGCTTCTTATGGTACTTTGACTCCTACATGCAGGCGATCAAAGAAGCAGAACCACAGGTTAGACGCCGCCAGAGATTTGAAACCATGCCTTTTGAGACCGAAGATAATTGCATGAGGGGCCATTTTAATTATCCCGAATTGAGACGACGACTCATCCGCGTAAAGGAAGCCATCCTCAAAGAGATGCACAATTGGCCAATAGAAGGTCTCGAGGCGAAAAAGCAGGAGGCTAGCCTTGCGGTGAGCCTGCAAAGTCAGTACGAGCAGATTGTTGAGGATTTCAAGCATCGCCACAATTTCACAGTGGACTTGCGCCTCGTCCACGAAAACCCGTTCCTCTGGGAATTGATCTACTTTGGTCGCCCCATGACGCAACTTGACGGTGGTGTGTTTAAGATCAAAATCTATCTGAGTCCACGATTCCCGGAAGAGCAACCCCGTGTCGTCGTAGAACCAGAACTCTTCCACTACCGGGTGTCTAAGGATGGAACGTTGTGCTATTTCCCAAAACGCACAGAAGAAATGCGCCATCACATCGAGGCAATCGTGGAAGCACTTGAAGAGGAGTCTGCACCTTACGATCCGCGGACAACCGTGAACCCAGAAGCATCCAAGTTGTTCTGGGGTAGCCCTGAGGATCGAAAGAACTACAACCGTGCACTCCGTCGCTCGGTACAGAAGAGCGTAGAGTGAAGCACTTGCGGGCTCGAAACGCTTCAAGACGACATGTAAGTATCTCTCAAAATATGCTCAACTGTCCCGATGAACTTTGGAGGCTTGGTATCTGGGGTTTGATAACTCGTCTGGAAAATTCAAGTTGCCAAACTGTCTTTTCTGGCGGCGCCAATCTTCTGTCCTTATACCAATCTCAATCCTGTCACCCCCTCCATGGCTCTGCGAAAGCTTTCGGCGACAGGAGACACTTCTCATTTGCCTGGGGCCGTGAGCCCATGATTAGTTTGGACGCAGGCGTCGAAAACCTACGATTGCAAAAGCGGCACGACAGGCAAAAATGACCATTGTTTGCTACGTTTACTTTTGCATCAATTTATCTAGCAATACCAGCCGTTCTAGGAGTTAGATAGTGTCAATTCGCAGAAAAGCAGTCGTGGTCCACATTTTGTAGGCATAGTTGTACTTTATCGGAGCTTTTGTGGGGTGTTCCGAGCTCGTCCCGCAGAAAGATCTCAAGGCGGCACCCGACCTTAATAATCATCTAAATGGCTAGTTAAATGATGCCAACGCCCCCTATCTAAACTCAACCACCAGACGAAAGAAGGGAAAAAGGACTGACCGAGTTCTCGACCTCGCTTTTTCCACCAAACCCGAATTTCTTCGTTCTTCGGTCAAATAAGAAAGAATATCCTTCAATCGATTGACTGCACCCAATGTCTCAGAAGCGGCCTACTTTGGAGCTGGGCTCCGTTCTGGTGGTCGGAGGATGCGGGTTTCTGGGCTGGCACATTGTCGATCAATTGCTCAATTTCCCTTCGGAGACCGATGCCAGCGTTGCCCTCCCGAAACCAGAAGGAGACTCTCGATTCGATAATCCTCGGTTGGCCGATCGGTACCCTAGGTGCCTAGCGAAGGTCTCCGTTCTCGACCTGCGAACAGCCAACAATCGCCTGCCGGGTGCACAGTACTACGACGGCGACATCACGTCCGAAGAATCCCTGCTGGCTATTTTCCGCGAGGTCAAGCCGGATGTCGTCATTCATACCGCGACGGCGAACGTGTTGGAAGGAAATAAGGAGCTGCTGCGCAAGGTCAATGTCGATGGAACCAAGACGTTACTGGAGGTCGCGGGCGGTGATCGTGGTGACTGGGGTGGGAAGTGCAAGGCCTTTGTGTATACGAGCTCGGCCTCCGTCCTGCACGACACACAGAGTGATCTGAAGAATGTGAACGAGGATTGGCCGCTCATTCGGGGCAAGCTGCAGCTGGAGTACTACTCCGATACCAAGGTTTGTTTGGAGACACTTCTTTTGCCGTGCTGAGTTTTACTAACGGACATCAACCTGCCCAGGCCGAAGCCGAAGAAATAGTCTTGAAGTACAACCGTGCTTCACCCTCATCAATGGTGACATGTGCTCTACGCCCCGCAGGTATATACGGTGAGAAGGACACGACATTTACTTTCAAGGTCCTTGAGCACGCGGCCAAAGCATCCCCGACCGTTTTGCGCATGCAGCTCGGTGATAACAACAACTTGTTCGACTTCACATACGTTGGCAATGTCGCCTACTCTCATCTGCTTGCCGCATACCGTCTTCTTGCCACTCAGACGCGCTACGAGTCCGGGCAAGGCGGCCCCCTGGATCACGAGAAAGTAGACGGTGAAGCCTTCAACATCACAAATGACTCCCCCGTGTACTTCTGGGACATTACCCGCGCTGCATGGGCGCTGGCTGGGAAGGTTGTGGAGCCTGGCCAGGTGTGGCAGCTTTCTGAGGATCTTCTGGGGCCCGTTGGCGCCGTCTTAGAGACGGTATTTGGTCTTATTGGCAAGACTCCCCGTTTGACAAGGCGGATTGTCCGGTACTCATGCATGACTCGCTACTACTCCTGCGAAAAGGCCAAGTACCGACTCGGGTACAGTCCAATTGTCTCGGTCCCTGAGGGACTCTCCCGTGCAGTCGGATATGTGCTGGCACGCGAACGACTCCAGTCCGAAAAGAAGGGGCTGTGAAGCGTGGACTGGAAGATTTTAGGGTCGATATGGCGTATATGCATTGTAATATATGATATGACTATTTCTTGTGACATTCCCCTTGGCTTTGTCCTGTTCATAGTTCTTCATGCAAAGCCACACTTGCTGATGCTATTCGTGACAGACATTATGAAGGAATTCCCATACTACCAATCAAGAAGCCAAAGCAGGACATATGTCTTTATTCACATGAATCGCAGCCAGATCTTGTAGACCAGAATCGTTCGCATATGGGCTGAATCAGCTTTCCTGTCATGCCAGTGCAATACACCAACATACTGTCACCACAGCTTCCTGAGCAATACCCGGAGCAACTTGTCCTGCTTCGCAAGATGTCTACTAAAGACTCTTCCTGTTTCCCAGTTATACTTCTCTAACGCCCTGAGACTTGGGAACTTTGTCGGTTTCTTCTTCAAAATACGACAATCGAGAAGGTCTACGATATTGACATATACCTTGGACAAAGCCTGAAATTCCCAAATCAGTATCAAGCCTCCCAACCTTCAAGGCAGCATAGCATACCTTCTTGCATTGCTTGATAGACGTGAATGGAGCTTTCAGGTCCAGCTCCTCGCACAGTTGCTGCCAGCTCTGAAGTCCATCGAGATTCTTTCCAAGTAGTCTATCGTACTCCAGGGCCATGCATCGGTTCCACATCTTGCGCCAGGTCTTTGAGCCTGTCTTCCATTTTCTTTGGCTGGCTAGACGGTTGAACTCATCGCTCGCGGAGGCGTCTGGGTTGGGCTTGAAGCCTGGGAAGTCGGTGAAACGCGCGTGTGTTCGCTGCCATTGCAGAGGTGTCTCGAGGTTGTGCTGTCGCCCGGCGAGGTCATGAATCCTTCGGTGGGAGTGTTGAAGGTTGAGCGTTTGGTCATAGCAAAGGTCTGAAAGCAACCAGGAAGGCTCCATCATCCTGAAGTCTTCATAGATCTTTTTATGGGACTTGGTGGACTAGCTGCCGGAGCTATTGCTTGTCTTAGGGCAGTCAAAGAAAGGCTGCATTCACAGTTGAGTGCGTCTTTGAGTGCGTCTTTGAGTGCGTCTTTGCTAGTTGTCTGACTAATTCATATGACAGTCTTTGGACTGGTCTTCGAGAGTGAGAGCGGACCTGACAGGAAAAGAAAGAACTACCCTAGCGCCATACAAAATTGACGGCAAATGGGTTACCGCTGTGATTCCCACGTCCACATAGTTTCGCATCAAGTCATCTGCTTTCTAACGTGGATTGAGCTGTTCTGCCTCCTGTCTGCTTTGTTTGTCTCGACCAGTCATTGAAATGCAGTTCCCTATCCCCCTGGCCAGCTTCTTGGCCTTGTTTACAAGTCTACAAAGCTGGATAGATGGTTTCTCCAATCCGCCGAAAGGCGCTTTGGGGAATGATGAGACGTTTGACTATGTCGTTGTCGGTGGTGGTACTGCTGGGGTGACTCTGGCGGTCCGTCTGGCTGAGCAGAAACTCCGGGTGGCTCTCGTCGAGGCCGGGAAAACATACGAAGTCAAGTTCCCAATAGCAGCTATTCCTGGCGCTGCCAGTATAGGTGTTGGCTCTGATATTGAGTCTACCACGCCAATTGACTGGAAATTTGTGGCTAGGAATGTCACGGGTGCTAACCACCGTGACATTCATTATCCCAGAGGCAAATGTCTTGGAGGATCGTAAGAGCATCGTGCTACTTTGCCCTTTTCGAGGCAACAGCACAATGGACTGACTTGATATTCTGAACTGCGCAGGTCAGCCCTGAACTTTATGGCCTACCAAAGGTGAGCCAATCCTCTTCGTTCTCTAATACCGGTTCCAGGAAATAGGCTGATAGCTGTTGTGCTAGACCGACTAGGGACTCGATGCAGCTCTGGGCTGATCTTGTTCAGGATCAGAGTTACACTTTTGACAACACTCTGCCCTATTATCAGAAGACCGTTCAGTTCACGCCCCCAGACGCGCTGCGACGCGCTGTAAATGCTACGGCGCAATACAATCCTGATGCCTTCGCTCATGAAGGACAACGCCCACTTCACGTATCTTACCCTGTCTACGCTATGCCCTTCTCGAGTTGGATGAAACTTGGAGTGGAAGAGGTGGGTATAAACGGAACGTTGGATTTCAACAGCGGATCTTTGCTCGGTGCTCAGTACGGCAGCTTTACCATCCGACCGTCTGATGAGACAAGGAGCAGCTCGCAAGCCGCCTTTTTGAGCCCGCTACCTTCATCAACTTACCTGAAAATATATCAGGGCACAACGGCAAAGAGGATACTATTCAACCCACAAAAGCAAGCGTCTGGGGTGCAAGTGAGCGATATACTGCGAACTTTCACGCTCAACGCAAAGCGAGAGGTGATCACATCGGCAGGTGTATTTCACAGCCCGCAGCTTTTGATGGTTTCTGGAGTCGGGCCGGCCGATACTCTTTCAGAAAACGGCATTGATATTGTTCAGGATGCCCCTGGTGTAGGTCAGAATATGTGGGACCATGTTTTTTTCGGACCAACGTACCAGGTAGCTCTGGAGACTTTTACGAAAGTACCAACAGACCTAGGGTATCTCGCATCGCAAATGGCTCAATATATATTCTCTCATGGGGGAGTACTCACCAGTCCAGTCATCGACTACCTTGCATTTGAGAAGATCCCAAATTCCTTTCGTTTGAACTTCTCAGCCCAGACGATCAGGGACCTTTCGTGGTTTCCAGATGACTGGCCGGAGATTGAGGTTGGTCGCCTCGATGTGCTGCTTTGTTGATGCGTAACTGACTTGCTTTTTTCGGACAGTACATCTCATCAGCTGCCTACGCGGGAAATTTCTCGAATCCTGTTGTCTCGCAACCCTCGGGTGGTAAGCAATATGCAACAATCCTGGGCACCCTTGTTGCGCCAACTTCTCGCGGAAATGTGACTATTGCCTCGAATGATACCTCAGATCTACCTATAATCAACCCAAATTGGCTTTCAACGGAGGCGGATCAGCAAATAGCGATTGCAGCATATAAGCGTATCCGTGATATGTTTCACAGCAAGGCCATGGCGCCGATTGTTGTGGGAGATGAGTACTGCCCCGGGAGTCAGTATCAGACGGACGCAGAAATCCTCGAGGTTATTCGCAATACAGTGATGACTATATATCACGCTGCATGTACTTGCAAGATGGGAACCAAAGACGATCCTATGGCCGTCCTCGATAGTCGGGCCAGAGTCGTTGGTGTCGATAGGTTGAGGGTTGTGGATGCCAGTGCATTTCCCATCCTGCCGCCTGGACATCCCCAGGCTACTGTCTGTAAGTAGCAAGAATCCTTCCTCCTGCTGTGCTCATTAACTAATCAATTAGCAGATATGCTTGCGGAGAAGATTGCATCAGACATCATCTCCTCATTAGCCTGATATCTCTCAGCAAAAGATTCCAGGCATAGCACTATTTTGCCACAGAGGTAGATATCATATAAAGTCCTGTAGATATATATATCCATGACATCTTCCTGATCTGTTCTGTCTTGAGCAGGGAAGATCTGTGTGAAGCTTTATCAACAGGTGTCCCCTAAAACTTGCCAATATACATATTTGATGTTCGATATACTTTGAGAAGACGATGGCATCAATTGACTTTAGACCTTGTTCTAGAGTCCTATGTATTTTCAAGACTCAAGCCAAAAAGCGCATACTGTTGAATGCTCAATACCAGCATGCAAATTGAAAGGATTGAGTCCCATATCTCGGAGAGTAAAGCGGCCTGCAACCCTCCATGGCGGTTTGACGACATGATACGTTGATTGATCCACACAAACCGCCGATTCCATCCCTTTGTGACACGGCGACATCAACAATCATGATTCGCGGGCTCGTTATACCATCCCGGCGGAGATAGACTAGAGTAGGGAGTCATGGGGGATATTCGCATGGCATGGAATCGGTCCGTGGGTAAGAGGACTCCTTAGGGACGAGTAATATGACAGGTTAAAGTCGATCAGCAACGACCTGATAATAATGACGAGGGTTACACGCGTTGACAATGAAGATCATGAATTATTTCTATCACTCTAAAGAGAGGTAGTCTAGTCTACTCTGTACGTATGGAGGAAATTAGGATGCCAGTCATAATCTAGGAAGGTGACCTCGTTTGACCAGGCTGAATGATATGGAGTCCAACAGTTGGCCCATTGCTCCCTGGGGGAGACGTTCAAGTGCAGGATAGAGTATTTGTGCTGTGGATTAGGTATAGAGTCTACCTACATAAGGTGAAACCTACTTACTAGGGGTTCTTAATTATGTGGAGGAAGAGCTCCCCATCTCGTCCAGTCATACTCCAGTATCTGGCTGTATGTCATTCGTGCCCGCAAGAGAATGCTGATCGGCGTCCGGCTAGGGGTCTCTGGGGTAATGATGGACGGTGCCGTTTTGGAGGGTTGCGATGCCGACTTGCTGGGGTTGGAGATGAAGATCCTGGAGGACCCATGGAATTGGAGGCAGGCAGGGAGGAGGAAAGTTTGGGTCGCGGACGACGGATGTTGAGAGAGAATATTCTAGCGAACTTTTGAGTCAATTCTCGTTCATTGTAATTCGTTCTAAAGATGAGGATAAGCTTAATAGGCTTTGCTGAGTATTGAAGGATTGACGTTAAAGAAGGCGTTAGGATTATGGGGTTGCTGCTTTTAGATAGGAGTATGATGGGTCAGATTCAATGCTTTCTTCGTCATGGATTACAATCTGATTACTCTTTGAAGTACGGAGTACGTTACATAGTTAGTAACGAAGTTGGGATTGGATGCGTCATGGGAGAAATCATGCAGAGGACGTAGGTAGGTAGGTAGGTAGGTAGGTAGGGAGGTACGTACGTACGGAGTGGGTGAGTGAGCGACAGAATGGATGCTCGCAGCAGAGATATGGAGTGTTTCCCCGCCCTTCTACCCCGCAGAGACCGCCAACTGGTCCTACACTCTTACTCCTACACCTACACCACCACGCTCAACAACCTCTAAAGAAGGCAATTTTCAATCACTATGATGTTCTCCACGGCATACTGGAATAACCTGATTGCTTCAAACATGAGATAACCCAGGAATACAACGCGAAACATTGTTCAACACTGGAGGCCAGTAGGAATCATCTCCGAGCAATCCGCCCGATGGTGGCCAATGGCCACGAAATTACTCTGTGTACACCTTTCAAGAACTCCAATAATAATAGATAGATTAAAAGGGTGTTTCCCTCATGGGTTATTGCTATGACTACCATGGCTCGATCGGCAGATCATAAACAGACGACTTCATCCTTTATAATGGCAAACATCCAAAAAGTAATACCCTTGCATAAGCACCGGGGCATGATTCGTCCTTCGCCTCACTGGTTTATTTGGTCGATCCTCTAGACTAATCTCTTGAGAAGTGTCAGAGTCAACTGGCTCATTCCAGTCAAGTTATTTTCCTAAGAGGCGATGCCCCTGGATTGAGCTAGGTCAAGTGCTCTGGGGAGAACATGAGATCCATGGGACGAAACGGCCCATGACGAGAGTTGACGTTGCAGGTGTGCCCCGATCAAATCAGCAGCTAGCATTTGTGTCTACTTATGCAAGATGAGTTAAGAGAGTTCAGTAGATACCATAGGTAAGGTAGTTCAAGTTAGTATCCCCACCTAGGAAGAAAGAACAGACGGACAGACTGCCAGAAAAGGATGTCAACGTGCCTAGTGGCTATTTTTGTGTAGGGAGAAGAAAGTATGAAGTAAGAATAAATCCTAGCACAGTAAGGACATGCAGATCTAGATTCCACAGAAGAGGGACCGGGGTTGGGAGGTTTGGGATTAGCACGGCATGGATGTTTAATGAATGCACGCATCGTCATCTAGTTTACTACCCACAATGGAGAGATACAGACGGACCAACGCATAGCGGCCATTTGAAGAATGACAAGAGGTGGCGGCCAGTGGCTGTTGGGGTAGGTCGTGTGGTCGGAATGATATCCCTTGAGGGGGGAGACAGTCACATAGTAAGAGAAGCAACCATGTGAGAAGAGTTGTCCAGGTGGGAAGGATTTTGGATGACTGAGTCTTCTCATTATGACACGGAGAGTTAAAACCCCTTATTCAAGTAGATAAAATACGAAAACATCACATAGGCTCTCTTGGATAGAACAAACGATTTCTAACTTACCGAGACTGGTTTATAAGTTTATAACCGTACAATAGTAGAGTAACTAACCATGAGAATGCAATCATGAGATAGCTAGACTCCAAAGTCAAGACGATAACATCGTGCCATCGGCTAGTCTATCACAAGTGGACCGCCTATTTGCTGATCAATCAACTTCAGAAACATCAAACCAATTGTATTGCCTGGATAGAATCATGTCGAGACTAAGTTTCTCGTCCTATGGGTTTAACCTTGTTGGTATTTCTACTTTTTAGTACAAAAATAATGAAAAGTGGACTAGAATCTTGAGGAGGCCGTTTTCCCTCGATAAAGTAAAACAATAGAGAGGGAGAGGGAAACTGTAAGGTATCCAAGTGCTGCAGTGCTGTTGCGTTTTCCCGCCTTCAGTCAGAGTGTTTCGTCTTGTTTCGTCTTTCTCTTCGGCTTCTTCCCTTCCGCGTCCATCCTCAACTAACCTCACTTCTTTTTCTCTTTCGAACTACCTTATCTATTTTCTGACCATCATCAATTCTTTTCGACGATTGTGATTTTATTGCTTCAAGTTTTCCACACAGCATCCAACTTCTGATTGAGTCAATCACCTCTCCTGAGGGTTGACTCCGTCGATCACCCTAGTTTCGCGTTTACACCTCTCCGTCGCGCCATTCCCCGCATAGCCGCTATTCTCCGTCCAATTTCACTCCTCCTTCGACCTGACCCAGCCATGGCCCGTTAGTCCTGCGGATGCATTCATAACACCGCACGAGGGCACCGGCTCTGCCCGGCAGACGCTCTGCTCGGCTTACTGTACACTTTCGGTTCATTTGGCTCGCTTGATTCTTCCTCGCGCGCTGCACTCACAACACGTCGTCTACGTCGCTCTCGGTCCCCAATTCGGTCGGGTGGACCTATCAGCATGGCGGGAAATGGCACACCCAGTGCCCAGTTCCTTGCTCCCCCGGCCGTTACTGCCTTGAGGCAGGAGGCTCGGGGGATCGACCCGAAATTCCCACCCATGACTCGTTCCCTTAGCGAGGATATGCGGGAAGAACGCGAGGAGTTGAAGGAGGCGGCGGAGCAGACCTTGAACGTCATCGTGGATTTGGATCTGGACGGCCGCATCAAATGGGTCAGTCCATCATGGCGACAAGTGGTGGGGACATCTCCTGAATCGTTAGAAGGGCGAATGATTTCGGAGTTCCTGGTCGACAACAAGACTGCCTTCCACGATGCAATTGAGTCCATGAAGGAAGATGACTCTCGCAGTCGCTTTATTCGCTTCGGTGTGAGGATGGGCCCCGAGTCAATACTGAAATACTCGCCTGAGCCCCGACCAGTCGATACGGTGACAGAAGAAAGCAGTGAGGGCTCTCAACCGTCGAAGGAAAATGAGAACTACCATGACGTCTTGAGCATGGAAGGGCAAGGCATTATGGTATTTGAGCGGACGCCAGATGGGACCGGTCATGTAGGTTTCCACTCATTTGCAACATAACGTGTTAACCGCAGAATGACAGACTAACGAAACTCTGATTTCAGACAATGTGGATGCTACGGCCTTTCCATCAACCCCGGGAAGTGACTATTGATCTTCCTCCTCTATTGGTGGAGTCGTTGGGTGTCGGTGCTGAAGTACTGGCGAACTACTTGACAACTCTCGCCGAGGCTGCGGCGAATGAACCCGATCCCTCGAAGTACCCTGCGCCCAATCCGGTACTCTGTCGCATCTGTGAGCGTCAGATCACCCCTTGGTGGTTCGAGAAACACTCCGATCTCTGCCTTCAGGAACATCGGGCAGAGATGGACGTCCAGATCGCTCAGGAAAATCTTAACGAGCACCGTCACGCGATTGTGAGAGTCCTAGATGCATTGGAGGCTCGACAAAGCAGGCCTCTGGCGGGCGAAGCGCCTTCCCCGACACCGCAGCCGGAGTATAAAGGATTAGCAATTGGGCCATCACCCGTTGTTTCGGCACCCTCTTCTGGAAATGTTTCAAACTCTAGCTCGGCTCCATGCACTCCCCCGCGGTCCCGCGAACATTCAGCTTCGGATGGCGGCCATTCACGCGGTCGGTCATTTGCAGTTCGGCGACCGTTGACTCGGATTGTTGAGCTGATTCTCGATCTGTGCGACACAGCTCTCGAAATTAACATGCCCGTGATCAAAGAGCCCCGCGGGGACAGCATGGACGATTTCCGAACTCTCTCACCGCAATCCGAATCTCGAATCTGCCAAGTCTTGCAGTGGCAATCTCCCAGTTCCAACACTTTGGAACAGGAGCAAGGTCTCGCTGCTCTAAGCGCTGACACGGAGCAGGTCTGCAAAGCAAAAGTTGACGCAGTTATCCGCCATCGCAAAATCGTCGAATACGCAGAGCGAATTCGCATTGAGTATACGGTGATGGTGGAAGACTGTATTGCAGCTGCCCTTAGTAAGGCCGAACGTATCGCTGCTGGCCAGTTGAGCGATTCCACTTGCCCATCGGAAGATGAACTCCCGCCTGAAAACGCTACTGCTCCATTTGCGCCGGCTAATGACAGTAGCACTGCCGTCGCTCCTCCCCTGTCACCGCAGCCTGTGACCCGGCAGCCAACTCCGTCGACATCTGCATTGACCATGTCTATGCGCAATGCATCCGAACGCTTCCAGTTCCCGCACACTGAGGGTAGGTCCTCGTCGGTTGCCGTCTCTACAGGATCAAACAGCCCGATGGAATGTCCTACTCCCCGGTCGCACAGAAGTACCGCGGGATTATTAGGCACATCTCAACCTTCTCGTCGGGGGCTCTCGATGGTGGATCTCGATGCGGGAGAAATGAGCGATAGCAGTGTGCTTTCTTCTGCTTTTACCGGAGCCGTACGGACTGAATCTCCGGCATCCGACCGGAGCTTGGAGAGAAAACGCAGAAGCTTGGTGCTCCCAGGGTTGTCCAGCTCCCCTCGCCGCCAGCCCTCGCCCGCCCGAATGTCGACCCCTCACTCGCCCTTACGCATGCCCAAACCTCGGCTCTCCAGCGGGGCTGAAAGCCTGCCGTCGCCCATAGTTTCACCTTCCACTCACGCGAGTGAACTAGCGCATTATCACTACCGCCATCATCGACGTCAGTCATCAGCAACTTCGTCTGACGTGACGAAGCCCCCGGTTTCTCCTCACCTGACATCTGCCAGTCAGCCTCAACCCCGTCCAGCGCCCCCGTCGATCAAAGATTTCGAGATCATCAAACCTATTAGCAAAGGCGCCTTTGGCAGCGTCTATCTGTCGAAGAAGAAGTCGACTGGAGAATACTTCGCGATCAAAGTTCTCAAAAAAGCCGACATGGTTGCCAAAAATCAGGTAACTAATGTCAAGGCTGAACGTGCCATCATGATGTGGCAGGGCGAAAGCGACTTCGTTGCCAAGCTATATTGGACGTTCTCGAGCAAAGACTATCTCTATCTGGTCATGGAGTATCTGAATGGTGGCGACTGTGCTTCCCTGGTCAAAGTCCTGGGCGGGCTCCCAGAAGATTGGGCTAAGAAGTATATAGCCGAGGTGGTCCTCGGAGTAGAACACCTGCATAGCAGGGGCATTGTCCATCGTGATCTGAAGCCGGACAATCTACTGATCGATCAAAAGGGCCACCTCAAACTGACCGATTTTGGCCTGTCCCGTATGGGCTTGGTTGGACGCCAGAAGCGCGTCCTCAAAAGTTTGAACGAGCCAGCCCCCGACCTTTTGAAGCAGGGTCCATTCCCTCGTGCGACATCTATTGCGTCCTCTCGGTCGGCGTCGTTCGATTTTCAGGCCCCTGGTTCGCCAGGATCAACACCACTCATGACCCCCGACCTCGCTGGTAGTCTGAACCAGCCATCGTACTTCAGCCTTAACCAGAGCGGTCTCAGCCGCCAACCATCGCGTCGGGCATCCGGCTATCGCAGTGACAGTGGTGGCAGCGAAAATTTGAGCGCTATATTCCGAAATTTCTCTCTTACCGAGGGCAACGAGACTGCTTCTTCTTTACTGCCATCTTCCTTACCTGTCCCGGTACCATCGTCCAGTAGCGTAGCCGAAGAAGAGAGTCAGAGTGAAGCCGGCGAGTCTCCCCGCTTGTATCCACTTCAGCCGACCTTAAGCAATTCGGTACCATTCAGCACGCCCCCCCAGCAGTCGATGATGCCGCCTCTTATGGCGCTCTTTGACCCCGAAGATCATAACAGACGATTCGTCGGCACTCCGGACTATCTGGCACCTGAGACTATCAATGGACTAGGCCAAGACGAAATGAGCGATTGGTGGTCCTTGGGCTGCATCATGTTCGAGTTTCTCTTCGGCTATCCCCCATTCAACGCCTCCACTCCAGACGAAGTGTTCGAGAATATCCTACACCGGAGAATCAATTGGCCGGACGAGGCTGAAGAGCTAGCATCCCAGGAAGCAATCGATCTCATGAACAGACTTATGACTCTAGATCCTCGCGAACGCCTCGGAGCCAACGTTGAGGACAAATTCCCGAACGGAGGGGCGGAAATTCGCAGCCACCCTTGGCTCTCAGATATCAACTGGGAGACTCTACTGGAGGATAAAGCACAGTTTGTGCCGAACCTTGAAAATCCCGAGGACACCGAGTACTTCGACGCCCGTGGCGCCACTCTACAACCCTTTGCCGAAGAATTAGAGGAAGGGCCTTCCTCGCAACCTGTCACAGCAGCAGACCGCCCTCACGACGCGCTGTTCAAGGTCCGCTCGCAGGTCAATTCGATGAAGCGGCCCTTGATGCCTCTCCACATTCCCCCGCATGTTCGTGACTCGCGTAGCAGGAGACTGAGTGAGCCAGCCTTGGCCGACGACTTTGGCAGCTTTAACTTCAAAAATCTTCCCATGCTGGAAAAGGCCAACAAGGATGTCATCCAGAAGCTGCGCCAGGAGGCTTTGCAGGCCCAACAACGCCAATACAGCTCTTCCATTGCTCAAGCAATTCCACCAACGCAGGGTTCTGCAGCCCCGTCCGGCCCTTCGCTGGAGGGTAGCCCGTTGCCGATGTCACTACAACGAACCTTGTCTCATAATAAAGGCAACAACCGACCATCGTCGCCTTCCAGCTTGAGCCAAGCTAACTCCTCTCCGAGCCGTCCTTCCCAGCCTTCATCCCCACTTCTTGTGCAATTCAGCACAGGCAACAACCATGAGCGCAGAAAGACGTCGGGATCATCGTCGACGAATTCTCATCAGTCTAGCGGGTCTTTTGCGACCGGCAGCACTGATCAGGGCCGCATGGCAAATATCAAACTAGGCTCATCTGCATCGTCTCCCATTAAAATCGGTCGAGGAGGGACACATTCGCCGGATAAAACGCCTTCGGGCCAACGACAGGGCAGTGTCCCAACAACCCGAGCGAGATCGCAAACGATCGGATCCCAAGATGGAGAATTATCGTCCTCTCTCGCAAAGGAATCGTATGTCGCAGGTCATTACAAGCGCCGCAGTCAGTTGTTTGATATATCACCTTCCTCGTCAGACAATGAGGACCCTCGTACGAAAGCTTTGCTTAAAGTCCAGCGCCGTCGTCAGAGCTCAAGACGCCTGTCCCAGATCAACATCCTTGATGGTCCATTCTTCCGGCCTTTGGACGTGCTTATATGTGAAGATCATCCAGTTTCAAGGATGGTGATGGAACGCTTGTTTGAGAAACTACGCTGTCGGACAATCACCGCAGTGAATGGTGCAGAGGCGATGCGCTACGCCCTGAGTGAAGTTCAGTTTGATATCATCATGACTGAGTTCAAGCTACCCCAGGTGAACGGAGCGGATCTCGCCCGCATGGTACGCGAAACACGCAGTGCCAATCGGCATACGCCAATCATTGCGGTGACTGGATATTTGAAGGATTTACCTGAAACACATCATTTCGACGCGCTTATTCAGAAGCCCCCAACCTTGACCAAACTCACCGAGGCTTTGTGTAAGTTTTGTCAGTGGAAACCTCCACCGAAGGATTATAGCCCCTCTCAGCCCTTCGCTGGCCAGCCATCCGCGCTTCGTCACGCTGCTCTCGCCGCCAATGCAGACCAAAGCCCTAGCTCGACAACATCCTCTGGCTTCGCAGTCGTACCTTCAAGCTCGTACCGAGGCTCGAGCCGGGAGGATTCTATCGGTAGTAGCTACTTCGGAGATATGGATTCCATCAAGGCCGAGGAGCCTCCTGTAGTTGTGAGTCGCCCCAAGGACGAGTGGATGTCCAGCCAACCAGAAGGACTGGGCATCTCGGACGATTCAACTCCCAAAAGTGCGACGGATTCCGAGTCCTGTCCTAGCTCCAATGCAGTTCCATTTCCGCATTTACTCCATGCCGCTTCGGCTCCCGCTGCCATGGAGCCATCTGGAAATGCGACACCTCGCAAACAACGTTCCAGCGAGTCCATCCGCGCGAAGAGACAGTCATTGGAAAAGAAGCGCTACGAGTGCGCCGAGTCTGGCGATGACGAAGATGAGGAGCTTGGAAATGCCCATGTGCGCACGCCTAGCTCGAGGTCTCGTTCCCACCGACCGGTTTCTAAGCTGGGGGTAGAGATGATGAGGACCAACAGCCGGGGCAGTGTGGTCAGCGGCAGCGAAGAACTGCTGAGAAAGGAGCGCGAGGCATTGGAAAGGGGCAAAAATGGAGAGTCTGAGAATGCGATTGAGAGCGGCGAGGAGCCGACCGCGTCGTCTCCAAGCAACTGTGATGTGGAGGACAGGTTCGACAGACTGCAGATCTCCGACAACACGATAGAGGAGAGACCCGAAGAGGAAATTAGCCCGAGACACTCGCCATTTCCAACAGATCTCAGCTCAACTCCGTCTGCAGCGACGCGGCCGAAGAGACCGTCCTGTTCAGAACACGACAGGGGGATCACCGAGATTTATAGAGGGACTGCCAGCCAGTCTTCCGCCGCAAAGTCCAGTACAGAAACTCTCAAGAAGGGCCAAGTCACTCCTCCGATCATCGTGTCCAAGGAGGACGAACCCAGCGCTTCCGCGATGATCCTAAACACACCATCGCCCAGAATGTCAAAGGACAATTTAGGCACCGATGCCGACGATTATGATCGGACTGCTGACTCCGAAGCCACGCCTCGACCTCGACATACCCCTTCCCCAAATCTAGATCTTGATCATACTCCGCGACCATCTGAGCGATAGACCCACGGCAATGCCAGTGACCGGAAAGAACAAATAGAAATCATGTTTTCTTGACAGTTCTCTACGTGGCAAGGCATTGCATTCCAACCTGCTTTACGATGGCGCATCTTCTTTGCATCACCAAAGACCTGTTTCAATATGCATCTACATTGTCAAATTGTCCTCTCTTATCAAGAGTGTCACTTTTACTCTCGTCACTTGATTTTCGTCTCTCTTTTGCTTTTTTACCTGATTTGTCAAGGCTAAGCGGGTGTTGGGGGTTTTGTCATCTCACCATGTGACCATTGTTTCGTTTCGTTCCTTGGGTTTTTTTCCATTCATCTCTCTTACCGCCAACTTGCATCACTTACGATCTCAGCATCTCTTTTGTACGATTTTCCTTACTTCTTTCTTCAGACCAAAATTGTGTACTTAGGGCTCACAAAAGCAGAATCAAAGCTTTTGGAGGTGCGGGAATTTATCCGTCGACTCGAGAGACTCGGACTTGCTCAATGTGCTAGTAAGCTGTAATTACGGCAGCGGTCCTGAAGAGATAAATGCCTTATTTCGCCTTATGCCACATTCTGGATAAGGGATTGTATATCTGAATATGTAGATACATGTAAAGTCTAGTAAGTCACAGAGGGAGCAACATGATCGTTCAAAGCCCTTAGATGGAACCGACATCGAGTCCATTTCAGATCCAAAGAGAACGAACACTCCGTACATATCTCGTTCGACAGCATCGACACATGAGGGTGGGTATTATGGGGTTTTGATTTAATAGGAAATCGTATTAAAAAAAGGATAGACTGTATTCACAGGTCGAGAAAAGAAGATTCAGGGATAGGCTGGATGAGTTGTGGTATGTGACCAGCAGTTCGGGACAAGTGATCTATATGGAAGGGGTATACAGTTGTGGTGCGATCAATGTCCCGTCGGCTGCCGGTTGATAGTGGTACCCCGGTCATCCGTCGAGCGAGCAGAGGGTGAAACAGTGCGGATCTGAGACAGCGCCGGGCCGATGTCAGACCGCCCCTGTTCCATCATGTCCTCCTCCTCGTGGACGGGGTGTGTGCGATGGCGGAAGAAGCGGTTGCGGCTGATGGAGGAGATACTGTGGCCGCCGTGGGAGTCGGTGGAGCGGCGGCCATCGGAACCAGTGGCCGCGTGGACGCTGTGGCCGGAGTTGGAGGTGCGGGTCTTGGACAACGAGGCGCGGCTCCTGCGCTCTTCCTCCTCTTCCTCCTCTGCTTCCTGGATGCGCCGTTCGTCGTTCTCGCGGTTCGCGAGGCGGACGACTTCGTCAATGTGGCGGCTGCGGCCTTCAAAGACATCGCCCATGACATCCATGGAGGAGACATCGCGCATGCCGAGTGAGAAGTCGACGTGCTTGCGGGAGATGGATTCGCCACGAGCGCGCGCGGCAGCGGTATTCATCCCTTTGCGGAGAATCGAAGGGTGGCGATTGGCAGTGCCGGTGCCTGGCTGGTCGTGGTACCCCTTTTCGCTGAGAGGTGTAGCTGGGGGCCGGCCATCGCTGGTCCCGGGTGGGGGAGCGAATTGCTGGTTCTGGCCGTTGTAGCGAACGTGAACGGGGAAGTCGACGCTCGCACCCTGGAGGTTCATGCGTGGGCCCTCGATGCCGATCTCCTGCAGGGCAATCATGAGCATGCAGATAAACTTGTTGCGTCGTTGCAGACGCAGGCCTTCATTCTGCCAGTTGGATTTGTAGAAAAAGACGACGTTGAGAGTCACCGAGAAGTTTTCGGTGACCTGGCGCATTTCAGTGAGGATGTTGGTCTGGAACTCGCGCTTTTCACTGCGGACAAACTCCAGCAGGCGTTGGCGCAGTGCGTCGATCTGTTCGAGTGTCGTGCCGTATTTGATCACGATGGGGATGGCTTCGGCGAGAGCGCCCGAGCGACGTTGGTTCAGGATGAAGAGAGTATTGAGGTAACTGTTGGGCGCCTGGACGACGTGGCCCTGCATCTTCTTGAACTCGGTATACAGGAGGGATATCTGCTTGACAAAGTAGTCGTCACCGAGACCAGCATCTCCGGCGTTACCGTAGATAGTGACACGGTCTCCCACGTCGAAAGGGTGCTTGACAAAAACGAAAATGACGGATTGGAGGAACTCCTGTGCAGTGGCGGAGAACAGCCAAGACAATGCAAGGATACTAGAGCCTGCAGAGGTAAGTACACCAGCGGCCGATGTGGAAATCAGCGACAAGAAGACAATGAGTGCGATGACGATGACGAAGAATTCCAGCACATTGTCAAGTCTCGATACGACCGAATCGAGATCTTTCAAAGATGCGGTGATCGATTTACGCTCCCGTCCGATCTCCACGCAGACTGCCTCCAGCTCTTCCATGGAGATATCGCCGTTCATATCCTTGTCGAACATGGTGAATGCGGCCTCGGCTTCCTCGTTGTTGTCGAATGCCTCTTTCAAATCCCCGGAAAACACGGTTTCAAAACCATCTCGCACAAAGGTGCGGTAGAGCCGTCTCGCCAGAACCTGACAGCCGGTAGTCGTACGCAGCAGGGTCAAAACAACCTGGTAGGGGTGGCTGCTGCTTGTAGCCTTGCGGCCGGTGAAATCAGCGGCGACTGCACCCGCCACATCCGTGACTCTGTTCAGGGCGCCCTTGGCAATACGCTGCGCCTTTCCGGCATATTGCAACGGTGTCTTCGTTCCGCTGCCACTCTGATCATTCTTCTCCTCGAATTCGTCATCATCAGCCTCAATCTTTGCTTTTGAAAAGTCATACAGCTTGGTGAGACTGCCAATCTGGAACTTGTTGATTTCAATCCGATCAGCATAGGTACGCAAGTGGAAGCTGATGGCGATGAGCTGAATGATAATCTTTTCGATAAGGTTCAAGACCGTCCAGACGAAAATGGAGATGATGATCTTGTTGACAGAGTTTTCCCAGCTGCGGGTGGCGGAATTTCCATCAACGTGGTGATTCTTCATGGTGGGCAAGAACGAAATTTCAACGCCCAACCACCAGAAGAAGAGTGTCGCATGAAGCTCCAACTGCTTAGCCAAGTCACGCCATTTTTTCGCATTGTTGGTGAAGATACTCGCAAGCAACGCCACAGGGATGGGAATGAATTTAGCCACGATCTAGATCGAGTCAATGGTCTTTCGAGGGAAAGAATTGAATAGGAGAAGATACGTACTCTACCAGCCCAAAGTGTCAACCAGACAATCTCCAGCCAGACGGAGAACCAAAGCAGAGAGACACCTCCAACATTGGCATCAGGAAAGGCCAAAGCCCCAACAAGCAAGGGAATGAGAAGGACCACAACAAGCGGGACGATATAGGTGATATAGCGAACGATGAAGCTCGACTCATGGACCTTCTTAATGAACTTGGATATCTTTGTATTTGGATTTTCAGGCGGGTTGTAGACGGCAGCCTTCTCGTGCAGTGGATTCGTGGCTTCATCAAATTCATCGACATTGCGAGAGCGATGCGAACGAATTCGCGAGATGGACTCCGCCTTGCTTCCCTTTTCCGTCTCCTCATGGGTCGAACGAGATGCGACACGCTCCGCCTCAAGCAGAGCCAGGTCATCCTCTAGACGCAGGGATCGTTCCCGCGCGGCAGAAGGTGAGCGCAAGGGTAATCTCTGAGTGTCATCATAGGAGGTGTCAACCCTGAGGTGATTGTGGTTACTGACGGCAGAGCCATCATGGACATAGGTGCCATCATCGGACGCGGAGACGTCAACATCATCCAACCTCTCTTTTCTCTTTTCGTCTATATATCTAGGAGCAGGGTGCTCCTCGACGGGGGTGGACATACTAGCACCAGGCTAGATATAGATACTCGGGAGAACTTTAAAACCAATCGATTAAACTGAAAACAAAGTTAGAACCTTGACTTATAGAGCGAAAGCAGTAGTAGATGGTCAGGGATCAATGAGGGGCCATATAATAAGCGATAGCAGATTCTTAAAAAAGAGCAGAAAGGAGATTGATGAGACCGACCAAGAGCAACGGGGAAGACCAAAGGGGGCAGTCCCTTGAGAGACAGGGAATTAATTCAAGCAAGTTGTATGCAGGTAAGATTGAGCGTGGAAAATACCTCTTGAAAAGAAATGGGCACAGTTGAAAGTGCAGAAAAAGATAAGATAAGACGAGATGAGATGATATACCTGTCAAAAGAACGACAACCGACAAGAAAGAGAGCGGATCACAGTTTAAGGATAGGAGAGTGGAGGTTATTCGAGTGGCCGATGAGCCAGCATCATATTTAGAGAAGAAAGATAGCGAGAGAAGGAGCTTTTAATCTACTTGACAAGCGACGGAATTGAGGAGAAACGGCGATCGGACGGGAGGACCCAGAGGAGACCAGCTCGAGTAAGAGATTTTCAAGTCCAGGCCTTTCTCGGTTGATTCAAGGCTGGGGGGGTTGCCTCCGCAAGAATGATCTGATTCGATACGTGAAGAGATCTGTGTGTTCAGTCTCTATATCAGACCGTGGTGGGAGATATTTTGGGTGAGTGGTCCCTGGACCCATATAATATATTCATTCATGGACCCATAGAGAGCATGGCGATGGGTCTTCGGCGACTCTTCGCCGTAATTGGAGACAATAATCGTAGACTCAGAATATATCAATCTACTACGTCCTAGGTCTTTTTTTCCTCATCATACACTGTCAATGAGAGGGCTACCTCTATGTTCAATAAATTATTATTATTGCAGTGTCAGCCATGCAATTTCTCTAGGTATCAACGTCATGTAAGGGCCTTTTGGTAATCCATGCAAAGAAGACGTGGCCACTGCCAAGCAACGCCATCGACGCCACCTCAGGCACTTATGGTCTCCCATTCGAGACACTTGGTGGGGCTATTAGGAAGATTGCTTTGGAGAGGTGGGAGATGACGATGCCCGGCCCAGTTTTCATAACAAATCATCGTCAATAGGGAGTCTCTCAGGATTCTAGCATGAAGCTCAGATGTTTTAGTATACAGAGTACCTTATGAAAACCTATATCTTCAGTGACAGTAACTAAATGGATATACCTACAGGAGGTATGCTCATCGGCTACGGAGTGCTCCGTCCGTACTTAAGTAAAAACCGACAAGGACAAGCGGATGCTCCACCCCCAAGGAAAGCCACAAAAAAGTTTGTTTTAATGCAGGGCTGCGCGTCTCATAAGTATTATTACTATGGCTCTTAAGACCCTCACAGCATGGAAGGTTTTTAATATCTAAATATATAGTTGGACGGCTATTCCAGATATTTATTAGGCTATTACCGAAGCACTGTCCCGACAATATGTATCATAACAACAGTTCTTTTGCTTCAGGATAAACCTAGTAAATTGCAACGAATGAGCAGGCCCAGTCTCTAATTCCCGGCAGCCTTTGACATCATTTGCATTGACGTGGCTCACCCCGCCTTCCGAAGATCTACAGACCCTTGTCTACTAAGTACTTTTCGATCTTGGTGATTCCGTCGTTCAGTACTATGCTGTAACCAGCCAAGGTAGTCGACTCGAATTGTTTGGTTGTCGTTATTGTACGGAGAAGTTCATCACATGTTGGACAGATGTCTCGCAATACACCTTGTTTGGAAGAACTGATAATGCGATAAACCTGACCTGTGCACTCCGTAGTCCATACGACCTCCGCGTTGAATCGGCGACTATCCTGTATCCTGAGAAGGCAGTGATGCGCTCCTCAGTCTGGGGTGTCGAGAAAATTTCCTACGGAACCAAGGACTACCCAGAAGACCGTTTAGCTATAGATAGTACATAAGTGAGAAATGCGATGAGCTCCTTCTGCACGCCTTGTTGAAGTCCAGATATGCTTTGATAAGTCTTGGTCTGTGCTTATCACGACAAACACAGCGGAATAATGTGGCTGGGCTAGCATGGACCCCTTGTACTGAGGCCCCGGGAGCTCCTCCATCGGCAGGACGTGTAATAAATATCCTACTGATCCCCACATTCCATTGAGAAAGCGGCACGTGGTAAGAGGGTAGGTAAATGTTCAGACACACCATGACAAACTCTACAAGTTCAGAGGTTGCCTGATGCATTAATGGGGTGCCTCTTATGAGGCGTTTGTAACCCGATAAACAAACAAAGCTCTAGGCTTAGTAGGATCCGCGGGCAAACCACTTTACAGCAAAGACAAGCGCTGATTGGCTACTCGTGGGGTTGTTGATTGTTGACGGCAACGGGTAGGCGCAAACCATCAGGGCACCAATGCACCTTCCTGAACTATCTACCGACCGCCTTGGAGACTGTTGTCTTCTCCCTCTCGTTCTTCACCTCCTCTTCATCAATACTCTGCTATCTTCTTTTCGCCAGATTCAGTCTGTCGTCTCAAAACCGGCTATCAGGAGTCGTCTTCTCTTCTCCTTTTGAAGTCTGCGTTGAATCATCACCATGCGAGGCGAGGTATGCCCCCTTCTCCCCCGCACGTTCGCCCCTCCTGAACCATAACTTGGGATGGCCTGATCCGTGTCAACGTCCAAAATATCGACCACGGGCTTCTTTGTTACATGGAGATTCTGACGTATCTTGTCGCGGTATTTTAGGTTTGCCATATCCATATTGGCCAGGCTGGTACTCAGCTTGGTAACAGTGCCTGGGAACTGTGAGGACTCACCGCTTTTTGTTCTGCTGACACTATCGCTTATGATGGTCTTTGGGTGCGATTGTGGGCTAATAGACGTGCTTGTCATGCAGGTACCTCCTAGAGCATGGTCTCAAGGCTGACGGTCGTCTCGATCCCGAGGTGCCTGAATCGCACAACAACGGAGGCTCTTTCGAAACCTTCTTCACCGAGACGAACAGCGGCAAATACGTCCCTCGCTCTATCTTCGTTGATCTTGATCCCTCGGTGCGTCACACCTCAGATCTGAGTCCAGAATCGGATGGAAGATGAACATCTACGCTGACTGTAGTAGCCTATTGACGAGATCCGCACCGGCACCTACCGCCAGCTCTTTCACCCCGAACTCTTGATTAGCGGAAAGGAAGATGCCGCCAACAACTGTGGGCCGAAGGTTGTATTTGGAAGAAGAGTAAGGGCTAATGCATGGCAGATGCTCGTGGTCATTATACCGTTGGCAAGGAACTCGTGGATAGCGTCGTTGATCGAGTTCGTCGCGTTGCCGGTAGGCTCCATCCCACGTCGCTAATCGGAATGAATTTCTCACTAATTTTCAACAGACAACTGCAATTCGTTGCAGGGGTTCTTGATCTTCCACTCCTTTGGCGGTGGTACCGGTTCTGGCTTTGGTGCACTGCTCCTGGAGCGTCTTTCGGCCGAATATGGCAAGAAATCCAAGCTGGAGTTCTCCATCTACCCCTCCCCCCGCGTGTCGACTGCCGTCGTTGAGCCTTACAATGCCGTCTTGTCCACCCACAGCACTATTGAGAACTCCGACTGCACCTTTTTGGTTGACAACGAAGCTGTCTACGATATCTGCCGTCGCAACTTGGACATTCCCCGCCCTGGCTACGAGCACCTCAACCGTCTGATCGCCCAGGTAGTCAGCTCTATCACCTCGAGTCTCCGATTCGATGGCGCACTCAATGTCGACTTGACTGAGTTCCAGACAAATCTGGTGCCATTCCCTCGTATCCACTATCCCTTGATCTCTTATGCGCCCGTAGTTTCGAGCAACCGCAGTTCCCATGAGAGCTTCAAGGTGCAGGATCTTACCTTCCAGTGTACGTGCATCATGCCGCTTTCTTCTATTCACCGGAAATTCTGGGACAATTGACCACAGCTAACTTATACTGCAGGCTTTGAGCCCAACAACCAGATGGTCGTCTGCGATCCTCGTAACGGCAAGTACATGGCCGTTGCTCTTCTGTACCGTGGTGATGTCGTTCCCCGCGACTGCACTCAAGCTGTTGCCGCCCTCAAGGCAAAGGCATCCTTCAACCTGGTCGAATGGTGCCCCACCGGCTTCAAGCTGGGTATCAACTATCAGAAGCCAGTGCGTGTTCCTGGCAGCGAGCTGGCCCCCGTCGACCGCTCCGTCAGCATGCTGTCCAATACCACTTCTATTGCCGAGGCGTGGGGTCGTCTCGATCACAAGTTCGACCTCATGTACTCGAAGCGTGCCTTTGTGCACTGGTATGTGGGTGAAGGTATGGAGGAAGGCGAGTTCTCCGAGGCTCGTGAGGATCTGGCCGCATTGGAGAAGGACTATGAGGAGGTCGCCAATGATGGTATGGAGCCAGAGGAAGAAGGGGTCGAGTACTAAATCGCCCTTTCGTGCTTCGTCCGCTCGCCATCACCCGGTGAATCCGCTTCCTGTGTCTCTGTTTTTTCCTGCCAGGCTCTGACTGTATTCCATCCTTCCGCTTGCGACACCCCCTCTTGTTAATGCTTTTCTTAGCGTTGATCTTCAGTCTTTGAACTCTTTTCCTGTAAAAAAAGAAACAGGCAGATATCGCGAAGTATTAGAAATACCAGTATGCTACTTTTTTGTCTATGTACGTGAGGATGATACAGGCTCAAACAAGAACTATTGTACAAATAGATAATATTACAGATGGGTTGTATCATCAAGTCATTCAGCCACGCGGAAGTCGCGGAGGAGTTTTAAAGATCGCTCGTAAGTCCACATGGTGATGGCACTTGCTGGTGCGGCCTTGATCAAACTCACCGTCAGTCCCCGGTAGAGGCCCCGGACTCCTTGGGTACGCACTATCATAGCGATGGTGCTAAATACGCCGCGGTATTCGGGGATATTGCGATGCACATACAGTGTGCGCGTTGGGCCCTGGACCTGGAGTCGCTTTCGCACGAGGTCAAGCGGAAACACCCCAGTCTTGGCCAGAACACTGGCAATGACTCCTGCAGCGGCATCACCGGAGCCGAATGGCATGTTTTCCAGCCCGGACAGCACCGGTCTCAACGACTCATATGTCGCGAAAAACAGCCCCATATACGGGACGATCTGACCAACCGCCGCACTGCAGCCCCGGAAGAATCCCGCCGGCCCTTCATTCCGCGCAATGTCCTGCACCGACGCCAGCAGCGAGGTATAGATGCGCTCGGTGCCCTGGGCCGCGAAGCGCGTTCGCAACAGATCGAGCGGGTATGTCGACGCCGTAGCTAGGCCGCCGGCTACAGCGCCCGAGACGAAGGATTCCAGGGCGGGCGGGAGACGGTGCGGATCGAGTTGTGCGAGGACTTGGGTTGTGGTGCGGTAGGCTGTGAACTGCAGGGCGCCGTAGCAGACGTACATAAGTTCGGCGGGGATGTTGCCTTTCCAGAGGCCCTGTTGCCGAGATCCATTAGCTTTTTTTTTCTTTGATGGTCGGGCGGGGAACAAGGAAAGCGCACTGTTATCCCCTCTTGCTTGATGATCGCCCTCATGGTGGAGAGGGTCCCCTTGTATATTGGACCGACTACATCGCGGTGGGAGACTGGGTCGGAGAGGGAGTGGATCTGTAGTTGGAGGCGGATTTTGACGACGTCTAGAGGGGCGACGCAGAATCTGTTTTAGCAAAAGGGTGGTGGATTAGCTGCTGCGATTACGATTCAGAGCAGTAGAGGTAGGCTGGACTCACCGCGAGACCAGCCCGGCGATTCCACCTGACAGAACGACTTGACGTCGCGTGCCCTTCTCTCGTGTTAGTATTTGGATTGACGGCCCAAGGGGTCGATGCTAAACAACTGCGGGACTTTAGGGCCGGACGTACCTCATCCTTGAGGTGTTCGCCCCCGGCCGACATGCATGTGATATGTGAAGCAAAGTGCTTTGGCTTGGACTAGGCTGGGCTGTCGGTGTCGGGGGTGGTCGGAGATCGTCAGCGCAAACTTGGTGACCAGGACCCTTTCATCAGATGGGATGGATGATCCTAACGGCGATTTTGTAGTGTTGCAGCAATGGATGAAAAGATTTTTAGGATGGAATTAGGCTTGCCGATAAGCTGTGGATAAATCAGGATCTGGGGGATGGAGCAGGATGGTTCTTGTTGGGTAAACAATACGTAAAGGGAACGCTACGTACGGGTCATCTCCGTTCTGCTACTATGCTACTGTTGGTACATTTCCTCAGCGATACTGTCTGGAATTCTGGAATGCTTTGATTGTCAAGATAGGCATGCTTGCTCAATGCCTCGTGCTGGGTATAATTATACCACCAATGGCAGGGGCTTTCTATCGTGACGTATGCAGTAGTCACTGACACAGCTGACGGACATTGGCGGGCAGATCGGAGGTATTGACCATGGATAACATTATACAATCAATCTCGACCTCAGTACGAGATTCTCGCATTAGTATTGCATCAATTACATCCTGCCTGCTCCTTCAGGACATCCAGAGGAGACGTACAAAGCGAGCAGCGGCATCGCCATCTGTCTGAGAGGAGCTCAGTTGGTCTGCTAAGGCGGCACTCAACTAATCCAGATACGGTCTGTAACCTCGGCGTGGAAACTAGACACACGCGACTCCGCCTTTGATGGATTGCATGACGCTACTCTGTAAACATCAACATCCCTCCGGTTCCTCCAGACATTGTTCAAGATTGCGGGTCATCGAAGCACCGCTGACACACCATGAGCCGGGTTCTAAGACCTCTCGTCCGGCTACCATGGCGGAGCATCCCTCTACGCCCATTCCTCGCCCGACGGAGCTATTCAACTCCATCTACGGAACAGGCACAGGGGCTAAAGACAGACTACCTTGACCTGAACAGAGTGATCTCAAAACATGGTTTCACTGACTATGCTCAAGAATATTTGGGAAAGCCCGCCCCGGAAGGGATCAGGCTAGTGAAAGCCAAACTAGATGTCATGATTGACGGAAAGGCCCGGGGCCTCAGGTACATGCTCCTACGCGATGCCTGTCAGTGCAACCTCTGCGTAGACGAGCATTCGAAACAGCGCAAGTTCCGCACTTCGGACATCCCTCCGGTAATTGTTCCTCGGGACGTTCAATGGGACGGCAAGGAGCTGCAGATAAAGTGGTCAACTGATATCGAGGGATGGGGCCCGGACCATATATCCAAGTATAATGTGGCAATGTTGAAAGACTCCAGGGCCAACCCTCCCAGATCGGATACGGGCACGATGAGGCGTCGATTTTTCTGGGACAAGAAGACAATGGAGGAGTGTCAATACTGGGTCTCGTACGAGGATTACATGAATGACGAAACAGCATTTGTCAAGTCTATGCGCCATCTAGCTCTGATGGGTATCATATTCGTTAAGGATATCCCCGACTCGCGGGAGATGGTTGAGAAGATTGCAACCAAAATGGGGCCGCTGCGGAACACCTTCTACGGACCGACATGGGATGTCCGCAGCGTCCCCAAGGCGAAGAACGTCGCCTACACCAACGTCTCCCTCGGATTCCACATGGATCTCATGTACATGAACGAGCCCCCGGGCTTCCAGCTGCTGCATTGCCTCCAGAACTCATGCGACGGGGGCGAGTCGCTATTCGTGGACAGCTTCCGAGTTGCGGATCTAGTGCGTTGGAGACATCCAGAACGATTCGAAGACCTGACCAAGCTGCACCTGAACTACGAATACAACCACAAGGAACACATCTACAACAACAGCTGGCCTGTATTCGAGACGGAAGACGGCGACCCGAAAAATCGAGTCATTCACGTCAACTACTCGCCCCCTTTCCAAGCGCCCATTATCTCGGACGAGCACATCCACAAGCACTGGCCCGAGTACAGGCGAGCTTTCGCGACTTTTGCGGGTGAAATCGAGCGCCCTTACAACGCCTTCCAGCTGAAGTTGAACCCAGGCGAATGTGCCATCTTCGAGAATCGCCGAGTCCTCCACGCCCGTAACCAGTTCAACACCGAACGGGGTAAGCGGTGGCTGGCCGGCGCCTACGTCGACGAGGACGCCGTCCTCTCCACCTTCAGAAAGTGTCGTAACGCCCAGTATCATACTTGGCAATGGACCAGGGTTCTGGGGCCCAGAAATGCGGCCAGGGCGGCCGGAGAGGGTGAAGCTACCGCCGAGAATCACGGAACAGAGTAAACCAGAATTTTTCTTGGTATTGCAGACGCAAGCGTAGCTTAGCGATGTGGTTTTCAACAAGGAGCATCCACGTTGAACTTGTGAATTCACTGCTATAGAAGTGTGAGAGCTCTGTGTACTATAGCGGGTTATCAGACAATATTCATCCTTCCGATACCTGCGCGTGCTAAATTCCGCGGCGCATGCATGGTCGAGGCAAAGCACATTACTGTACATGTGTAATCGTATTTGAACACGAAAATGAATTATATTCATCATTGCTAAATCTCAAGTCTAACGAAGAGGGAATACATGGGAATATAAATGGTTTCAAGGAAAGTTTAATCATGTACCAAGGGCACCCGTCGTATCTTCAAGCGGTAGCAGAAGGCTTGTTAACGGAGAACTGGCTCAGGAAATCGGGGTCGTTGTTAATCTCTTCCTTGACCTGTAGCGAAATCATATCAGTTAGCGATGACTTTCCAATTAGAGAAGGGACGATAGAAGAACGTACGATGTCTAATCCACCAACGAGCTCCCCTCCAACCCACAACTGGGGAAATGTAGGCCAGTCCGCAAACTCCTTCAACCCCTGCCTGACGTCCTCATCGGCCAGAATATTGAAGAACCCGTACTTGACGCTCTTCTCCCGCAGGATCGCAACCAACTGGCGACTGAATCCGCACTGCGGCGCACTAGGTGTGCCCTTCATGAAGAGCATAACCGGTGCAGCCTTCACCAGCTCCGCCAACCGTGCAAACAGCGCCTCCTTGGACTGCTCGGGCGTCAATGCCTGGGTCGGGGGAGCGGGCGGTTGCGTAGCAGCCGCAGGGGCATTCTCGCGAGGCGTAGCCGTCAAAGGAGGGGGGATAGCGGTCTTGTTCGCACCGTCTGCGCCCGCACCCGATCCAGCGCCCGCGTGCCGCTCGACCGCATCGCGTACCTTGACGGCGTCGCTGCCGCTAATGGATTCGAGGATCTGGCCGTTGCGGATAAGGACCACGTAGGGGACTGCTGTGACGTTGTACTCTTCGGAGATGTCGGGGAGTTCTTCGGCGTTGATGCTCACGAAGGAGACGGTGGGCGGGGTGGTGACCGGGTGCTGGGAGGCGAGGGCGGAGAGAACGGCGCGCATCTGGGCGCAGGGAGCTGCCCATGGCGCGTGGAAGTAGAGGACTAGTAAGGCCGAGGGAGGGAGAGAGGAGGTGTGTGCCGAGAAGTCGGCGTCCGAGGTGATTTCGTTGAGCGTCGACATGGTGCTTGAGAGAGAATATCGCGGGGCACAGTCGTGGGGTTAGATTGCGTGGTGGAGTAGACCTCTGGAACGGTGAGCTGATAGAGTAACAGCAAGGAGGCGGAGGACAATCTATGGGCCTTTTTTTGAAGGAAAAAGGGACCAAGGAGTAGGATGAGAAAGAAAGAAGACGCAATGTCCTCTCAAGTATACAAGGCGATAGAAGTACGGAGGGGAAGAGTTGGGATGCACGAGACCGGAAGGCGAATTTTTGGCTTATCAGATCGGCCCAGACTCGGAGGTACGTAAGGCACCGTACTCGTTTCTTACGCTTCTGTTTGGTTCGATCCCGCGGAGAAACATTGTTGGCTGCGGATCAACTTATAATCCGCCCTGACGCCATCGCAGTGAGTCAGCAAGGATATTTTTCTTCGTCCATTGACTTCGCATCTTGGAGTAATCGATCTCAGGGAGCATTACAAATCAATCAAAAATGAGAAGTACAACGTTAGCTTGACTTGACGGCCTCTTCGATGCAGGCTCGTTTGGCCAATAAGCAGCTGTGGGCACTGTCATCACGTGATCCAATACTCAAATCTGCTGTCCGGGATACTTATCATCACGTGCTCTCAAAAAGTCCATCCAATCCCTTCTGATGAGCATTCTGGACAAACAACCAGCGAAGAGATTTCGAAAAACTGCTTTATGCCGAGTTCGGTTTTGTAATCTAAGGCAGTTATTCACAAGGAACACCGATGTCCTATATCATAAGTGTTTGCATCTTACCTAGCCACTAAATCTCTGCCTTGTTGGCCACCACTGGTCCAGATATGGCTGGAGCAAACAAGCGCAAGCGCAGAGAAGCCGAATGCTCAGATGATGAGGATCCAGTCGGGCATCCTTCCGATAATACGAATGGCATTGGAGTAGCCCAAACTCTATCACTTCTTCATGGCGCAAAATCACAAGCGACAGATGACAGCGGGATAGCTACTGCATGTTCTGATGCGACACCTACAGAAGAAGCCCATGATCAGTCGAAAGACGGTGTATCGGTGCAAAGGCCCACGAAAAAGAAGAGAGTTGACGGCGAAAAGACGAAATATCCTGTGCTTACCTATGTGGAAGGTCGACTGCAATCCTCCATCCGCATCGCGGATCTCCAAAGTCTATTACTTTACTGTTTCGCGGATGGCATCGCACCTCAGTGGATCTCCATCAAGCATTCGGGTCATATTAGAAAAATTGTCGTATTGATGGTTCCCGGTCTGGAAATGGGGATGTTTGACGGGACCCTTCCACTGAAACCGCAACCTGAAGATGAGGATGCTCGATCGACTCAAGCTCCCGACGCAGAGCAGAAAGACTCCGATGCTAACAAGACGGCCGAAGGGGATGAGGACAAGGCCAACTTCCTTCGCTGGAAACAAGGCCTTCCGCTGGAAGATCGATCGCACCGGTTTAACCCCCGTCCTTTAACACGAGACAATCTCCCGGAACCATTACAACCACTAGCGGACATGTTTCCACACATCTGGCCCGTCAGGGCCCCTGGAGACTCAAAGTACAACAAGGTTCATTCTCCTCTGCAAGCCATCCTACTCTCTTCTCTGCCGAAGAACAAAGACAGCGGGGGCAAGGGCCCCAAACCGCCTAAGGTAGACAAAAGCTACGTCCCTAAGCGTACACCCATCACGGCATTCATTAGCAGTGTTGACGATCTGCGCGAAAACGACTATGTCCTTCATCCGGCCCTCTTGTCAACTGAAAAGGAGAAGTTGGCGTTGGCGGAAAATCGCAAAAGAGCTGGCCAGTCGACCGAGGATGGTTGGGTCGATACACATGTTCCGAGCTGGGAAGCGGGACAAGTTCCTGAGCATGAGATTCAGCAGGGCAGTGTAACGGCCGGTCGCGACATACTGGCATTGGATTGTGAGATGTGCATTACAGAAGGTGGTAAATCAGAACTTACACGTATCAGCTTGGTACGGTGGGATGGCGAAGTGGTGCTGGATGAGCTCGTGAAGCCACAGTTGCCTATCATCGATTATCTGACCCGCTTTTCCGGAATCACGAAAGAGAAATTGGATTCTGTCACTACCACCCTCGCCGACATTCAGCAAAAGCTACTCACTATTCTCACTCCGCGCACGGTGCTGGTGGGCCACTCGCTCAATTCCGACCTGAATGCTCTTAAGCTTACGCACCCCTTCATCGTTGACACCGCGATCATCTATCCGCACCCTCGCGGACCACCACTCAAATGCAGCCTGAAATGGCTCACCCAGAAATACCTCGGCAAGGAAATCCAAAAGGGCCAAACCGGCCACGACTCCGTGGAGGACGCCCGTGCCGTGCTGGAGCTGGTGAAGCAAAAATGCGAAAAGGGCGAGAGATGGGGCACAAGCGATGCCTCGAACGAAAGCATCTTCCGGCGCCTTGGCCGTTCCCCGCGCCCAGGGAAACCAACCACCTCTGGCGAAGGCCGTACAGGCGCCGTCGTAGACTGGGGAAACCCCGAGCGCGGATTCGGGTCGCAGGCGACCGTCGCGATCGGGTGCCAGAATGACGACGAAGTAGTCCAAGGCGTCTCCGCCGTTGTGAAAGGCGATCCCAGCAACCCGTCTATTCCAGGCGGTGGAGTGGATTTCACCTGGGCCCGAATGCGAGAACTCGAGGTTCTCCGCGGGTGGTGCAATCGTCTACCCGACCCCAACAACGCCAACGAGTCGACGACGTTGGTCCCCCCTCCCGAAGAAACCACCCCTACGGGTTCGGGCACAGTCGAGCCTACTGCCGCTGCTCAGAAATCCCTGGCAGATACAGTAGCCCGCACGGTCACCAACATCCAACGCATTTACGAATCCCTTCCACCTTGTACTCTGTTCATGGTATATTCGGGAACCGGGGACCCACGTGAAGTCAGCCGTTTACAGGCCATGCACAAAACTTTTCGGGAGGAGTACAACTCGCGGAAACCGTGGGATGAGTTGACCGTTAAATGGACGGATGCGGAGGAACAGGCGTTGAAGAAGGCCTGCGAAAGGGCCAGGGAGGGCTGTGGGTTTATGTGTGTCAAATAGAGGAATCCCGATTGTCTGTGTCTTGCATATATGGCCTCATGTTGTGTAGATGTCGGCTATCGTTGGTTTATTGAATGATCGGAGTCCGGATACCCAGACATTTGGTTGAGGTTTATGAAGATAGATGAATTACATGGCATGAACATTTCTGCATTGCCAAGAATCTACGATGATAGGCATATAACTCTTTGCATTGAATAGTTGTCTAGAAATACATGATATAAACAGCACCCTACATTGTCACCGGCCCTCAGTCTCCATTGCTTCTTCGCGTTGCATCGCTAAGCGCGCCACTAAATCTCGCGCTGCTATGAGCTTTCGTCTCTCGTCATCATTGTTAATGCCTGAAGGCTTGATCTGCGTTGAAGTCGGCAGATTCTCCTTCGTGGAGTCAATCTCATTATTCTGTGGTTGACTGCCTGCTTCTTTGTTTGAGGGTTGGGATATTTCCTCCGTGGTCATCGGTAGTCTCCCTTCTAATGTATTCTGATCCTCGTTCGTCGATTGGGAAACTGCATTGCCAGACTGACGCCGTGATGGGGGTCGCGATTGACTGCGCAAGGTTCGCGAACGGTTAGAGCCCCGTTGCCTGGCCTCCAGTGCTTCGCTAGGGCTCGTGGTCAATGATATTTGTTCATTTTGACTACTTGTACCAACGTTGCCATTTTGTTCGCTCAACGGTGTCGGTTTTGGTGTCTGAGAGAAGTCCGGCTTGGCAGACTGGCTGAATGATTTACGCGGTCGTCCTGGCCTTCGCTTCTCGGTATTTCCCCCGGAAGGCCGGTCAGCCGAATGGGATATACGAGGCCGCTTGACCACAGCGGGCTGTTTCGTGTCCATATTTGTGCCTTGAGTGTCTTCGACCATGTTGTCAAAGTGTGGCGTATGTTGACGCGATCGAGTGACCTCAATGCGGAGTCTAGGCGACTCAGGCGGTATTTGATGGCGCGTTGAATCGGTTATCGCACGGACAGGCTCGGGATCTTTCAAGGGAATCTTGACCGATTGAGCATGCATATCCGCGAGAGAAAAATCGCCGAATGTGTCATCTTCCTCATCGAACGAGTCCGCAATGGGCTCGGTGCGACCACTTGGGAACGAGTCGGGCCAGGGCCGTTTCCTACCTGCTTGAAGGAGACCAGGACTCCGAACTTCTTGCATTGCGGTCGTTTCCAAGCCGAAAGTTGCAGTAGGGTGCCTCGTTGTCTGCTCCTCCATGTATCGATTCTTCAACTGAAGAGCCTGGATCTCCAACTTCAACGTCTCGATTTCTTCGGCTTTCGATTTGAGTTCCTTCAACACCGTCCTGATCATATCAAAATCGCTTCCGTGGGTACCAGAACTCTCGGTAGGGAGGCGCCCGGGACCATTCAACTCTATCCGAAGCGATGTGAAGGAATGTTTCAATTCCGACATGGTATCATGCAGGTTGTTAACGGAGTTGGAGATGTGATCAATGCTGACACCTTGATGCTGAATCTGCTGTTCCATCGACATGGTATTCCCGTCGACCTCGTGAGGACCGGTAGATACTAAAGCCCGACTGGTGGGCTCTTTCGGAGTTGGACAGAGGATACGTTCGAGGGATCCGTCTTTGAAAAGGGGTTCAACGGTGCGCATGGTGACGATCTCCCTAAATGATACCTTGGATAGCTTCCAGAAGATATTATGACTGTAGCCCGGTTAGAAGGCGCATTTGCACATGACCCTGCTTCTTGACTTTCGCACTCACCCATCGTCTAAAGCACACAGAACCCCCAGTTTCTGCTGACACAGCTTGCAAGCAATTTCCTGCAGGATACGACCCCGCAAAAGGCTCATTTCAGAGTTCTGCGGCACCTGTTTCTTCTCGGTTGAGATCGAGATCCGGTGAAGTTCGACGCTCAGCCATCCTGTAGCGATGGCGTAGGAGTTGGACAGCCTTGCCCACTCATTTTCGAGTGCGGCGAGGGAGCTCGAACAGCGTGAACACTGGCAGAGAATAGCGGGACGAGCGAGCTTGGACAGATCCAGGTCCATCCTGAGATCACATTTAGCACAAGAACTGGCGACTGTCGAGGACAAAAGAAGGGCAAGCCCAATTGCGGTCTTGTAGTAGGATGCCCACAGTGATCTCGAATGCTGAGTAAGGCGTTCCACTGACACGATGACGGGTCCAGCTATTCCTCTTTCGGTTATCGATAAGGCTCAAACGCGTTTAAGGGTGTTTCACATTTTATTCACTTTCATCATAGCGTTTTTAGTCTCGGGAATCGGGAGTCAGACATGGAAGCTGACCCCGCACGCTGCTGGTCCTTTCTGCCGTATCGGAGTGGGCGGGCACCGAATTAGGAGAAGATCAAGAGTCGCAACTCCGCACAGCTGCTTACCAATTGGATTAAACGCTTGAGCAGCTCCAATAAAGAGGCCTCAGATCCTTCTTGATGAACAGCGCTCGCATTCTACGCCGGCAACTTCTTGCCTTCCGGTCACATTCTCCCGCCCAAACGTTCGGACGCAATCGAGTATTAGCCATGGCGAGCACTTCAGCCTGTCTCGACGGGACCAATGGCAGGATCAGTAGTTGGCAGGGTGCGGGTGCAGCAGAATTCGACTTGCGAAGTGAGTTCATTGCAGTGCAGTGGAAGACACGAGGAACTAATATGGAAGAACACCCAAGGCGACACGATGACCAAGCCTACCCCTTCGATGCTCGAAGCAATTTGTCAGACTACCTTGTTGGACGACGTCTTTGAAGAGGATCCTGTGACAAATGACCTCCAAGCCTACGTCGCCGAACGGACCGGCCATCAGAGCGCCTTACTCGTCATGTCAGGAACTATGGGCAATCAGGTTGCCATTCGGACACATCTCGTGCAACCTCCTTACTCCGTTCTCTGTGATCATCGCTCTCACATCGTGCGCTACGAGGCCGGAGGCGTCAGCTCTCTGACCGGGGCCATGGTACAACCTATCGTGCCTAGTAACGGTATTCACCTTACACTGGAGGACATTCAAAAGCACGCAGTGCTCCACGAAGACGTACATTACTGCCCAACGAAGCTTATCAGCTTGGAGAATACCCTGGACGGCATGGTCATGCCTTTGGCCGAAGCTCATCGGATCACAGAATGGGCTCATCAGAACGGAGTCAAGGTACATTTGGACGGCGCGAGACTCTGGGAAGCAGTGGTTTCTGGAGCTGGCAGCTTGCCAGAATATGCTGGCCTGTTCGACAGTGTGAGTCTATGCTTCTCCAAAGGCTTGGGCGCACCAATTGGGAGTATCATTGTCGGATCCAATGAATTCATCAAGAAAGCTCGTTGGTTTCGCAAATCCATCGGTGGCGGCGTTCGTCAGGCTGGAGTAATTGCTGCGGCTGCACGGGTGGCCCTCGAGGAGACTTTCGGGCCAGATGCCAATGGTCAGAAGGGTAAACTTCGAGAAACTCACATCAATGCCAAGAGAGTCGCCGAGATGTGGACTGCCCGTGGCGGCAAGTTACAACATCCAGTACATACAAACATGGTATGGCTGGACCTTGAATCCTCTGGTGTAGGTCCCAATGACCTGGCCGAGATCGGAAAGGAGCTTGGCCTCAAATTATCCGGAGGCCGAATCGTCGTGCATTATCGTAAGTCGCACACAGTACCCCAAGCAACATGTGGTGGGCAGTTTCTGACTAGTCACAGAGGTTTCCGAGAACGGGCTCAGCAGACTGGAGCAGGTTTTCGATCGCGCTCTGAGTGGCGAATACCAGCGCAGCACAGATCAAAGTATCCCTTATGGAATGAAGCGGTAATAGAAACTTAGATACTTCTTTTCGTAAGAAGACATTGAAATCAGCGCTCTCTAAATCCAGCTTGTCGTAAAGACTTGTAAACACAGAGTTGATCTGTCACATTGATGTTCCATGGATGACCCCAGCCGCCAAATCACGATGCAGTCCTATTGGTCAGAGCTTCAATGGAGGCCTCAGGAACTAGCCTTGTGGATACCTTGTTGATGCCTGGGGCGTCCTCGACTCCAAAATAAAGGCGGACCTTCACCCTCAGCCTAGGAGCTTGTTTCTCGGACGACGACTTTTCTGCCGACAGCCTTCTGTCTCGTCCCTGTCGTTGGCTCCACTCCTGTCAAGTGACAGCCATCACAGAACTCATAGGATCTTGATAGTCCAGTAAATGGCTGACGGGGAACAGCTGAGTGTGTGAGTTTCCGTGCAATGTTTCTGCGTGTGGCTGATCGCTGGCTGTGGACTAACCATTGCCTATTGTACTTTAGACATAGCCTTCGTGCCTCAGATAGCCTTTCTCATACATAGCCTCTCATCGCTTTTTGACTCAATGGTCCCGGCCATCTATTCTTTCAGCCGTCTGGAGGAGAAATAACCGCTTGTGATGAATAAGTGGAGTGAGTGCAGTCTTGCATATCACTGTGCATCCTGGTAGCCTACAAGGGATTTCATTTTTTTGGAAATCTAGATTCTATTGCCTTGGGTGTTTCTTTCTTTATTCCTTATCCTATCCGGCTTCCCGTGTCTGTGGATTCGTTGCCTGGAAACACCCTTTCGAGAGGATCGCTCCCACATTGCCTGGAAAGAGCGTTTGGCCAGCCATATCCATTCGAGGGCCCCGAATCAGATTCCGTGGACACAATAATTCTTCGTTGGTTTCAACTTCTGGATCGCCTGAAAGGTGAGAGGGCATTTCTCTCTCCTATAGGGAATGCGAGACGAGGTGCCAGGCTTCTAGCATCTCCAGAAGCATTATACGAGCTGGTATTGATTATTGAATCGGTTATGCAGACATAGTTCCCGCGCGCATCTGCTTTGATACCCCAGACAAGCCAGTCTTGACAGTCTTTCCTTTTATAATTTGCGGTATCGAACCGTTTCCCTCTTTTTCTATTTCCTTCTTTCTTTTTCTCTTTTGGGAGCCATCCTTCGTCATTCTAGATGGAGGCGACTCAGGAGTCGACTCAGCCATGTACAGATCCCCGCCGTATTGGTCGGAACAACTCTGGTCTGCTTGAGGAGGACGTTTCAGACATCATCTGCATCTTGCATCCAACATCTCTTGCCGCTCATGAGGCAGTTGCCGCGACTGCTTCCCTTGCGCCTCAACACATCTTACAAAAAGATGAGTTGGAATACGAAGATCCGGACACCGCAGCTCTGGATATCGCTCTCAGACTATCCTCCAACGTCCGTAATATAAATTTAGGCTTTTGCTTTGGGCGCAACAGAAGCCGGTGCGACCTTCTTCTTGCCCCGGACGACAATGCGAAGCGCATATCCAACACGCACTTCCGAATCCACCTCACCGGCGACGGAATTCTGATGCTTGAAGATCTCTCGACCAACGGCACCGTTGTAGACGATTGTCGTCTTCGCAAGAATCAAAAAGAGAACAGCCGCATGTTGACCAATGGCTCTGTCATACAGGTGTTGCGCGGCAACAACGCCTCTGATGAGGTAAGGTTCGTCGTCCGCATTCCGTCCCGGGATGGATATGCAATGCGCTACACAGAGAATATGCTTCGTTACCTCGAACGAGTTCAGAGGCAACCAGCCGGTGCCATGCAGAAGGATCGTCAAGGCTCGGTGCGACCTAGTCTGGAATGGACAGTAGCCAATGCGTATGGAATGCACTGGACAGGTGGTAGCATGTACAATGTGACTGGCCAAATCGGAAAAGGAGCGTTCGCAACTGTTTACAAGCTTGCCACAAAACAACACGGAGCCGTGTATGCCGCCAAGGAGCTCGACAAAAGGAGGTTCATGAAGAACGGGATTCTCGATCAGAAGGTCGACAATGAAATGAAAATCATGAGAGATCTCAAACATGTGAGTTTTGGAACCCATTCGTTTGGTACAGGACTCTTAGAACTAATCACCACTGAAAACAGCCCAACATCGTGCAATACATTGATCACCATGAACATGACAGATGGATTTATATTATCATGGAATACGTACCTGGTGGGGAGCTTTCTACTTATCTTTCAACCCATGGCAAGATTCCTGAAGATATGGTCAAAACATTGGCCCGGCAACTCCTGCATGCGTTGCAATATCTCCACAAACGCAGGATCACGCATCGTGACATAAAGCCTGATAACATTCTGATCGCTTCGCTTGAACCGCTAAAAGTGAAACTGTCAGACTTTGGATTGTCGAAGGTCGTTCAAGAGGAGACGTTCTTGAAGACATTTTGTGGCACTCTGTTGTACTGTGCGCCCGAGGTGTATCCGGAATATGAGAACTATCGACGAGGTGAAGTCAGAAAAAGACGTCGATTGGGTGATCCGTAAGTCAACTTCTATCCATTGTGGGCATGGCTTACATTGATTTGTAGTCCTCCGAAAACGTCCCCATACAATCAGTCTGTCGATATGTGGTCTTTCGGTGCGGTACTGTTCCACATCCTTAGCGGTACACCTCCGTACACGGGTCGAGGCGACGACAGGGGGTCTCAGATGTTGCGGAATATCATGACTACCGACCCTGATTATGATGTGCTGCGCAGAGAGGGTGTATCAGAGGCCGGTGTCGATTTTGTTAGGCGCCTTCTGAACCGTGACCCCCATTCACGACCGAAGGAAAGTGAATGCTTTCAACATCCGTGGATACGTGATGTGCCAGACGTTGACGAGTACGACGATAATGATATTCAACCCGCGGACTTCGGGGCCCTGTCTGATATTGGTGAAGATCTGGAGAATGAGCTTGATGCGTCACAGATCTCGCTCAATGACAATGCGGAACCGGTTATTGCCGGTGACGAAAGCCACGATTCCAACGACTTGGCACAATCCAAGCGGCCCAGGATCGACCATCTTCCTGCTGACATTCACTATCCGTCACTCCCAAACATTGAAAGCTTCCCAGTTGCGCGGCCAATTCCTGAAACTACTCCGAGACGCTTATTTGGCGAAATCACCTCTTCTGCCCTGCGCAGTTCCAATGTCTTTGGAGCCAGTATGAATGCTTTCGGCGGTGATGACCTTAGCGTACATGACTTCGTTTCTTCAACCGGTGAGTCGATTATAAGCGACGGCAACAGCCTAAACTCTGTCCTTTCCCTTCCGGACAATCCCTTTGCTGGATCCGCGCCAAGCTTGATGGGAGCTGAGAATCTCGTTGGGCAGCTGAACATGAACTCGTGGCACCCTGGCACTTCGGCACACGGTCCCCCGGCGGCCACCGAGCTGCCGGCTCTGAAGACTAGCGTGGACGAAGGAGTCGGTGGAAGCCCTGGCCCGGAACTCAACAAGGAAACACACCCCAGTACTTCGACCCCGAAGGGAGCCAAATTCAGCCGCCGAATTGAGTTACCACTTCCCGATACCGCTAGCGAACGTTCCAGTCGGGAGATCACCAGGGAAAATAGCAAAGCCCCCTCTGATAAACCCGAAGCGAGTGCCGGGGAGGTTTTTGACATTGAATTGGCGGTCACGATCGACGCTCGAACCGGCCGACAAATCTCACATCCACCAGAGGGCATAGTGAGCGACACCACTTCAGCGGCCCTGCGACATGAGATGCCTACCGAAATTCCTCCGACCATCTCTCTCCACCGGCATGAACAGTCTCGTCCGCTTTTAGGAAAGCTTACTAGTCTCCCGGGATCGATATTCGACCTCACGATCCGCTTGGAAGATCGAATGACATCCTGGGGCCGTGGTCCTCTAGCAACAATCTGCCATCCTGACCCTATGGACACGAGGATTCCTGCATACGCACTGGAAGTGACTTTCTGGGCGCCGGCTATTGAGGCTCAGATTGCGGCAGGGCGCAACTGGATGGAGGTTCCTGGAGTAATGGCTATTCTTTCGACCAAGACTCGCAAGTGCATCTGGGTCAATGACACAGAACTGCGCCGTGGGTCTGAGGGAAGCAGCACTCGGGAGGGGTTCCACTTTGGGAAACTGTACACCGGCGATATCATCACGATCTACAGACATCGCAACAAGTTCTTGAAGTTTCAGTGCGAATTCTACCATGGAGACAGCGCACGCTCGCGACCAGAGGAGGAAAAGGGCTTCGTGGTGCGGAAGGTGTTGATGTCTAAGGAGTGCGTGGCTGCCAATCGACTGCCGGTGCGCAAAGACAACGATGGGGGAAAGAAACAGGGTATAAATGTAAGATGAGAAAGGGCACTTGGGTTAGGTAGATTTGGGATGGTCATCTGCTTTTTCTGGATGGTTTATGGCGCTGCTATTGTTAGCTATTGTTAGCTGGTGGCTGTATTGCGGAACACACTACATTTCTGCGAGGTTCTGTTGGGGATCAGCATCCGAGTTGAGCATACAGCATTGGTCCAAGTTCTAGGATATCTGTAAATGAAGTTGAATTAGGCAAAATGCTTGTTGCTTCTCAATCATTTTTGACTCGTAAAATCGAATGGGGGTTCTCCTACTCCGTATGTATCATATGTATTTCCAAGGTACCTAGTGGTGTTGCAGGTACGCCAAGCCACGCATTTGTCGATCATCACTTTCTGTAACGAATGAGGTCTTGAACACTATTCCGAAAGAGACAATCATTCAGGGTCCAATGAACTTCTGATGAATAAATGGTGACAGTGTATGGTAAATGTATGGTAATTACCCATTTTTACTTGGGTGTATCTCACGATCTGTTAACACCTCAAGCTTCAACAGTCTAGAGAGGTAGTATGGAAGATTACCTCTCTTAAACTACTCAAAATCTACTTGATCCATCCTGCCTCCCTTCGTTGAAATCCTTTGGCCATAATCTGTGCTGGTCAAAGAACCGCTTAGATCTGGTTGGAATATTACTGTCCCGATTTAATTTCCCGCTAAATGCAAACTCTCGAATCATTCTTTCTCTTCTCATCGCTGTCCCATCATGCAATCTTATTTTTGATTAAATCTGTCTTCTGACCCTGTGGTCAATATGTGAGACAGGCCTCTTGACTGAATTATCTCTATCCGTCATGTCTCACGAAGTTCATCATCATGTCGCTGTCAACGTAGCATCAAACAATTCTATTGTTGTCGCTCATCTGTGCTCCTGTCTATCTATAGGTTCCCCCGTCAACGTTCCACGGGTTCCCCAAATCTAGTCCCTAAATTCTTCGCTCTCGACGGAAACGGGCAGACCCGTTCACGGCGAAAGTCTGTGCCCTTTGTGGTTGAATGGCTACTATTCCATTTCCGTATTGATGATTCTCCCTTGTTATCTTTCTTTTGTTGTTTCCTTGTCAGATACTACTCCGTATCATCTTGCGCTCCTGCAGAACTTCTTGGCCCTTGGCCACTTTTACTCCGCCGAAGGTCGACCTCCTGGACGGTTCCTACTTCAACAGCGACGATCCTATTATTGAGTGCCAGCAGTAACGATCGCGGTCGCCTTCGTTGAGTTACCACCAGCCGGATACCGGAGACTTGTTTGAGAATCTCCGCACCGACGTTTCCACCATCTTCAACTCCCCCGACGGCCTCGATACCCCATGTCCCTCTCTCGATCACCCTCTCCCCACCCGGGAGGAGGGTGGTCAAGTCCGGGCCTTACCCCCGGTAGTGGAACTTCGACCCCGCGCAGCGGTTTTCTCTCACCTAACTCACTCGGTCCCAGTGGCATATCGTGGGCAGCGGCTCGAGCGAAGAGCGACGAAGTTCGAGGATATCCGTCATTCTCGACAAGGAATAACGGGTTTTTCTCCAGGTCGAAACGCAAGATCACGTCTAGCCTGCCTCGGTTTCGTATGAATGGTCCGGCGCGAAATGGATACGTTGACAAGGATGAATACTGGCGGGCGCAGAACTATTCCGGGACAGGATTGCGATTCGGGTTCGCCAGGGGTTTGATGCGGAGGAGGCGGTCGCGGGCCATTTTGGCGCTGATTGTCCTTTTCCTTGGGTATTTGTTCTTCTGGACAGGTATGCTGCGAGACGAGATCCTGGCTTTGTGTGTGAACAGATTTGTTGACTCTGGGTGCTTGCAGCTATTGTCCAAAGTTACCGGCGATCATCCTTTGGCGGAGGACGCAAGTTCGTGATCATTCTACAATCCAATGTGGAAGGAGGGGTCATGGAGTGGAAGGGAGCGCGCGAATGGGCAGTCGAGCGCAACAGTATCTCTAACAAGGAGGAGTACGCGAAGCGGTGGGGTTACGAAATGGAGATTGTCAACATGCTGGCCAAGAAGCGGTACTCGCATGAATGGCGAGAGAGTTGGGAGAAGGTCGATATTATCCGGGATGCTATGAGGAAGTATCCAAATGCGGAGTGGTCAGTTCAAGCGTGCACGTGGGATTTTACGCTTCCTAACTAATTGATGTAGGTTTTGGTGGTTGGACCTAAACACTTGGATTATGGAGTACTCTTATTCCCTGCAAGATCATATCTTCGATCGGTTGGGCGAATTGACTTATCGCGATATCAACTTATACAACCCGCTGAACATCAGCCACCCCCCGACAGCACCTTATCTGGATGAACTATCCCGCTCGGCGGAAGGAGACGGGAATCCGTCCTCTATCGATTTGCTGCTGTCACAAGACTGCGGAGGCTTCAACTTGGGTTCATTCTTCATCAGACGCTCGCTGTGGTCTGATCGACTATTGGATCTCTGGTGGGACCCTGTCATGTACGAGCAGAAGCACATGGACTGGGAGCACAAGGAACAGGATGCGCTGGAGTATCTGTACCAAAGTCAACCGTGGATCCGCAGCAATGTCGCCTTTACACCTCAGCGCTACATCAACTCATTCCCTCCCGGAGCTTGTGGTGAAGGCGGCGATCCCGACGTGCATTACTCGGAGAAGGAACGTGACTTCATGGTGAATATGGCCGGTTGTCAGTTCGGCCGAGACTGCTGGGGGGAGATGTACCAATATCGCGAGTTCAGCAAGAAGCTCAACCGCACGCGCTGGCAGCGTTTGAAGGATGGACTGGGCGAACTTTACAGCAGACTACTGCCGAAGGATGACAACCCGCAAGAACAACAGCAATGAAGCTAACTGTTTCTTTCCTGGCAATGTCGTCCCTTCGTTTCACTGCATACGATGACTTCATGAGTTGTCTTCTCTTGAGCAATATATCTCCTGTACTGATCAATGTATGACTTTTGACTGTTTTCTTGGATTGATCTACTTTGCATCGTGGCTGTAGCCTCTGAGGCGTCTCTGGTTTGAGGATGTGTGATCTGGCGTGGCGCTTGGTGCTTCCGATTCATATCAGTCTAATACTATAGAATGAACCTAATTGTATCTTTTGTATTGTCCAATATTGCATGGAACTGTAGCATCTGATTAGGGTAATATACCTCTCTACAGTCAGTCCCAAGAACAGTCGAAAACCCATCTTACCGCCTGGGAAAACGCACACCAAGCACATCTCGCCCGCCTTACATCTCACCGCCTACAACCCAACCAATCACATCATCCCAATTCCCCAATCCCATTCCGCCGACGACATCCATGAAAAAGCACAAGAATCACACCCGACAAGCCTATACTCAGCTAAACCAGCTCCTCCCAGCGCAGCGGACCTCATATCCCTCCCAGACAACCAATCCTCCTCCGACCACCCCAACCAACAAAGAGAAAAACGAGTCAAAATGCCCACCCCCGAATCCGCCGCATTCCTGGCTAAGAAGCCCACCGTGCCCCCAACATACGAAGGCGTCGACTTCGAGGACAACGTCGCTCTGCACAATGCCCGCGACGCCATTATCCGTGAACAGTGGGTGCGCAGCATGATGTCCCGACTCGTCGGCGAGGAATTGGGCAAGTGTTATGCTCGTGAGGGGGTAAACCATCTGGAGAAGTGTGGGAAGTTGAGGGGTGAGTAACTTGCCTTCCTTTAGTGTCCTCCGGAGGGGGTTGTGGTGGCATAGCTAATGGTTACGATTGCAATCTGCAGAGAAATATTTCGAGTTGCTGAAAGAGCGCAAGGTTAAGGGTTATCTGTTCCAGGAGAAGAACTATTTTGCGGGAGAGGGGGAGAAGTCGGCGTGAGCGAGCGCCGGCGAGGTTGTGTATGCTTTGGGTTTGTGTGTTTTAGCTTTGCAGTGAATCAATGGGTGTCATCCTTTTCCTTGTCTTCGGTTGAGTGTGGTGGTAGGGCTAGTCATTGCTGGCGAGGTCTGGGCATTGAGTGAAGAGTAGATGGGCAGGGGATTGTTGAGATAGATGGATTGTATTGTTTTTGTTCGGGTTTCCTGTACATATATCTTGACACTGACACCATTGCAATACGTCTTTACACGTTCATTCGAGTCGGAGCGAACATGCCTGTGTAGACTGATGTCAGTCCTCCACGAGGCCATGGCTCTGAGTTCCTCTACGCTTGGGAGTATGTTGTGTATACAATGCATTGAACGTCATCGTATTCTTGAACTAAGCAGGGTATCGTCAATAATAAGTGCTTTCGCTTCGCTCTGGAAACGCTCCTGGCGCAACCCCCGCAGGGCCAGTCAACTCATCGTCACTGTCATCCATGTCCATACGGGGCTCATAGTCATCCTCTGCCGGTGGTGCACGCATTCGCACGAGTTGTTCATCGTCCAGGGACGGGAGCTTATAAGAACCAGGTGGTGAATGAATATCGCGACCGGACGGCAGGTTGGCCAAGAGGTCCGTCGATGGTGGAATGAGTTGTGTGTTGATCTATCGTTTGTCAAAAACCTTTCATACCCAAGAACTGCAGAAATCGACTTACCGTGTCGTTCATCCTCTCCCACTTTGTCTCTAGCATTTCGATCACACGACCCTCTTCTTCCCTGCCTGCATCATCGCCGGGATCGAGCTCACCCTTCGCGGCGCGGTCTTTGCCGCCCGACTCCTTTTCCAACCTTCGCTCCTCCCGTCTCTCAGCCCATTCCTTCTTCAATCTAGAAAAGCCCCCTTTACTCTTTCCTGAAGCTTCTTTCTCTCCCTGTGATGCACTTCTCAGACCTAGCGCGCCTTTCGCTGCCCGCAGCCAGGCAATCCCCTCCCCAATCTTCCCCGCAAGCTCCGCATCAACGCCGAAAAACCGACAAGCTCGGGCCCGCGCAACACGGCCCAGAACCCGCGCATAGCCGACCACATCTTCGTCAATCCCGGTCTTGCCATGCGCGCCAACCGCTCCCATGCCAGCAGCCGCCTGCTCCGCATACTCCGCCGCCCGAACGCACAGGCGCGCAAAGAGCAGCGCCCGCACTTTGGGGATCTCCGGCGCCCGCACCATCCAGTCCTTATCATTTGGGTTTCGGGCCTGTATGCAAGCCGCAACGTAGGAGTCGTCTTTCAACACAGCTAGGAGCGTTGCTTCAGCTAACGCAAGTGACGAGAGCGCCGCCTGAGCCGCTGGATCAAGGTCTGGTACGGCGGTGGCTGTGCCCGTCTGGCGTCCTGCGCCTGTGAACGACGGCGAAGACGCGAGTAGTGAGTGTACTGCGCTCGCTTGCAGGAGGTATTTCGTGGCGGTTTGGACGGCCGCCGTGCGCTGTTCTGGGGTTGGAGTGGTAGGGGCGTAGAGCGCGCGTAGGACGCCTGAGCGAGCCAAGCCGCTCAGCACGTAGCCTAGCGTCGTGAGGACAAAGGCGATCTCAAAGTCAATTCCTTGTCCGAGGACTCGGCCGTTTTTGGGTCGGCTTTTCAACGACAGCGGGGTCGAGGTTAATGTAGCGCGCCATTCTGTTTCGATCTCGCTGTGGAGAGTGACCTCGATTTCTTCACCACCTGTGCTGCTTCCGCTTTCGACAGGTCTGCCGCTCAGTCCATGAGAGATAGCAGTGAGATACGGCAGGTAGTCGTTCAGCGCGCCGAGGATTGTGATGAGGTGGGCATCTCGTTGCGGACTGTGGGGTAGTCTTTTGTGGGCCTTGAGGGCGAGTCGCAGTGCATGTCGAGCGGTAGACGCAGCCTGGGGTAGAGATGGATGTGTGCTAGATGAGAGGAATGTCTGAAATGAAAGATGCGAGGTGGTGGGGAGAGCAAAGGCATACACCATGGTGCTGGAGTTCTTTACTGTAATGCGGAGGTTGAAGATGGCGGGGATGAGGAAGCGAAAGGATGAGCCGTTGATGTCACCGCGAGGCCAAGAGCCGTCTCCATAGCACAGCCTATTACAGATATAGTCTACAATTCTAAAGCATATATTCGGGATGTGCTAAACATTGTCTCCCTGGCTACTGCCAATATAAGAGCATTTTGCTATTTGGCTTCACTTCATGGCTAAGTTACATGACCCAGATATAAGCTATCTCTGGTTGCTGAACCTGGCGTAATCACGGATTGACCTATCAGGGGGATCTCATGAGCTCGCAAGATCATAGTATTTTCCGGGGAGAGACAAGTCTGTTGTCAGCCCCGTCCGGTCGTTTGCCTGGCCGAGGCTTGGATCTTGATCTCGATCGTGAAGTAGATCAGTCAGCCGCCCCAGGTGCAGATTGGCCCGAAGAGCAAGCGTGTGCCTGATCCTGATTTGGTTCAGCTTTCATACTGAAATCTGACTGAGTCGTAAGACGCGATGTGAAGGCGGACTTCGAAGACTCTGAGCTGGTTGAGGGTTGCCCTTGATCGTCGGTGGTGGCCATAGTTTTGGTCAACCTCTTATCGATGTATGTACGTTCGGTTTGAGTATCTGATTGACTGTCGGGTGACCTCGCGCATCCTCACACTTCCATACCATCTGCTTCTGACAAATTGCTGGGTGCACTACTGACACCAGACGAGTCGCTCTCAGCAACATATGGGGCCCGCGACCGCACTTGATGGCTCCATTCTTGGATGCTGGGAACACCTCCCTCTATAACGATCGGATGTTCCTCGGCGCTTTTGCCAAGCACAGTGCCCGCGTATCGAGATTCCTCGCCCGTTTTGCTGTGCTTTTTCTTCAGGGCTGTAAGGAAATCCTCCTTCTCCACGGACTCGGGGTCGATCATGTCACCCTCGCTAGGTAGGAAGCCAGCCACTCGCCGGATTTCACGGTTTGCCGGCCCTGTGAACCAACCCAAGAAGTTTTCCAGTCCCCGCATATCTTCCTCGCCTTGCCAATCCTCCTCCCATTCGCGCAATTGCGGTCGTAGTGCGCCAACATCCTGAAGTGCTTGGTAGACATCTTCTAACACCGGGGCAGGGGCAGGATCGTTCGGGTGAGCGTTGGCTGCGTGAGATGCAACAGAGGATGCGAGGATCATCATATACCGAGCTGTAAGATCGGCTAGTGTATCTAAGACGGACGGACGCGTGGCATGGAAGCCAGCTGCGCGCAAGATCTGAATAATGGGTGGGCGGAGGAGAGCATTGTGTAGATTGGGCCCGGACATGATACTACTACCGGCCGGTATAATGTAGCAAATAAGATAAAAGATGACAGCCAAGCTGTAGCAGAGATATAGCGATCGAGTAACAAAGGGACAACTGTGAACTGATCAGTGTTGGTTGGATTATTGATTGAGAGGTGAGAGAAAGGCGGAGCGAAATATCAACACTTTCTGCCGGTTGTTCTCTTGCTTCGGCGGAGTTTCTAGTCTCCTTCCACTTTGTTCTTCTTCCTCTCATCACGACAACGGCACAACAGGGTTTCAGAGGATACTTGTTTTTCAAAGCTCATCGGTATCTGTCTGGTTCTATTTTGAGTGCTTTGTTGTTCCTAATCATACATCGTCATCATGTCTGACGCCCCTCGCCCTTCACTCAAACTCACGTTGGGCAAGAAGAAGGCGCCCGAGGGTGCTTCGCAGTCACCGAGTCAGCCTCCCCCTTCCTCGTCAGAAACACCTCAGCGCAAGATCACTTTGAAAATCGCGCGAAAACCTCAACCGGCCGAAGAGGAGGAGAAGGCAAAGAAGAAGAAGCCATCGAAAAAGCGACCGGCGGAGGGACTCGCAGGTCCCTCTGCACCAGAGGCGTCGGCGCAACCCGTGGGACCGAAACGTATCAAGCTCAATACTTCCAAGAAGCCGGGAGTACAGTCGATCCGAATCAAGAACAAGGGGCTGGTCCCCAACAGACCTGTCGGCGTTGGCTACGACTCTGAAGCCTCTGATACGGAAATCGATCCTTGCATCGAGGAGCAGTTCATTTTACGCATGCTTCCCGGCGAAGACTGCGAATATTTACGTCAAGCGATCAATGAGCGACGATTCGATCGGTCCGAATTTTCCTTCAAGCCCCTCACACGCGAGGGCCGACGCGCCGTCCTGCGGATTCGCGATAAACAGTACGCAGCGACGCTGGTGGACTTGCCATGTATCATCGAAGGCATGAAGAGTTGGGATCGGCGTGGATGGTATAAGTCTGCGGATATCTGTCAGATGCTTTTAGTCTTGGGGCCTGTTTCGAGCGATGCAGAGGCCCTCAATTACCCACTTCCCTCCGACGTCGAGATTCTAGACGACAAGACTTTACAGTATCCGCATGGTCTGACACCCCCTTTGCGTTACGTGAGAAAGCGGCGGTTCCGTGAACGGCTCAGCACGCGAACGATAGAACAAGTGGAGAAGGCGGTGGAGGATCTGATCGCGCAAGACGAAGCCGCTATTGCCTCTCGCTACGAATTGTTGGACAAAACATCATTAAACCGGGCGGAGGGACTTGTCCAGAGTGGAGAGTATTACGAGGAAGACGAATATTATGACGATGAACAGGACGCAGAGGGCGAGCTCGATGAGGGCATGGAGGAAGTTGCTGCCGATGATGGAGGTCTCGATCCCCTCCTGGAGGAGATGGAGGCTGCTCTGCGCGGAGACAATGAAGCGCAGCCACAGGGAGCACCTTCCTCGGATACTGGACTTGCGAATCTCTATCAAGCTGGAACTCCAATGGCGACTAAACCTTCCACACCTGCAGCGGATACATCCGGCGATGAAAGTGACTCGGATGCTGACGAAGAGGCGGATGTGCCTGAAGACGAACTGGATGAAGAGCAGCTTGAACAACAGCGGCAGTTCCAGCAGCATCGTGAAGAGATCGCCGAGCTCGAAGCCCTTATTCGCGCTGAGACAGTCAAGTGGGAGAATATGCAGAACCAAATCTTGAAGCACAAGCTTGCCAAGCGTATCCAGGACTTGAAGCGGGATCTATCCTTGAAGAAGGTTTCCGTTGGTGAGGGCGATGATGCTGATACTTGATCCACACTTCATCTTTTTAGCATTTGATTCGATACCCAACCGCATGTTATGTACAATTAGCAATGACATATCCTCATGTTTATCTATTAAAACACATTTTTCATTTCCAATTTATCCCCGCCTACTTGTTTCAGGCAACTGGATCTCCTGTACCTGCACGAACAGCTCCTTTCACATCCAGGTTCTCCTCTTCCTTCAGTTTCCGCTGTCTGAGCGCTTCCCTCTCGGCGGCCTCTCCATCGGGCTCTGCGAGACTCTGGCCAACACGATCGCCTAGAATTCGATCATGTTCTTCCCTCTTTCGCCCCATGTCCGCGGCAAGATCTCTTTCTTCTCCGAATCCAGGGTTTCCAGGCCCTTGTGCACTGCCCACGGGACCGGCATGTGCCCCAGCCTGTGCTCGCTCGCTTTTCTGTCTTACCGCCTGAGCAATGTCTCCTTCTGCGGGTTGCTCCTCCACGCCATATTCCAAGTCAACATCAGACGCGGCTTGCAGATTCTTCTGCTCCTGTTCGCGCCTCTGCTTTAGTCTTGCGAGTTCTTCGTCATTGGATGGTTTGGAGTCTGCGGTACGACGGGTAATGGAGGAGACTGGATCACCGCGCTGGCGCTGGTGAGGCTGAACTCGCTGCTCTTGGGGTGTTTGGGTGACAGGGTTCTCGGGTTGATCGTATGCGGCTTGCTTGGAGGGTTGCGCTGGTTGTTCGGGTGATTCCATTTTGATGATGCTTGCGAATGCAGTTAAGTGATGAAAAACGAAATGATAGAAAGGGGCGATATAATGGCTTCGTCTTCCTGTAATTGCACAACAGATTGGTTCATAGAATGTCTGGCGTCCTCGCGGTAGATAAGCAGTTTGATGGATGCATGACGTCAGTGACGATGCCTTGCTTCAATCGCGATCGTCCTATGTGATGACTTCTATCTATCTACAACGTGTAGACTGTAGATGACGGCACAAATCAAACAATCTAATTTACTCGAAGCTTTGTCTATGTAAGTCGCTGCCGTTCAGGACTTGATGTGCTTTTGTTGGAGACTCCATGTACTGGTCCACGTCTCGTCTTATATATACCGCTAGAAGCATAGCTGCCGTTACCACCATGTTGAAGAGACTACTCAATAATGTCCCTTGCAATTATAATAATTCTTTGAGCTGAATCTATGCAGTTGGGAACTTTCAGGCCGAGAAATCTGGGAAAATTGATCTAAGTATGAAAACTTGAAGGGAGATTGATATTCGTTTCTACGCTATTTTCTAATATATTAGAGAGGTATACATGCATATATGTATTGTATAGGAGCTGCCGTCTTCTGCGTTCGCGTGGAACACGCCAACATGACTATGCTTTACCAGCAAAGTCAGGACGTGCAAGGAATGCTTCGAGCATCGCATTCAGTTCTTCCCTTGCCTCCAGCTGTATCCAGTGACTTGTTGTATTGACTCGCTTGAGTGTAAAGTCCTCAGAGAAGTCCTTCATCTGTTCGAGGAACCCGGGTATCTCAACCTTGTTGGGTTGTGGGCCAATCATGAGGACCGGCATCTTGAGTTTTGCATCGAGGTGTGCTTCGACCTCGTCATCCTTGTTCACATTCCTGACAAGAGCGTGGTACCAGTTGAGTGTTGGCTGGTGGTGGCCTTGCAAGATCTTGTTGTGCATAGCCCGTTCCTATGCTTGTTAGCTGGATGTCCATCGACCGCGTGATGTTAATATACCTCGTCGCTGACGTAGGACGCCAAAGGACCTTGCTTGTCATTCTGAAGCCATGCCTTTATGGCGCCTACAGGGCCAAGATGCTCAGCCCACAAGTCTGAGCTGTCGGGGTAGAACAGCGTGAAGAACGAGTCCGGCTGCCATTGAACGCAAGGTTAGCCTGAGACCTCTCCTGACAACGAGTGTATCCTCACATGCTGATCCAAGGTACTGCCTGCGTCATTCTCTAGGAAAAATTCAATATATCCACACTTCTCGAATCCCAACAACTGCTTCGTAAACCTGTTTACCATGTCCAAGTCAAAATGCTCTCCCGGCTTTGAGTAGGGGACTGCAATAAACGTGCATGACAGCAGACGGTCGGGGTAATAATCTGCTAGCCTTGAGAGGAGATTACATCCAGTATCGTGCGCCACGGCATGGACCCGTCTCAGACCCTCGTGGTCCAGTAATTCGATGATCTCTCTTGCCATACTCTTGAGCTTGTACTCCTCCACCGCGGTGGGTTTGGAGGTGCCGCCGTACCCCAGTAGATCTGGCGCCAGGACTCCATATCCTAGTTTGATGAAGTGATGGATCTGGTGACGCCAGTCATAGCAGGAAGACGGGAACCCGTGCAGGAAGAGAATAGTTGCTCGTGAAGCAGTTGCTGCGTGGTAGACATAATTGTATGTATGGGAAGTTGAGAGAGTGTGGAGCTTGGCGAGCTCTGGAAATGCAATGCTTGCCATTTTTGATTTCACAGTGGGGTAAGATTAGAAGACGAATTTCACTGACTTGAAGCTTGAAAGATCCTGGGGTACATCGAACGCGGAGAGTTCCTCTGACGTTCGGAGACTTAATTGACTGGTGGTCTTTGTCCCGCTCTAATTGGTGATGTTCTTTCAATCCCTGCAAGCAGGTCCCCTCAAATCGTTGATTCATTTAATCATCAACCAGGAGGAGATCCATAGCCTCCTGTCGGCGTTGGTCCCGTATGATCATCGATGACTGAGCGAGTGGTGCATGGTGGCCCCAAGGCAACCATGTCTAGCCTCAGACCAGAGCACAGCATAAGTGCATCCAAACCATCGACTTCATCCCATCTTCAGCTTGATTTCGCAGAAATCATCAACATGGACATATGTTGGAACTGAACATATGTTTATTTATCGGACCGTGAAGCATGTGATATACCGCAAGGGTTGATTATAATTCGTTCGGTGAGCTGTCCAACGGTCAACCGAGGTTCAAGGAAGAGCTATCCCTGCCACTCAAAAAGGCATATTTTTGTCTTCACGATGATGTACATAGCTTCATGCTGTGAAATCCTTCACTCTAATACTAGCAAAGATCAATAAAGTACTATCCACTACAAGCCATCATGTCCTTGTTCACCATCCCCATCTCCTCCACAGGAGGCAGCATCGTCTGCACCAATCCCACCTCCTCCGAGAAAGAGAAAAACATCTACCTCCTCACCTTCACCTCGCCAAAAGACAACAGACTCACCCCGACCTTCATCGACGCCCTCATTCTAGCCCTAGACATAATCGAACATCGCTTCCCTAAAGGCGTCGTGATCACCACAAGCGGCATCCCCAAATTCTACAGCAACGGGCTCGACCTCGAACTCGCAACTACCACCGAGGGCTTCCTCGATAGGTGGCTCTGGAAGCTATTCCGGCGTTTTGTCACGTATGTTTCTTTCTGAGATCTCACAACTTAACAGATTACTGACACCATGCAGATTCCCCATGCCAACAATCTGCCTGCTGAACGGGCACGCCTTCGCAGGAGGGCTCATGCTAGCCATGTACCACGACTACCGGATCCAGAATCCCGCCAAGGGCTTTCTGTGCATCAACGAGCTCGAGTTCGGGGTCACGCTGCAGAGCCCAATGATGAGCATCTTCCGGGAGAAATTGTCTCCGTCCGCCTTCCGGGATCTGATTCTTGAGGCAAGACGGTTCGCGGGCCCGCAGTCTGTTGCTGTGGGATTGGTGGACGGCGTAGGTGGGCTTGAGGAGACGCTGCAGTTGATTCGGGAAAGGGGGTTGCAGACGAAGGCTGCGACGGGGATCTATGGTACGATGAAGGAGGAGATGTACCGGCATACGCTGGACATCCTGGATAACCATGCGGGTAACCTGGCGTGGAGGGAGCAGGTGGAGGAGAAGAAAGGGACAGCTGGAGAGGCTGCACTGAGGGCTGTAGAGGCGTTTGAGAAGCAGAGAAACGCGAAGCTGTGAGTTCAGATATAAAAGGATATATGTTGGGTGCTTGTTCATAAGATACTTGCGCTAGTGCAGATTTGTATATATTGAGCCTCTAGACTGACGAGACTGCTTTTTCATTCACTGCTCCCTCACTATCTCGTCTAAGCAGTAATAGTAACATGCTAATCTGCACACACTTCTCTCTTTCTATCGTCCATCTCCTTTTGGGTTCGGCGCGTCACTCACCACGCACAATGATTCTCAGGGCGTTCATTCTCCTTCTCACTCTGGTCACTGCTCTGCCACCAGTTCTCTAGGCGGCGTCGTCAACAATCGACTGCAGGTGTATGGCACGGCCAATGTTCGTGTTGTCGATGCGTCTATCCATCCGTTTCAGCTTTGCGGTCATCCGATGGCTAACCTGTACGCTATTGCAGAGCGCACGGCGCATTTGATCAAGGAGGATTGGACAGGCCAGGGACTGAGACTAGATAAGGGAGGGTTAATGAAGCTTTGAGCTATGAGATACGACACTCTTTATGAACATTAATGACAGTTCTTTGAAATACGGTGTCAAAAAGAGGATGTAATTTCACTGCTTGTCTCTCAAGGACAGCTTGATAGTACCATAGTGATGATTCTGAAACTAGAGAAACCGTTGGGTAAAGGCGGATTTGAAGCTGCACCGGAATCCGTTGGATGATTTAGATACCTTGTATACCTCATCTACAGAGCGCCAAAATGAATCTTAAAATCCTTTTGAAATGGTGATCAACGTCGAGGAAAGCCAGTAATGATATTTCAAGACAAGCAGTCCTCGTTTTGTTGCGACGTAGCCTTGGAGGCAGGCTGGTCGGCTGGATATCAGACTGAGACCACTGCGCATTCACTATTTCATCCCAGCAGTGGCAACATGACCCTTCAAGAGAAAAATTCTCCCAGTCCCAGGGCTTTTCCAAGGCTACAAGAGAGTCCGCATCACATCAAAACTCGCTTTTCGTGCAACGTCTCTGCCATCACTACTGCTATTCGCTCACCACCGCAAGCGGAGCCATGCCGAGCAAAGCACACCAACACACTAAGATGCGAGGGTAAGTAGAACTTCTCATGACATTACTCTGTATTCATCTCTCTTGGTTTTCTCCACCTTCAGTGACCTCCGTGCGCTCAAGTTCCTGTCAGTTTCTCAATTCTACCACTGCATTTGATCTGACATATTGTTAGGCTTCTTCCCTCAGCTATCGAGGACGGAAAAGAGTTGGATCCCAAGATGAAGCGCAACGCCCGCGAAGTCGAGGGGGATACCCCGAAAGCCATAGTCAAGGATGGCCCCGAAGAGACCAAGCCTAAGGCAAACCCAGCCTCCAAGCGTATCAGCATCAATCGCGAAGAGATTGCGAAGGTTATGATGGCTCAGTCCCAGGCAGCTCGACAGGCCACGCTCGGACTGCCTTTCCAGGCTCGCAACGAAATTGGCAAGAAGGTCCCAGGGCCCAATAAATCCCAGAGCGTGAGTATTCAAAGTTCTTGCCCATCCAGCATTGCTCACATGTCTGCCAGACCAACCACAAGCAGCCTGTGTATGACGGAGCCACCAAGGGACGCCCTGCTCTCTCGGACGAGGCTATCGCAGCCATCCTCAGATACACCAAGCCGGAGTGTAACAAGGCCCAGACCTGGGTCCATGCCCATGAGTTCACCAAAGCCATTCAGGAGAGAATGAAGGCCAAAATGGAGGAGCGTGAGGGCCTCCGCAAGAAGATTCATCGCAAGCTGCATGCTCAGTTGATGGTGAACAATCCCGGAGCGAATCCCACCAATCTCCAGGCAGTGCGAGGCGACCAGGCGGACGATGACAAGCTGACTCCGATGGAGAGGGTCCAGAGAGCCCACGACAGACTTCAGAAAGCATTGGCAGAGATTCTGGATGTGTAGTTGGCCTGCAGCGTTTGGAGATGTTTGGATTCGTCCTAACTGGTCTGCTGGTCCCAGATGTTGGCGTGTTTCCCTCTCTGCTGTCTCTTCTTGGTGGGTTAATGTGACATGATAAACCAACAATTGATGTGCTATGACTGAATCAGTCTGACCATCGGGCATGGAATGTACAATAATGATCAGTTCTTGTGGAAATGGATAGTGTCTCTTCAGATTTTCTTGTTCTTGCTGGCCCCTTTAACTTGTGTTGGACTATCCAATTTATCTACCAACGGCCGATAAGGTGATGCTACGACATGCTCAGGCGCCCGTTGTGAGGTTTCTGGGCGTCTCGGCTCGCCAGGAGACGGACGTCGCAATTGATCTTCATGCATGCGATCCAGCGGTTCACCTACGACTTGATACTTGGCCCAGTTGATCGGTGGCATTCGGACCACGTTTTGGGGCGCTGGGATCGGTCCTATGTCGGACAACGCCTGCTTCGTTGATTCTCCTGCCGCGTCGTTGGCCGGTTTGTCGTCTTTATGTGTGAAATTGATGTAAGCCCCCTGATCTTTGGCTGTGGTGAGATTCCCGGCGGCCAATTCGCGAGCAAACCCCTCCGGATCCGCAGCAGCCACTTTCTTCAACTTCTCCAAGGTCTGTATATCTCGTATGCTCTGCTGTTTCTGTAGTTGCAGGATAGAAATGGCGGACCGTAATGCGATCGCATCGGGGTTCTCACTTTCCGATATCGGTACCGGCGCGGGCTCTTGACCAAAGACAACCTGGCCTTGTGTGCTTGGGAAGTTAGAGAGCGATGCATAGGGAGGAGCTGGAGTAGTAGGTGAGGGCGATGATGCTGGTGGTGCGAAGGGATGGGAGGCTCCGTTTGTCATGGCGGAGTCGTTCGCCGGGGCGAGATGCGACAGAACTGGAGTCACTGGGGAATAAGGCGGGCGGGGCGGCGTGCCTGGCTGATCGTCGTTCTCGTGGTTCTCTTGTGCGGGCTGCATAGTACCGTTCTCAATTCAATCAAAGAAGGGTATTCATGTCGTTGAGGCAGACATAGAGACGGTTGAAAAGGCAAAGCGTCGAGTAGATCAGGGGTAGATACTATGTCGTGTTGCTGTGATGACTGACCGAACAATGAAACAATGAGGGAATGACGTCTTGCCGCTTCTGCCTGATTCGGACATTCGGTTCTCGCCGACCGAGTTGATGTTGATAAACAAAGAAATGAAGCTATTGTAAGTACCCGTGGCGCAACCTTGCGCTGGATCATAAGCAGATGAGCAGTGAGATTATTCTTATCAACGCCAAAATGATCCAGGCCATGGTGACTTCTCATCTACAGAGTGTTATTGATGGCCTTGTAGCCTTATCGCAAGCTGATTGCAGGCCACATTAGAGTCATTAGACCCATATCATTTCACATAAACATCTGATATGACAGGGAAGTAAAGATCAGATTAGATAGATATCTCTTGACTGTCATTCTGAGCCTTCTTCAATCACTTTTACAATGGAAAAAGAAACAAATCATTGACATACTAAGACAGACCATGGGACTATCCATGGGCTGATCGATGGAGAGTGGATGGCCTGATTGATCTGGCCGATTTCTCACCGCCTTTAAAAAAGTAGCGAAAAAAAAGAGAAAAAGGTGATCTTCGTCCATTCTAAGAAGATACTCCCATAATTCTTCGATAAGAGTATCAATATATACTTGCAAAATGAAGCGGAAGACCGATACAAGAGAGGCTTTGAATGGCAATGGCCAGCCGGAGAGCAAGAAGCGCGCACTGTCAAACGAAGAAGTGGCTGCGCGCTTTCGTGATGGTCTATTCGAGCCCTCGGAGCAGCAGAAGTATACCAAGGCATACGTCCAGTCTAGCCCGTAGGTATTCCCTCGCTTGATTGTTTAGTCGGAGAAAAAGTACAGAATCGCTGACAGGAGCAAGTTACAAGCATGGAGTAATTCATCCCCTAATTGAGGATTCCCTTTTGCGATCGGTCCGTAACGAGATCCAAGAACACCTCGACTTCACCGAGAAAGAAACCGATATCTACAAGATCTTTCAGTCTGGCGACCTGGCGAATCTGGACGGCTTGGACGATGCTTCCCTGTCAAAGCTACCTTCGCTGCTGAAGCTGCGTGATGCCTTGTACTCTGCCCGATTCCGGGCATATTTGTCGTCCGTGACGGGCTCTGGCAAGCTTAGCGGGCGCAAGACCGATATGGCCATCAACATCTACAACGAGGGATGCCACCTTTTGTGCCATGACGACGTGATCGGAAGCCGACGTCTGAGCTATATTCTGTACCTGACTGATCCTGACACTCCCTGGCAAGCCGAGTGGGGTGGTGCTCTACGCTTGTACCCTACTACTACCAAGAAGGACATCAACGGGGAGGACGTCCTAGTTCCCAGCCCTGACTTCAGTCTAAGCATACCCCCGGCATTCAACCAGCTCAGCTTTTTCACCGTCCAGCCCGGTGAGAGTTTCCATGATGTCGAGGAAGTGTATCACCCCAAGGAAGGCGAAGATAAATCGGCCAAGCGCGTGCGCATGGCCATCAGTGGATGGTTCCATATCCCACAGAAGGGTGAGGATGGTTACGAGGAGGGTCTGGAGGAGAAGCTGGCCGAGCGAAGCAGTCTGGCGCAGCTCCAGGGCCGCGGCGACATCTACGATTTGCCCCAGGCCAAGCCGGTCGAATGCGAGAAGGAGCCGGAGGTCAAGGGCAAAGGAAAGGCCAAGGTGGAGGAAGAACCCAGCTCCGAGTTCAGTGAATCCGACCTCAACTTTCTACTCCAGTACATTGCGCCGTCCTACTTGACTCCCGATATCGCTGAGGAGATGTCCGAGACTTTCTCTAACGAATCGTCACTCAACCTTGATCGTTTCCTGTCGGACAAGTTTGCTGCGCAGGTACGGGCCTATATCGAGGAGCAGGAGAAGCAGGAACTTCCCAAGTCCTCCGACGAGATCCAGGAGAAGACCGAATGGACGGTTGCTCGCCCGCCGCACAAGCAGCGCTATCTGTTCCAGCAGCATGGGACCGCCACATCGGACCAGAAAACTCCTATCCAGGAACTGCTCAATGATCTGTTCCCTTCCCCCGCGTTCCGGAAATGGCTGGCTCTGATCACCGGTGCCGAGCACATTACGAGCTATGACCTTCTGGCACGTCGCTTCCGCCGCGGGCAGGATTACACGCTCGCAAGCGGATACGACGGCGAAGAGCCCCGACTCGAGTTCACGCTGGGCCTGACGCCCACAACCGGCTGGGAGAAGGAAACAGACGAGGATGAAGAAATGGAGGACGAGAACGGCGAGGCACAGGAGAAATCCAAGGCGAAGGAAACAGCCACAGCGGACGAGCCTGCGGTAGGCGGTTACGAGATCTACATGGCCGGCGACGACGAAGACGACGGCGACGCAGCCATCTACAAGTCTGCCGCGGCGGACGAGGACGACGGCATCCTCTTCAGCACCGCGGCGGGATGGAACCGGCTTAGCATCGTCCTGCGCGACAGCGGCACTCTCAAGTTTGTCAAGTATGTCAGCGCCGCGGCCAAGGGAGACCGGTGGGACATTACCGGCGAGATGGGCGTTGACTTTGGCGACGACGACGAGGACGATGAGGACGACGAGGATGATGACGAGGAATAGACCCGACCCCGCAAAAGTGACGATCTCTTAAGCAAGTACTGTACATACTCATGTTTATTCTGAATGCAGCGTTGGATACCAAAAATAGGTTGCACCGCAGACATCAATATGTTGCTGCCTATCTGATCAGCCAGTCTCGTGGCTTAGACTTGATCATCTGTAGCACAACATAGCATAGCCATCTCACTCGTAGACTATCTACATCGTGATAATACATACGGTTTCCATCCTACTCCAAGGCACCCCAGTGATGAGCTACTCTGTCAATAGACGTTATTCCACGTGGTACTGACGGCCCTCCCATGAGCCAAGGACACCTCATTGTCGCCATGCTCTGCACACTGGAATAATCACACGCTAATACGCCGACACGTAAAACATCGATGCTCTTGGCATTTCTGTCAATCGGCGCCAATCACAAGCAAATAGTCACTTTTAGCTGAATTGCAGCACGCGCAAAACAGATCAGCGCTGAATTATCGCTCCACGCATTGTGCATATCTCTACGGAGTAGAGCTTTCTTCTGCAATGTCGATCGGCATCATAGTCCTCGTGCTCCTGCTCGATCTACTCTCATCGGAAGACCTCGGAGAGAAATCGAGGAGGATGACAGCACAGCACAGCACATCTAAAAATTGAGACATGCTGGAGATCAGTTGCAGTGCTGCAGGCCCGTAATGACGCCACATATAGAGTGTCTATAGCAGGGAGGCTGAGATAGTGGTCAGAAGCTGGTAGTGGTGTGGCCAACCCGCAGCTTGCATGTGGAGTCTGAGACAGTCTACTGTGTCATGTCTCGTGGTTGTGGTCAAGTTGTACTGCTGACTGACTGATGCAGTCCAGACTCAACGGACGGAGTAAACTAATCTCCTACACCGGAGTATCTAAACCCCTGCAATCTCTGCGCTGCCGAAGACGCTCTCCGTCAATGCAGAAGCTGACTCGTTAGTCGACATCCAGCCAGTCGTGCGAACAGAGACTAGACAGTAGACCACAGGAGAACTGCCCCCTCCAGCTTAGCTTGCCTTCGACTCACGGATCTCCTGGTCCCAGAATCAGGCCTAAGCCCTCTATGGCAGGTGCAAGTGTTTGCCTTGACGGTGTATCAAATAGATGGGGGTCCGTTGGCCGATTGGACAGGGGGGCCATGAACGAGCACGTCCGCAGACGGGGATTTTCGCGAGGCGGCCTTGGTCGATCATCGGTAAGCGACTTTCGTTTATGGAATTGTATTGATTAATTGATCACCGTTGATCAAGCGATGGGTACCGATATTGAACTAGTCAGGCCAACCCCTGTTCTGTCACACGGGTCTAAGATGGGACTTGGAGTGCTGCCGTCTGCAAGCTGCAGAAGAATGTGCGCAATCACCCACATATGAGTCCGCTTGTTGCTGGCGGGTAAGCGCATAGATAATAATCCATCATTCAAGAATCAGCCGATAGTTATTAAGGACGAGGAAGTAAGATGCTGATGCTGACAGGGGGGAAGGTAGTCAGACATAAGTACAGCCCCGCACATCTTCTTGGCCATGGCCATTCATCAGATATCTTTCTTGTACGCATAGGCAGTACTCCGTAAGGTAGGACGGAATCTTTATTCCGTGGAGGACCGATAGAAGCCATGCTTATGCTTACCGGATCATAGATGCATGGACCACGAAGAATGAGCCTGGATTCGTGTAAATAGAACCTACTCCACAGCAGCGACCGAAAAGACCGAAGGACCAGGGACAGGGACCTTGGACAACGGCGCAGCGCACTGACTATCAAGTAAAAAAAAAAAAAAAAAAAAAGAATAAATAACTATCGATCTTGGCTTACCTGCCAAATTGTCTTGTTTGCGCTCGGTCGGCCTGCTTTGTATGGTCTTGGACGGGACAATCCTTGAGGATGGGACCCATGATTAGGGTTGCAAGGCATATCCTTCGGGGCGAAAACAATGCAGCAGCGAGCAGAAGCAATCTCCGAGTGCTACCATGACGCTGCCAATCAATTCTGATTTGGCACATGGCGCACGCTAACAGGGATAGGATGCCTTTGAGCGTTGTGGACAGGTCAGATCAGCCATGGCAATGGCAATGGCATGGCTTTTTACTTTTACTCTGGAGATACCAGATAAAACCCTTCTGCCAGAGTCGATGTTTCTTTGTCTGTCAGCACCAGACATTTCCCAAAAGGGAAATATGCTTATTGTAAGCTATTCCGTACTCCATCACATACATCAAGCTTCCTCAGTTCTTTGCCTGACGATCTCACATGATTGAGCCTAGGTTTATTACATTACAGCTTAAGAGTCCGAGTTACAATCACAGATACGGAGTAATTTACGGCCAAACCAGGATATTGAGCAAGGACTGTCAACTACGACTTCAGAGTCTCAGACTGCAGAGTGACGAGGTGGGGCTTAGGAAAAGCGAACCAGGATATAAGCGCCACCACCTTCTTCCTGTCCATGTGTGGGAACTGTCTGGTAGACATGCTGTAGTGCAGTACAGGGTACGGAGTATCCGGGCTTGAACTTCATGGATAAGTTGCAGTACGCGCCGTAACTTGATTGTAATATTGCTGAGAGCGTTTATTGTCGCAGAAGAACATGCGTCAGCCTGTGGCACAAATCCATCCCATATGTGATCCACATGTGCCCCGAGAATGCATGGTGATGGTCGCATTCCATCCCGGCAGGGCATATCCAGACACCTTTCCATGGAAGGATTGACTCTATTGCATGGAATTGATTCATTAAGGTAGAGTCAATAATAATGAATATTAATGAAGTGAAATATCGGAGCACAGAAGCCGAGTGGCTGGGCCAATACGACTCCAACGTCCAATACTCGAATGCCCAGACTCAGACGGCTTTTCCTAGCGGCGATCATTCCACCATGGTCGCCATGTGTCTGTACGTTGCTGGAAAGTCAAAACATGTGCCACTGCCCCTCCTCCAACCTAGAGTCCTACCGCGTAAGCCAAAGAATGAAGCGGAAAATGAAGAGAGAATAATACGGAAAGTACGGGATCCAAAACAGAGTTGAGAAAGAAACTGCCAAGATCTCATTCTTCGACGATGTCCAAACTGCTCAAGCCACCCGCAAGCAGCCGCACCTCGAGACTGGTCTGGCAGCTGGTCCCTCCCCCGGTCGCTGGTGCATCCCTCGGCGTTTTATGCCGCTGTCACCATCACCAGTCATCACTCATCACTACCTCAGCACTCAGCACTCAGCCTTGGTCCAAGTAACCATAGCGATTATAATACGTCTTCCACTGTATGAAGGAAGGATAAAAGGGAAAAAAAGAAAGAAAGACAAGAAAATCTAGGGGATCAATCACATTTGCCTCCAACCGTAATTCCATAGCATTGAAAATGTACTTAACAAAGTCTCTGATCTGCAAGGAGAAGGACGGACCATTCTTCTTCTCCAGGGCAAATACCACCGCCCATCACACTTGCCACGGATTTGACCGTGCCCCCACTAGACCGTTTAGGGCAGTTCGCAAAGCGTGGGACCCCTGAGGGCGATCGTTCATTGTAGCCACGTGAAAGCGCTACGGAGCGCTAATTCTCTAGCTCAAGGTAAGCAGTAGGTAGATGGTCAGTGGCCAGTGACCTGTTAATTAGGGCCAGCATCAAGATCCCCAGGTCGTCCTCAAATACTTATCCTTCACTGGGAAGAGAAATACATAGATTCATACTGTCAATGTCGAGGTTCGAGCGACTTGAGAGCTCGTGTGTCATAGACTCATGCGGACTGAGCAGGCCCTTGATTTTATGCTGCACAAACGGTTAAATGTTCGCCGATGCAATTTATTCCGGATTATGCAAAAATCGAGTCTCTGGTAATACGGATATAGGTGATCCTCAACTTGAATTCCAGTGATGCATCGACTCAACTTCATGATGTAATTGTCGCACTCGCAAAGCACATACGATCCATCCAAGATGCAGTCTGATCCTCTAGAACAATCTTCGAAGAGACTCGATAGACTGTTTAAATAATAGAATTACTTCAACAACGTGCTGTCAACCCGCTTCTATTGGCCGATCGCCGAAATTTCTTCAAGGCGACAAGGCCATGGGACTTTCACTGGGTGTGCAGGTTCTATCGTAGGTTGCATCGACTCAGTCAGTCACTCATTCAATCCTTGATGGGCCCCACTTCCCGGACTAGCTAAGCTGAGTTGGGACCCTGCTGACCTCGACGGAAAGACTCTCTTTAAGACAGACTAAACTTTTTCCGTTCTATGGATCTCGGACTCTAGATCCCTCATGGTCTCCAGAGCAGTTTAGGTGTGGTGTGTGGTGGGTCACCTCGCCGATGTCAGTTGCTTAGGGCGGGTTTGGAGCTTCACCAGTCCATATTTGAAGTCAAGACAGTTGATATGTGAATTGTCACTGTTCTTATGAAGGATGGCCTAAACAGTTGACCTGAAGAGACTTTAAATAGAGCTTCAAAACCCGCTGTTCATCGTCTCCGCCGAGTCCCGCAGAGATGGAAGTGGGGCAAGTCAGCCAGCACCCAAACCGACGACTCCCTTCATGGATGCGGGACTGCAAGGTGGGTGCCGTAAGATCTACGTGAGAATTGCCTAAGACAGCTTCCACAATTGCCTAAATCAGGCAAGCTCCAGTCCGCGGTTTGCGAACAATTTATAGTAGACTTATTCTGCGCCGTGGTTCTGACACCTATCTACACAGCCTAGGTTAGAGGGTAATTACAGGTAGCAGAATATATAGAACGTGATAAGAGTTCATTAGTCTCCTTGATCTATCTATGCATTGCTTAATCACCTAGGGTAAGCACCTAGGATCTAGATAGGGTTAGTCGGCAATTGTCCCTGACTTTTGATCACACACCTCACTCAAACGCCAGCATTTGGTCATGGCACGTCCAGCCATTGAAAATGTTCAATGGCAAATCCGCAGAAACAGCAGAAACCCAAAAGGCCTCGATTTTGATTGCCAACCCCAGCAGAGGCGGTTACCTCGTGGCGGTGGGTTCCTCGTTTCTCGCAGGATTAGTGCACATCCATTGCTTGGCTGGCCCCACGAAACTTTCTGACTGCGGGACTCTATCTTCATCTATTATTTGATATTTTCTCGACGGAGCTAGCTACTCAGAATACTGATTACCAGTCATCTTGGCAGATAATGGTGGTTCCTGTACGAAATCTATATGCATTTTGATCGCTGGTGACAGGGCCCAATGGACCCTTTTTAAATACACCGTACGCGCAATAATGCCACGACATCAGGCTTGCCTGTTCTACTTTTTGAGCCAAACATTTGTCATGTCCCAGAAGCGGCTTTGGAACTTCCATTGGATCATAGATGCATAGCAATAGTCACCAATCTGAGAGGAAAAGAAAAAGAAAGAAGATAGATAGATTCATGTGCATCATGCAATAGAATGTAGAGACTCGGTAGGATGTGACTTGTGTGTGGGAAGGGGGCTTGCATTCCAAAGGAATGAATGATGCTATCTGATGGATTATTCGATCTCGTCATTCCTTTTCATTCTCTCCTTGCTTGTGGTGTCTTACTTATGATTACTGCGATTATTATGGCTACCACGTAGTAATAGAGTCCCACCACTGCTGCAGCCGCTGCCACTGCATACTACCCCATACATACTCCTCTTCCTCATCCATCACTACCATCGCCACGAGGTCTTCACCCTACACTTCCACAAGTCTTGTCTTTAGTACGACTACTACTATCCAAAGTACTACTTACTACACAGCAGCGCTATCCATTTTTCTCACTATTTTCCCCCTTCTTCCTCCCTCGTTTCATATCATAACTATATAAATCTCATTTATTAGCAATCCCTTCTGCCATTTCCCCGCTTTTTCGGCCGTCTCAACGAGAAACTCGTGGCTATCAGAGCCAAACTTTCCAGCCCTTCCCTTTCTCCCCGTTCCTTCAGAGTTTACAATCCTTCTTGTCCCATTTCCTCTTTCCGGTGTTCATTCGAAGTTCGAAACGCTCTAGCCCGAGCACTGATCGATAGTTCCCGCTGTTAGGCTCGCCCCAATCCACTCCCAAGTCTAAACTATCAGACACGAGGAGAGAGCCAAGTTTCCCAGGTGTCCCAATTTTACTGCTTGCCCTTTTTTCGGGTCAAGGCTGTCTGTTGAAAGTCAGAACGACGACGATCCCGTCCTTCGCTACCTTGTCTCCCTCCCCTCTTCCTCGCTCAAAAGTATTTGCTCTTTGCATCCACCCGGTTTGTGTCTACACGAACATGGTCTGGTAAAGAGTTCTACAACCGATTTGGCCCTACTTCTCTCTTACTGCCCAATTGTTTCTCCTCATTCGCCTTGCAAAAACCTCCCCTGTGCCACGTTTCACCACACCTCCCGACCTTCCGAGCACGCTATACTTTTCGCAACAGGTAAGCTCTTGTGCGATCGATTGCTTGAAGATCGTGCTGCCATTTTCATTGTCCTTATTATTGGTTACTACCTTTTTTGTCTGGCAAATTCTGTCGATCCAAACTGACGCGGCTCTGACTTTATTCAGAGAGGAATATTGTCCGAGTATACGAGTCTAGCGTCGTTTTCTGCTTTTCTTTGTTCCCTTCGTCAGTGCGCCGGTGGTCTCGACTGTACTACTGAGATTCGGCCATTCTGCCACCGTCCACCTCTCGTCCTTCCCGCCGACCACTTAGAGCATCGCTCTGACCACAAACGACGGGCCCGCCTGCACGCAACCACCCGTTCGACAATTTCCTTGTTCTCTCTTCTGTTCGACTTGAACTTCGCAGTCTTGCGCAGTGCGAAAAAATTCTTCGTGTGGTTTCGATTGCGCTGCGCCCTTTTTGTCGTCCGTGTCGACCGAGCCCTGGGATTGCGCCAACTGAAAAAAACGCCCCCAAGTCGCATCGCCGAGCGGGCTGCGTCTTAAGGAGACCCGAACTTCACCAATCGTGATCACTTGAATTGTTATCATAAATTGGAAGCTGATATGCGGACTGCGACCGTCAACGTTCTGAATTAGCCTCGCGAAGGACTCTCTTCCACCTTGGCAGCGTGACTGGCATACTTCGATATACCGAACGTGAAACAGTTCCCGTCGCATTCGGATTCTCTCTACTCCTTCGCTGTGACGACAATCTCTAGCACATTGACTTCACTGCTCCTTTCTTCATTCTGCGACTATATAATTCCTGCCCTCCAGCCATCGAGTGTTTACGTGACCTGTCGCCCGGATTATGAAATAGTTTAAGGAACGTGACGTATCACACCTTATAAGCCATTATCGAAATAACCACGAATTTTCGCCATTATCACCACTCGAAACCTCTCATCGTCCGCCATGGAGACCACTCTCACCCATCGACCGTGGGAACCTACCACAACAGGGCCGCAGAATGCTCCGGCCTCCTCTGCGCAAACATTACCCTCGATTTCCACTCTCACCGCGAGTATGGCCAGCAATATACCTCTTCCCGCGGAGAAGTCCCCAGGGAACGCCTCGTTGAACACGATAGAACGCGACTCGGGAAACTGGTCAATGCCTCAAAGCACAAGTATGATTAGTTGTTCTACATCTGCCATGTCAGGGACTGACAACCTACCAGGGTCGTCCACCTACTCCACGACCACAAACGGAACCGGCAATTATCCCTCTCTATCGTTCCTCACTTCCTCTCAACCGTCCCCGAATCGTGGTTCTGTCTCCGAGCGATCTCCCTACCCGAATGACCACTCGAACACGAATACCCCTTCCTCTGCCGGCGCTCATCCGTCCCCCAATTTTGGCTCCCAGACAAATCCAGCCCTTCCATCCCTCAATCAGAATTTCGACGCTCCTTCTCAACGCGGCAGCATTGCAGAGCCACCCGAATCGCGGCGCAGCAGTGTTGATAGTAGGATGAATCAGGGAATCAGCTCCCTGGCCATCAATCCCGCCTCTCCTTACCACAGCACAAACGCCTCCCAGACATCAATTGTGTCGGGATTGCAGAGGGAACGTGGAATTTCCATGGACGTAAATATGAACAATTCATACCGAGGACCCCGCTACTCCGGGAGTCAGCCCCTCTCTCCCCTTGGCCCACGAGCTGGAGAGCACCGTAGCTTTGCGGCTGGCCGCACTGCTCCCGCGATTTCATCGAATCCTCGCTCCGAAATTTATGCTGCGGAGACGCCTACCGCCGGTCTTGCCTATGCCTTTCCCGACCCGGATGTTGCACGATCAAATTCGATGTCTTCCACAAACGATAAATCTCAGCATCCATTCTCAAGGAAGGGAAGCACCGCCGAATCATTGGCCAGTAGTATCTACTCGGATGCGCGATTGCCTCGTGGCCAACATGGTAGGTTTATACTTTCTTCTCTCTGATAGTGCGATTCTAGCATGCAAGCAACATTGCTGACAGCCCTCTAGAACTCCCTCAGAATGTCCACCACCATACTCTGCAGCACAAACAAGTACGCGATCTCATCGGAGACCCAGAGCCGCCCACCAGCAGTACTCCGTACAGCCGCACGCCCGAGCTGCGAGTAACCCACAAGTTAGCGGAGCGCAAACGTCGCAGTGAGATGAAGGACTGCTTCGAGGCATTGCGCATGCGGTTACCTCAGAGCCAAAACAACAAATCCAGCAAATGGGAAACCCTGACGAGAGGTACAGATTTTGTCATCGCTTCTTCGATCGCCTTTATACTGACTTTCGTCTAGCGATCGAGTACATTGGACAGCTGGAGAAGATGTTGAGTAATGCTCGTCGTGAGAACGACGTGTTAAGGAGCGAGGTTGAAGAGATGCGAGCTCAGCTGAATCAACAACAACAACAACAAGCACACCAACAGTCACGTCCTCCGTCAATATTCGAGCACCACCCAATGAACGGATCACAAGCCAATGGACAGTCGCATGGCCCTGGTCCGGCCTTCTCTAATTATGGCCCTAATTCTTCTGCAATGATGCAAGATCAACCACGCACATTGCCTCCATTGGTGAACAGCTCCGTTGCTCCGATGCAGGGAGTGCAATATACCGACGACCGTCGGTAGTTTGTCATCCTAGCAAGGCCCTTGATTTGAATTTTGATACCTCCCCCTCACCCACCTTCAACATAGCGGCAATTTTGTCTCGTGTGCAGCTACATACTTTTGATATTTTCTTTTCTTCTGACTCTGGGCCCTAGATCTGAAACGGTATGTTACTCGCCTGTAGATCTCATTCGGGTGGTGTATCTTGTTCTGAGCGAGACTTTGTCTGTTTGGCCTTTTGTTTTATCACTTTTGCCCAGGGCAATTCATACCCCGATCATCATTCTTCTTTTCGTTCCCTGATCTCATGATATAGTTTTTCAAATATGTGTGTGGATGTGTATGTGTTACAACGACGGACCACTGTTTTTTTCTCGCTCCGATTTTCTCTATTCTCGCTTGTCTCTATTGATTTGTCCTATTTTCTTGCATCATGACATGTTTACTTTGTTCTGCATGGGATCGGAGATGGAATCCACCAAGAGCAATTGGTTATGGATATGGATACATTTGATGGCATCTTTCTATCCGTCAATAAACTCGACAACGGGGTTGACGATGTTTCTGTATGATCTGTTGAAACAGAATAAAATTTACACTTTCAAAATAGCAACATGAAGCCCTCGTCGGGTGTTTTGTATAAGGTATGAGATGTAGAACAAGAGTACTCCGGAAATAAACAGACAATCCAGGACGATGGCTCTTGAGTATATCACGCCATGACGCTGTCTCATCCGGCAGACTCAGTCTCTCTGCGAATAAAATCAAACCGGTTCCTGGCTCTATTTTTGGGCAATCTGCTTCTGATTGGCACTCTTGCCTCCTAATAACCGTGCCAATCCTTCTCTCTAAGCGCCCGGCCGGAGTCGAGTGCAGGGCGGCTACAGCTTCGTCAGGACTCCCAGCGACCCAATGATATCGTCGAAATCCCATCTTCAACCTCATCCTGCAGAATCTAGGAGTCGACCTCAGTCCAATCAAGGCGATTTGCACCGGCAAAATGCAACAGTCACTGTAGCAGCTATGGAGCTCGGAGATTTGCCTGCGTCGTGCGTCGATGCAGGACGAGGTCAACACAATGCTTCATTGGTGTGGTGGGCAGGTAGTTACCTGAAGCATGGGCTCTAGATCCATCGCTAGTAAGGTAGCTTTTCAATTTCTGCAGATCTTCTTGCGTTCTGGTCTTCTTTTTTCTTTCCTGCATCCGTCTGGTTGTTCTTGCAGGGTACTTGGCCTTCTATTTGTTTGCTTTGGAGTACTTTCTCTTTCATATCTGGGCATCTCTTCATTGTTTCCTTGTGGTGAGAACAATAGCGGATTCATTGTTGCGTCGTCTCATTCAGTGGTTATAGTCTCTCTTTATTCACTGGTTTCTTGCATGTGCTTTGTTCGATCTCTTATCCTCGCGAGGTTTCTTTGCCTGAACCGATCCAGATGAATTACCTGCTCTCCCTCTGAAAACCCCTGCGGATTTCGTCCTACAACGTACTGGCTTGCTATTAAGGCTTGAAATCTGTCCTGGTATGTCCTGCTGCAGAATCATATACTGAAACAGAGGCGCTCAAGTCTAACACGCTTTCGTAGAGTTAAGAGAGGAGATGGCCCCTCAACCGAAAAGGCCAGAAATGCAGCTGCAGATTCCCCAAGTTCCAAATTTTCCACTATCATCCCCGATCACTGAGGAGATCTCAAGTCCTGCTGCGTCCTCAGATGAAGACAGAGAGATGGAACGGAGTCGTCCCTTCGACTACCTGACCAAAGTGTCGGACAGGAACCCGTTTCTCAAGGCAGGATCCACAGGCGCGGGGCGAGATCGCTTAGTTGAACGCGAGATCGGTGTGTTTGATACTGTGCGGAGAGCGGCGCAGGGGGATAAACCCAAGGGGCTGAACTTGATCACGGATCTGCCGATTGGAGTCCCCAAGATACAAACTGGGGCTGCAGGTCCTTCGTTTGTGGATCTGAATGATCTGAAGGTGTTGGCAAAGGTTCGTGAGAGGGAACGGACCTCACAGAAGATCAGAGGTATCTTAAAGAATGGGACAGCTCAAGGCTTCCAGCGACTACCTGACGAGGGTTCCGAGCCAGGGAGAAGGCGATTGTCCTGGCTCAGGTCGGGGAATACAACGTCGCCGAAGAAGAAAAAGAAGTATAAGGACGAGCTGTCGCCTTCTGATCGGCCCATCATGATCGGGTATACGGTACCATTTGAGGAGTCATCGCAGTCTCAAGATGACGGAACAAAGGGACTGGATAGCGCTGGAAGCCAACGTACACCTATGACGCCTTCGATTGTTGTAACTCCCGCGAAAGACGAGGGTTTCTGGCAAGGGCTTGCTCCGGACTTTCGCCGTCCCCGAGCCACCTCGAGTATCTATTCTCAGCGCACGTCATTCATTGGAAATGGCATGCCTGAGATTCCACCGGTTCCAGCCATACCGGCGTCCCATTTCGAGGAGAAGGGGAGTCAGCCTGACGTGTCTCGGAGGGAGTCTGTCCTATCAACGAGGAAGCGACGCTCATTCTCAACTGGTACCGTGTTTGAAGAAGAAGATGGTCCGCGACAGGGACTGCGTGCTCGTTCTTTCTCCACGGAGAGCTCGAAGAGAGGGCTGGATCGACTGAGTGTGATGACGGATACCAACCGACACCAATCCCAGGGCTGGTGGACTTACCTCCTATCGCCTATGCTGGGACGGTCGAGCACGACAGCCAGTAGATCGACCCCAACCAGAACGGAGCGGCCTCCCATGCCGACGCTCCTCACGAATTCGACAGTGTCAAGCGGTGAGTGGTGGGAGAAGGAAGTGTCGTACTTTTCGCCAGATACCCCCGAGACGACCGTTGCTACTAGAGGCGAAGTGACGAATTGGCATGAGGGTGACGCTAACCCTTTCGCGGATGTCAACTCCATGGATGTCAATACCACCGATGAGAAGGACACAGCCGAGATGACGTTCCAGGGGGAGTCGATCCAGGGCGCAGCTGCTGAATACTACCAGGCATGTGCCCATGAGCTATTCAGCGGAAGGCCGTACTTCGAATGCATCAACCATGTCTGTTCTATCACGCCGAAGGATAGGATCCCGGTTCTTCTCGCTGGTTCTATTGCCGAGCCACAGAATGATGAGAAGAATCTCCTCATTGACGTGGATGACGATGTGTCTCAATTAGCTCCTGTGAATCCTTTTGAGAGCGCCTCGCAATCTGGCGCTCGTTCGATATCCGGGACCACCGCTGTGGATGACCAACCTGCGTCTCCTTTGGTTTCAAATACGGGAAAGAAGTATCTGGAGGAGGCCACACCAGAAGAACCAAGAGGCCATTCTCCTGAGCCAGAACCCGTCGAGAGAGAGCCTCCTGTCTATGCGGGGGATCGACCGGAGAAACAAGCTTCTCATCTCTTCTTCCAACCAACGAACACTATCACTCCTGCGGCCACAAACATTAACATCCAATCAGCTGAACCTCTACTCCCAGCTCCGCAGGAGAGGATCATCCCTCAATATATTGTTGTGCCACAGAATCATGGCGGAGGCGGGCATCTCCAACCACAAACACCCGATGCCACGTCTCCTGGTCTACAGCAAGCAACAGCGAGGAGTGGATCAATTCCATTGACTGAGATAGCTTCTGGACCAGCTCCAGCCTATACCGCCCATCGCAGCGCGACTCCTACACTGCCGCCTCGTATAGACCCTGCCCCCATCACTCAAGAGCAGATGACGCACCCTTGGTTCGAAAGGGAGAGGATCGAAACCCGACGACGAAGACTGGAAAAGGAGGATGCTGTTGGCAGGAAAGCCGGTGGACTCTGGCGAGGCAGAGGCTGTTTCAGTAACAAAGGCTGCTTCGGCAGGCCAGGAAGAGAGGGCCGCCTGAGACGTCGGTGGTATATGGCGATCACGACCTTTTTTGTCCTGATTGTGGTAGTTGCTGTTGTCCTTGCGGTCATGCTGACCAGGAAAGGGGATGACACACCTGTTCAGTCGCAGTGGCTCAATTTGACCGGCTATCCACCGATGCCGACTGGCATTGCGACGATCGCAGGCTCAGAGCCACAGACCCAAAATTCAGGATGCATCACGCCATCCACACTCTGGAGCTGCGATCTGCCGCCAGAACAGCAGTCAGGCAACAAGCCGTACGCGCCGAATCAGCCCAGCTTCCGAGTCGAGATACGATTCCGTAACGGGACCTATGCGAACAGCACAACGGTTGCCTCTACTTCAAGCCACAAGACCAGAGATATAAGTGGATCATTCAACCCATCGCCATCGCCCCCAAGTATCAAAGACCAGACCTTCCTGGGCAATACGACCGATCAAAACGCCATCCCCTTCGCAGGCGAAGAGACCCCCTTCTTCATCACCATCCTCTCGACCGCCTCCCTCTCTTCATCCCGATTGTCCCGCCGATCCAACAGCTCCTTCCCAGACATCGAGTCCCTCATCCCATCTCCCGATCTCAACTCCGACGGCACAGCCGCAGCCGCTACCCTCTACCCACTCCCTGAGTCACAACCCGTACGCCTCTACAACCGGGGCCTGGACACAGAACACTACGGCTTCTACACGTACTTTGACCGTTCCATCTTCCTCGAAACCCTTGCCCCTCTCAACGGCAGCACAACAGACAACTCCGCCGCAGACGCCAACGGCGGCGCCCGCGAGACTGACGCCCACGTCCGCTGCACATGGGCACAGACTCGCTTTCTCGTGCAGATCTGGACGCAGCCGACTCGCGCGCGCAAGTCACTCCTCCGCAGTAATCCTAGCGCCAGTGCCATTGCTAGTCCTACACCCACCCCGTCTTCCCTGTCATCTACCTCCCCGGCCTCAGGGACGAGCAGCCCGACTGCATCCTCCTCCGCTACAGACTTCGTCCGGCCGGGGTCATTCCCGTACCCGGTGACCATCACGGTGGACCGACACGGCGGCGTCGCAAAGGAGAAAATGGTGTACTGCTACGCGATGGAGGAAAACCAACATGTCAACTCGACGGAGAAGAAACTGCAAATTGAGGATAGGGGGTTCGGTGGGAGGCTGGTCAACACGGCGCCGGGTATATTCAACCTCACCTCCTCGTCGGACGGGGGTGCAATGCTGGATGGAGTTGACGGCGGGACGGGCGGTTGTTCGTGCCAGTGGGTGAATTGGGTTTCTACGTCGTGAGCTTCGCGCTGCATCTAGAGAAAAGTCATTGTTATTGACATCATGTACTTGTGTCGTGCAGTCTTGCCAGAATCGTGGTTGTTCATGTAGAGAAAAGCTGGACTTTGATCTTGAATTAATCAATAATCTGAATTGCTTTATATAGATCCCTGACGCCACGTATGATTGTCCAACAGATTGGCCCATAGCTAAACCGACACCTCATATTAATAACACCGTATCTAATCCACTTCATCCATCCACTGACATCGCCCAAGTAGAGTCAAGGACATCCCGATCCCACTCAAACGAGAACCAGCAGGCCAATGGCAAGACTACCCAGGGCAGTAAGGCCAGGCACCACGAGGGTGGAGCCAGGGTTGGTATGACGGGCCGTGGTGGGTTTAGCGTTCTCTTCACCGTCGTCATTGCCGCTGCTGCTGCTGCTGCTTCCGCTGCTGCCGCTGTCACTGTTTCTGCCGCTGCTGTGGCCGCTGCTGCTGCTCGACTCCTCATTAGGATCAACGAGCCCAACGTAGTCGCCAGTACCGGTAGCCTTGGGGCGCGCGGTAGTCGAGACACTGGCGGCAGAGGAACTAGCCGCCGTGGAGGAGGATGCGGCGGCGGTGGGCTTGATCAGAGGGATGCTTGTCGTCTCGGCGGGGTGGGCATCCGTGCTGGAGAGGACGGTGGCGACGTCGTCGCTCTCGGTTGTTTCGGGGGTGTTGGTCTCCGTCGCGGAGATGTCGTTATCGACGACGGGGGTGGCCATAGTGGCCGTTTCGGTTGGAGTAGTGGCTACTTCGGTGCTAGTGGATGTCTCGCGTGCTCTTCCGTACAGGCTTGCGTTGGCGCTGGCGGCGAGGGCCAGGCCGGCGATGAGCTGAGCGGAGACACGCATTGTGATTTGTGATGTATGAAGATGGGGAATAGATGTAAGATAGTCTGGAAGATGAAGCACAGGTGCTAGACGGATTTGAGGCAAGGTTCAAGTTGCGAACTTCAAGGGAATTAGTTATCACGGACACAATAGATGCTTGACGGACTTGATAGCAGGTGTTGAACGATGTCAAGAGATAGCTCGGGAATGGAGTCTCGGGGTTCTTATAGACCCAAGAGGTCCCTCAATGCGGCTGCCATCGAGTGTATTCGATGGTCAAGCGCATCCATATTCGTCCTCGTTCAGAGTGCTATCCCTGAATAGGTTGATCGTTAACAAGCGGAGGAAAGCATAGTACTGCATCTGGAAGAGCACGCGACAGAGCTAACACATGCTTGTCCATTTTCAGAAGCTGCCTAGGCGCCATCCCTTGTAAAACACTGCCTGCAGAAGTCTTTCCAGCTGCAGATGTTGATCGCCTCCAAGAGGAATGTTGTGGCACGTGATATACGGCTTCAGGGCTCTTTAACCCTATCTTCCTCATCGCTGGAAACGGAAAACAGTGTTGCCAACAAACAAGCGAACGGATTCAGATCACTCATAGCAACTCCTTGCATAAGCCTTTGTTTCCGGTATAACTTCTCCAAAGAAGCACTCCCAGCCAGAAAGGACCGGAATATGGCCTGGACTGCATCTTTGACTTCCCCGCAATCAGCTCCTATCGCCTGGCTGAGCATATACGCATCTCCTTCAAAGAACTGACTTGTGATTTAAGGATTCATGCAATCGACAGAGTTGAAAGAGGACTGGAGGCGATTGTACTGCAATAGTATGGTTAGAGTATCGCAGCGACCATGATAGGTTGGCGGTATGAGACTTTGAGTATATTGCATATGCTGGATTGTATGACCGACGCAGATTATTGTACCAGCCTAGACAAATAAAATGTCTTCACATTGTTGATGAACATGTTGCTGCATGGTTGTGAAACACCGCTCAGCTCTAGCCATTTATCCTCAATGGACTTGTTGAAAGCCAGCCTCATAGGTCCGAAGAGTTCCTGTCCACTCATGACATGTTCTGGCAGTATATAGTTGAGCATATCCGAATCTAGTTTGGAGCGTCTGATTTGTAAAATGTGATAATTGAGCTGCAATAGACACCACTTATCTATCTGCCCATAAGCTCATTCTCCATATTGACATGAACGAGTGTTTATGTTGATATGGAGAGAGTGGAGAGCTTGGGAAGAGGCGCTAATCTGGATTAGGCAAGGCAAGGCTGATCCACTTCGACATTATTATGGAGGAGCCACTTGAGGCGATGATTATCGTCTACGGAGTATGCTGGTTGCCATCAGCAAACCCTCATTTCTGCAGTTTCTACTCTGTGTATGTCATGACAGAGGACCTACACGGCCATGCCTCCGAGACCTGATCTTCTCAGTCCCTCTCTCCTCTCCCCCGGTGATTACGACGATGACGCCTCCTCCTTGCGATCCCTATCAGAGCAGGACTCTGACTCCGATGATGACGAATTCCTTCGCAAGTCTCGCACTACACTAGAGCTGGCCGAACATGATCGTGCAGTCCTGGAAGAGGAGGAAGAGATGGAGAAGTTGTTGGTCAGAAGCGGGCCAACTCATGGTCTGCGACGGATCTTCAGCCCGAACGGCAGCAGCGTCAAGATCGGGAAATACGAGAGGGATCGGGATCGGAGGAGGAAGCGACAGGATGAGCGCAAACGGCGTCGTCGTAGTGCGGCAGGACAAAATGGAGAGCTAATGTACGAGATGGAAGAGGGCTATCGAGAGTCCGAATCCTCTCTCCTGAGCGGCTCGTCGTCAGAGCTAGACCAGCGATTGGAGAAGCAGTACGCGGATGTTCGGGTAAGGGTGGACTCTTGATTCGTTCCTGTTTAGTTCAGACTGCTAATCCACTGTAGCCGCGGCGAATTTCTTGGACGAAATTAATACTGGTCTTTGCGGCGGTCTTGGTTTTGTTCCTAATATTCCTGCTGGGTGCATACAAAGCCTCAAGTGGCTTTCGGGCTTCGCACCCTCACCAGCGTCTACTTTCCAACGGCACCGCTGTCTTTGGTCCTACCACCATATTAGTTTCTCTCGATGGATTCCGGGCAGACTTTCTCGATCGTGGTCTCACGCCGACGCTGAACGCGCTTATAGCTGAAGGCGTTTCGCCACAGTATATGCTTCCCAGCTTCCCCAGCGTCACATTTCCCAACCACTTCACTCTGGTCACAGGTTTATATCCAGAAAGTCACGGTATCGTGAGCAATACTTTCTGGGACCCTGCCCTAAAGGAAAATTTCCACTACACCAACCAGTCGATCAGCATGCAGCCTAAGTGGTGGAATGCCGAACCCCTGTGGATGACCGCCGAAAGACACGGCCTTAGAACCGGGATTCATATGTGGCCTGGCTCCGAAGCGCACATTGGAGGAGTAGACCCAACATACTTGGACAAGTACAACGGGTCAGAAGAGCTCCCGCGAAAAGTCGATCGGATCCTGGAGCTGCTCGACTTGCCAGGCGCGGAAGAAGAGTCCGTGATTGTTCCCGAGCGACCGCAGTTCATCGCTGCATATGTTCCCGATGTTGACGCGGATGGACACAAGTTTGGCCCCAACAGTACTGAGATCCGAAATACAATATCGCAGGTTGACAGCATGTTGGCCGAGCTGATGTCGGGCCTTCGAAGCCGCAATCTGACCGATATTATCAACCTTGTTATTGTTTCTGACCATGGTATGGCCACAACCGCTACGGAACGATTGGTACAACTGGATGATTTTATCGATCTTGGTCTGGTCGATCGTATTGACGGATGGCCATTGCGCGGTATCCGGCCGAAAAAGCCTGAGGATCTTGAGACCTTGCAAAATCAGCTAGAAAACCTGACGCTACAATACCCACATGCGGTGGAAGTCTACACACGGGAGACAATGCCTGAGCGATATCACTTTTCCCGCAATGGCCGAATTGCTCCACTTTGGGTAATCCCTAAGACGGGGTGGGCGATCGTCGAACGACCAGACTTTGATGCTCAAGAGGCTATCCGAACTGGAAGAGTCTATCATCCAAAGGGTGTTCATGGTTACGACCATGAGCATCCCCTCATGCGCGCCATCTTCATTGCTAGGGGACCTGCGTTTCCTCATCCCCCCAACAGCCGGTTGGAGGTTTTCCGTAAGCAAACCCCCTTCTACAGCAGGAAGTCGAGTATAAGCTAACATGGGTGCAGAAAACCTCAATGTGTATAACTTGGTTTGCGACTCTCTGGGGATTGATCCGCTTCCCAACAACGGAACGCTGCGCCTTCCACTACAGCCAGTGGGCCTTCATTCTGATCAAGATGCGCCGGTTGTCGACAAGCCTGCCGACCCTCCGATCAGCAGCGCTAGCGTGAGCGTAACCCCCTCGCAAACCATGACACCGGCCTCAACTCCATCAGAGGTGTCGTCAACAGCTCTTATCCAGCCAACTTCACCATCTGAAAATGAGTCCAGCTCGGAGCCGCAAAACGAACCCGAAAGCGACGACGAGCAGGGCCCTACCTGGTGGGGAACCCTCTGGAGCAAAGTTGAGGAGCTCAAGGAATGGGCTACTGATATAATTGAGACCGTCAAGGACAATATCGTGTAAATGTGGATAGACGGGCGATGTTACGAGAGACGTTGATGTCTCATTTAGTGGAGCGTTTCATGTTGATAGAGCCGACTATTGTCGGAGTAATAATCTAGATACCCCTTTGCTTGTTAGATGAATGCATCATCGATCCACCCTAGACGCGCGAGTAGATACTAGCCCATCAACCTTGGAGCAGTGGCAAACCAAACCCAATTTGGTACCCCGATCGCTAACTTTGCTCACTATAAATGTGGACCATGATCCATCCGCGAGATCAGCCGTGGACAAGCGGCAGCTGAATCGGCGCATCTCGATCGTCGTATGGCTCCGCAGCACTGAGTCAGTCCAGTCAGTCCAGCGCAGTGCCGCCCGACATTTGCCCAACTTGATCTCCGACAAGGTCCACCTAGCTTCTTATTCATTTGATGGGAGTCATATGCGCGGCACAGTCAGTTAAAATGACGCCGCAGTGGCACTGGCCTTTCTGCATGGGGCTTACGATATGAGGCTCTTGCTGTGGGCCCAGGCCAGCCTTGTTGATGCTGCCTATTGTTTCCGCTGTGCAACATGTGCGCGGACCTACAAGGCTACCGGCATATAAAGGCCTGAGAAACGTATATAATGAGCGATGAAGACAGCTGGACTTGTTCCTCTTCATTGATTTCTGACTGTCATCGTCATCGTGTTCATGGCTATGCCGAACATGGCGTCGAATTTGGACCACAATATCAGCAATAATAGCAGAAATGCTACAACCATCGACACGGCTGTCCTGGACGCCTTTATACCAGGGTACTCTGTCCTCTCTCGCTTTCTGGTCTCGTACCTCCAGATCGATCTATCGTACTACCTGCCCTTCCTTGTGATGGCGGCTGCAGCGACCGCGTCCCTGCGCTACAGTATTAAGAGAATTATTCGTCTGCTGGGGGAACACTTCACCTCGACGGCGGAGATCCGCCTCGACGACGAGATTTACAATTATCTTATGTTCTGGATGGCGCAGCAGCCGTTCACGAAGCGGACGACGCATTTCGTCGCGGGGACGAAGATCAGCAGTGGGATGCGGTACTGGGACTCGGATAACGGTGAGGGGTCCGATGATGAGGACATCTTCGAGGACGACGACAGCAGCGGCGGCGACAACAGCGACATGCTGTCCAACTTCGATCGATACTGGAAAAAGGTCATCAGCAAGGACAAGTACCGCACGCTGCGGTTCACGCCCGCAGAGGGGACGCACTACTTCTGGTACAAGGGGCGCCCGCTGGCGTTCATCCGGGAGCGGGAGGAGAACAACGGCGGCATGAGTCTGCGGTGGGTGCCGGAACGGCTTTACCTGTCGTGTCTGGGGCGGGACCCCAGCATCCTCAAGGAGCTGCTGGCCGATGCGCAGCGGGCGTATGTGGCGCGCGACGGCAACCGGACGATCATCTACCGCGGGCAGAAGAGCGGGGTGGACGACTTCGACTGGGTGCGATGCATGGCGCGGCCGCCGCGGCCGCTGTCGACGGTTGTGCTGGACGAGGCGCAGAAGCAGGCGTTCATCGATGATATCAAGGAGTATCTACATCCCAGGACGAGGCGGTGGTATTCGAATCGCGGCATCCCGTACCGCCGGGGGTACCTGCTGCACGGCCCGCCGGGCACGGGCAAGACGAGTCTGTGTTTTGCCGCGAGTGGGCTGCTGGGCTTGACGCTGTACCTGCTCAGTCTGAACTCGAAGAGCCTGGATGAGGACAGTCTGATGTCGCTGTTTTCGGCGCTGCCGCGGCGGTGTATCGTGCTGCTTGAGGACGTTGACAGCGCCGGGATTACGCAGAAGCGCGCGGAAGACGACTCCGTGGCGTCAGCCGTGCTCGTGGAAAAGGACAAGTCCAGCGCCGAGGAGAAGGAGCCCGAAACAAAGACGAACAAAGGCGTTTCGCTCTCCGGTCTGCTCAATGTCATCGACGGAGTCGCCGCCAGCGAGGGCCGGATCCTCATCATGACCACCAACCATGCGGAGAAGCTGGACCCGGCTCTTCTCCGACCAGGACGCGTCGATATGACTATTGCTTTCGGATACGCTGACCGCGATGCCATGCGCGAGCTCTTCTCGGCCATCTACAGCATGCTCGAGGGTGATGCGCGGACGTCCAAGATGAAGTCAGTTAGAAAGGCGTCTGGACAAGGGGAGAAGAAACATGCCGAAGCTACAGCCACCCAGCGGAAACGGCAGTGCTTGTCAAAAGAAAAGATCGCTGAACTGGCATCTGAGTTTGCGTCACGCATTCCAGAGGGTGAGTTCACCGCTGCGGAGATCCAGGGTCATCTACTCAACTATAAGAATGAGCCGGAGGCTGCTATCGACGCGGTCGAGGAGTGGGTGAGAAATGTTCGAGTCAAACGGAAGGAAAAGGAACAGTCTAGATGAATAGACCAGTGATACCCACCACATTATGTGCCATGAAATGATACGTTAAACAAATTGAGGCATCATCATGCAATCTGTGAAAGTCCACCCTACTGACACACACTTGCTAAAATCCAGGAAAATTGGCTAGTCAAATGCATCCAAGAATGAGATCCTAGGATTCATATCAATGAGATCATCATAAAGGTGTTAGAAAATATGTAATAGACTAATAGTATGTATATAGCCACAGCGGCAGAAATATTGCAAGAAGAGTATCAACAAGACGCCTCCCAACCCGATCAGTCAATCATAGAAGTGTAACCTGATCGCCATTGATGGCAAGGTTCGCAGCATATGTACACCGCTTGTTGGGCTCACAGAACCCATGGAAGAGCATCCTGTCACCACATCCACAGACGGTACCTCCGCCAGGTGAAGTTAGTCCATAGTCACCGGTCTGGAATAGCTTCTGACCAGTCTTGACATACGGGCCCGTGATCTTTTTCGAGGTGGCCCATCGCACGTCGTACTTTGGGTCCGTAAAACAGTGCGTAGAATAGAAAAGGAAGTACGTGTCGCCGTGCAGAATCAGATTGGGAGCTTCGACCAAAGGTCCGTCGGTATCATCACGGTCAAGTATCGGAACGGCGTCTCCAAGCGGCGTGAAGCCGTCGTCTGCCACTCTCTGCAGAAGAATCGGCGTAGATACCAGAGGAGGAACGCCGTTGTTGCAGTCTCCACCATGACCGATGCTATTGCCGTCGACTTTGAAGACAACGTAGCGGCTACCATCTTTGTCGAGGAATCCCGCCGGGTCGATCGAGCCTCCCTGATCCAGCCGGCATGATAATGGCGTCTCGTTCGGCACATATGGTCCTCTGGGGTCTTTCTCTTTAGAGACAGCGACACCCACGCAATGATGCCTCACCATCTCTTTAGCCTCGCCTGAATAGTACATAACATAGTAGCCATCGTTCTGGAAGTAAATTAGTGGCTGCTGGGTAGAAATATACTAGAGAACATACCCTTCTGATAACGTCTGGAGCCCAGTGATCTATTTCAGTCTCCCACCCGGCAAGCGTTGGCAGAGCCTCGATGTCGAGAAGAGTCCATGTGTTGAAATCTTGGGATCTAGCCACTTGGACGCGCTTGCCATTGCCGTTTGTGCTAAAGGCATACCATGCCCCTTCTGCATCCTGTACAAAACTAGGGTCCGGAAAGTCTGAATTGATTGCCATCCACGGCCCTCTGGCTCGCTTCTCAACGGGGGAAGCGAAGACAGCTGTCATGGTAAGGCCCAAGGCCCAGAATATTGATCGAGGAATCCACATGCTTGCAGAATGGATGGACAGAAACAGAGAAGGAGATCGTCGAGTTTAATTCTGTATCAGCGAATCTCAGGCTCACAATCTGACGATCTCTCTGGATCAACGCAAGAAAGAATTCTACATTACGTCTGTAGAGCTCGGGATGCATCATTGCTTTATACTCAAATACTTTCGGCATTGCTGAGAAAGGGAGGACCGGCATTCCCTGACTGAATTGTCCTTCGACAACTATCACAATTCAATTTTTCTTCGACGAAATCAGCAGTCATGCGATATCGTCCCACGACAAGTATGCGGCAAGTGGATTCGAGCATTGAGATAGCGGCTGGGTCTGCTGGCCTGGACATTGGGCGCATTATGCAGCATATTAGGCAAGGATCGCTGTAGAAACAACTTTTGGTATCATCGGACATTTACTGGGTCATCAACATAAACAACGATAGTCAGCAATATTGAACCATGTTTGGGCCATCGTTTGGCTGAGGTGGCGCATATTTGTCGTTCTGAGCAATGGCCGAGAGACTAATGCCCATACGACTGTAACACTCGGTCACTGGGTCCTCGTGGATCTTACAGAGCCAAGGAATTTCAATGAGCCTGTAATCTGTATGGTGGAGCAAGCAGCCGTGATGACCCAGAAAAGCGAATGCAACAACCTGCAAATCTACTATCATCTGAAGGCTCAAGTATATCCGAAAACGGCAATCGAAGCATGAGTTGTGGAGAAGTCCCGATGCCGAGTTGCCGATCATTTTGTGGGGACTGGCATCTATCAAATCCTGACGATTCAGTAGCAGGAATATGATCCTTCATCATGGCACACGGATGATATGCTCCGACACTGTGACCTGTGAATGGTGCATTGAGAGGGCATTATTCGCCCAGGGGAGCGACGCAAGGGCGATGCAGACCGCCCATACCCGAGGAATGTGGCTCGCTCGGCCTATTGGTGATGAGGATCGAGGCCTCTGTGGTGGACCTGGTGAAAAAAGATGGTGAGCGAATAGTTACTGCAAGGAGTAACATGCGAGAGGCTCCCATGTTAGTACGGTTGGATGCACTTACAATAGGGTCGTTCCAAAGAACTTTTCCATGCTTCTGCATTTTTCCCCTAGTGCGCTGTGGACACCAGACCCTTGCTTGTCTCCTGCCGGTCGGTATGATTCAAGCCAATCACAATAATAGAGACGTCCAAACGCCATGCATGATCTGGTGTCAGATGTTTTCGGAAAGTCAGATAAGTTGAACAAATAAACCGTGTTATGTTTGTCCAATATGAACACAAAAGGGCAACGAAATCCATGTACCATGTGACCTAGCGACTCCCAGCAGTCCAGCCGGCGAGGTTGTTCTCTACTGGAGAAGCAGAATATTAGGGTCTTGCCCGAGTCTCAAGTCGACGAATGGCACCGGACTTAGAAGAAGTGCTGTCCATCAGAATCGCAACACATGGCCAAGCGCGCAAGGGATCCCTGCGTATGTAAGGTGTGCATGTCGATCATCAACTTATTCCGGGCCATTACACAGACTATTATGCTTCCCGAAGGCCTTAGCCTTGATAAAGCGCGCAGGATAAAAGGAATTCATCAGAATCTATGCCCGATACTGAGAAATTTTCCACCAACTTCTCCGCGGTGAGCCCAACGGTAGTTGGAGACAGTCGACTATGGTGTGGATGCTTGCTGGTCATCTTCGCTAAGAACTTTTTTTGTTGCCCTTAATGGGCATCATTAAGCTGTGCTGGCAGCTTGGCAGGAAGTCATGAGCCTTGGAATGCACTTTCATCAGAAGACCTCTACCCCGCAAGTCGATGATCTGCAACTAGGGCTGGGACGTTAACGCCTAAATCTTGGATGCGGGCCACCAGATTAGCTAGTACGCCTCAAGTGCCGCCACATGGTAGCATGGATGTGCTTTTTTGCTGGACTCACTGCCTTCAACCACTGACTGGATAGGATAACATGGAGAAGACAGTCATGCGAGACCCTTCTTTGACTAAACCCCAGAGTCTCACTGTTTTAGGGTTTAGGTGAATCAATCCTAATCATGGAGAGAAACCGACGTGATGCTAATACCAGGTCACTGGATCATTTAGCTGCTCGCACCAAGTCAACAAGCCACTCTAGATAAAGTGGAGGAGCAAACCAACATCAACCGGGGATATTCGATGACCTCACTCGTGCACAACAGGCCGTTGATCAGATATCTTCCATGGTGTTCAAGTGACCTGACCGGGCTGGAAGCGGACACAATCGGATGCAGTCTTTCTCAAGCTTGACAGAGAGTCAAGCCAATCAGTCTCTTTGGCTGGTTGGTTCAATAAAGGCCCTTGGAGCGCCTTGGAGAGGTAGTTACGTGATGATGTCAGAGTACACGGTGGTGTGGTGAAAGAGATGAAAAAGCAAGGTAAAGAAGTGAGTAGATGTCGTGTGCCAGGTGATGTCCTCAGGTCTACCGATTAGGTGACCAGACTTACCGTGAATACTAGCGTAGAAACAAGGAAGAGAGGAACAGACGATTGCATCCTAAGTCGATAGACGGACATTCATAGTTCAATGTTCGTTATAATTTCCAAAGAGACGTATACACATAAGCAAGTCAGTAAAACATAAGAGACCAAGCCCCCATAACTCCAGATATATGCACAGAAATATAGCATTATCATGCCGATTTTCATTTCACACGAGAGCCGCTGAGAAGCCATGATTCAAAGGGGAACCCTCGCGCCTGCTTCTTCCCATTCTGCTGGGAATTGTACAACACAGGCTCAAATTCACAGGAGGCAGCATACTGTCTAATCAAGTATCTCCAATAACACGACTCTGCCGCCGGAGTCAAGTATCGATCACGAAACGTTCTCACCGCGTTATCGGCGATCCGTTCCGCAATCTCAGGATTATCAATGAGGAAGCTGATCTTCCGATCGAGGTCCGAGAAGTCCCGCTCGACCTCCACGTAATTCGCTTCAGGACCAGACGCAATCAGCGCCGTATGGTGCGCCTCTCGCCAGACCAGCTTGTGCGAGACGACCACCGAGCGGCAGTTGAGCAGGTACTTCCCGCGACCGGAGAAGCTGCGGCCTTCCGTATGTGCCAGAAACATGTATCGGCAGTGTTCCTCCATCGGTAGCAGGTTGTACCGGACATCATTCTCGTTGTCCCAGTCGATAACCCGAATACTGGCCCAACTTCTTCCCTGCGCTGCTTTCAGCAGCTTTCCCCTGAGCTCGGGGTTCGTCGCCACGCTGCCGCGCCACACGAGCTGCTTCTTCTTCTCCTTGAATTGCATGCCGGGGACCGAGGAGCCATCAGGGTGCGCTTCGCCCTCGTCCACAGCGGCAATGCGCCTCCGGATATCCTTGTACGGGCCAACCTTGACCTCCGGCCAGGCCCAGTAACCAAAGTCCGGCATGAGCCAGATACTCCCGTCCTCGTCGCGTTTGGAATACGACCAAACAGGTCCTGGAACATTGCTGAAATCATCCGCTGTGAATACAAACTCGATATTGGGCAGGCTGTGTCGGTCCGGAAACGACTGCAGGGCGCGATGCAGGGAGTTCAGTGTTGCCTTTGCTCGGGAGTACGTATACGGCTGTGCCGCGTAGTCGATAATATATAACTAACCCGTACACCGTAAGCAAAGATGCGATCACGGACAAGTAGACACTCCATAACAAAAATGACACACCTCTCCATTCCAAATCGCGGCCCGCACCATCCCATCCTCAACCACAACATCATCCACCTCCTTGAACGTAATCTGTCTCTCCTTCCGCAGAGCCGCAGTCTTCTCAATCTCGATAAAGAGCTTTGGAAACGCTATCCGACACTGCTCATCCGAAAGACCGTGGTTATCCCCATCGCGCTGAACCTCAAACTCCCAGTCTGCGGCGGTGTGGTTCGTCGAGGTACAGTGAGGGCTAGGCGGGACCGCCTTCAAGGAATTCTTCAGGGCGTATTTGGCATAGTCAGTTGAATATTGAGATCCCAGGATAAGGAATGTGACGATGATCAGTGAGATTGCGGCGCCTGGAACCAGGAAGCGGGTCCAGGGGGGCTGTCCCTGCGTCCAGCGCATTGGGATTATACTCGTACAACGAAGTAAAAATATATATATAATTGATGATAATGTATGAGCAGACTCTGGACAGTAAAATTGAGTACTTGAGAAAGCACTGGGACAATTGGCGGTCCTCGCTTATCGAAGCTCTATCACTTTCAGCATGATAAACATGTGGTTGTGTTACCATGGCAACAGGCCATCTTGGTATGACATCAGACTACAGGCTCATCCAAACCATCTAGACTATCTGATGCATTCTTCTTCAGAATTAAGGGAAATAATATAGATAATGGCACTATGGCCCATAGAGGCCCAGACTTCGTGTTATATGAACTGGTCAAATCTATGTGTCAGGACAATATATCTCAAGTATGTACAAGGGGATCCGAGTGCCACAAGTAGCCGATGTATGTATTCAGGGGTATCTCAAAAGGAACCAGAAAAGAATGAAACAGAGAGTGCAGTCAACGAATGGTGTATAGACGCCCGACCCTCAGCTCAACCAGCGAACAGAACGTGGGAAGGAATAAAAAGTTGTTGCGAATTGAAAGGTAGCCAGTCAACAGAACCGAAGAATGTACAAGTGACAGCACGAGTCAATAGCTCCGCGTTGGGAAAGCCATGCAGAATCGGCTGTTGGCATCGAACGTCACATTAATTTCCGTTGGGTGAAGCACGAGAAGCGCCGTTGCTAAAGTAGCTCTCGTCAATCTTCAGAATCCATTCGACCTTTTGCGCCTCCGTCCGTGCTGCAAAGAGGTATGTGTTTTGCGTTCCATAAATTGCAAATACGTTGGGACGGCCTTTTGCAGACACTCCGCTGTCGGACCCGGAAAGCAGTCGTGCAAAGTCCGGATCGTGATCGACACGGGAGTTGCGCAAGTTGATAGCGTTGATCTCATCGCCGTCCGGAACAGAGTATATGTGGAGATAGGGTCGGCGGAGTTCAACAAAACGTCGCACCCAATGACTGTTTGTGTCATCGGGTGTCAGTAGGTAGCCGGATTTCAAGGAAGACGTGTTCTTCGGGAGTGTCTGTATCGTTGCGATGAACCGTGGCTTTAATAGTTCCTGGTCAGATACAGAACTGCCATCATCAGATGCTAGTGAAGACTGCTTCGCCCGCGTCAGGGAAGCTGCTCCGTCTGAAGGAGGCTCCGTGTTGCTTCGAACAAGGATTGCTTCAATGTGGTCGGTCTTTGTAGCCCAAAGCTCGAGATATTTCCGAAGCAGTCTGGATTTTCGCTCATTCAGCTCTTGGCTCCGGAGAGGTGTTGATCGTCCGCTTCTGGCTGGCGAAGGAGCAAGGCTATTGGCACTGAGAGCCCCTTTGGCTGCATTCAGCTCAGCAAGACGCCGGCGTCGTTTGCGAGCTGCAATATAATCCCGCACCAGTGAAACCTTTCGAGGCGACCACCTTGCCAAAAGTTCCTCGCCTTTCACATAATCGTTCTGTGTGTTCATGCGCCAGAGATCAGCGGCACGTTTGGCAGAAACTGGACGGATGGCGAGAGAGAACATGCGAACTGTTGAGTGGACAATCCGAGTCGAATTGAAAAGTTGCTTGAACATGGACTGTGGCCGCACATAGGTTCGCCCTTGAATCTGAAGTGTGAGATCTACCTCGAATGGGACAGGATCTTGTAAACGGGAGGATGTAAGATCCCAGCGAACCGTAACCTGCACGCGATACTTGTCTGCAGTAACACGATCAAGCAGCAGAGAACCATGTAAGCTCGAGTCCCATTGAGCGACCAACGTGACGTTAGATGTCCCATCAGCATTATCTTTGACGACAGGCTCCTGCACAAACTTCAATGGCACATCCGGGGTCTGAAGGTCTTGGTCGGGAATCTTGCCCCATGGATCCAGCAGTCTCACAGAACCAACGCGGATATTGGTCAGGTCATCCCAGGGAAGACTCTCGGTGGAGTTATAGGTTAGACTGACAAGTATACGACGTTGCAGACCTTGGTGTAGTTGATACGTGCCCGCATCGAGACTGTTGCTTTGTACCACCTCGACAGGAAGATACTCGCCAGACTCTGCCAATTCGAGGACTTGCACCCTAGCAAATACATCATGTCTCTCTTCAGAAAAGAACTCTGATTCAGCTATGCGCGGGGCTTTGCGTTTCTGGGGAGGCAGCTCCGCGGAATCCCGCATCTCATCCCAACTGATGAGCTTATCCAGATGCATCTGCGTCACTCGTGCATAGATGCAGATCTTAAGCGCTGACGTTCTAGGACTTGAAAGAGGTAAGCTCATGCTATGCACACTTTCAAAGCGGATAGGACTCTCATCAAAGCCGCTAATCATCTGCGTAGTAGTAGCTCCTCCTTCTTCGGAGATGCCCGGAACAAAGAGTTGGGCGTGCACATCCGTCCCCTCCCATTCAGCAAAGCCAACCATATCACGCATGACCACATTGAATTTGAGCGTAGATGACGGCGCCTGTGCCGATGAGGGCTCCAGTGACAATCTGACTATACCCACAACGTTTTGTGTGTACGGCGAAATGACCTCGACAGAAAAGTCCTGAACCCGCGTCTCAAAGACAGCTGTCAGGGGGATGTCGGCATCACCCACAAGAGAATACTGCGGAGAGCATGGCTCAGAAAAAGGGTTCTCAAGCCTGAAATGCTGGATGTAGTCCGGACGATCTATGTACTGGTGCAATTGGCGCATGGCCTGGAGGCGGCGTTGAAGCTTCTCGATCGACCAAAGATGGATGACGCGCTGTTTGGAGTCGATCACCCGAACTGCAATGCAAGGCTTCTTGGCCTCCTCTAGAACGATATCCTCATCCCCCGAGATGCCGTTGAGCACAAGGTCGTAAGACGACGCCATATTGTGTCCATGGTCAATGATTGCGAATTGAAAACTGACATTCTTGTCCATGATCTGGCTCATTACCTGGGCCTCTTTCAAGAGCGATGCATGCTGTAATATTTTCTCGGCCATGCGGATGTAGTTTTGCTGGGACCAGTGCCGAAAAACTGAGGTCGCAATCCCGATTTCTCGCTCATCCAACTTTGCAAAGCCATTTTCGTATATTCTCGGCACTGGCTGGCCCATTTCTTTCATATGATTCTCGAACGCCTCTTTCTGTTTCCTTAATTGTTCTTCGTACTCCTCTTTTGTCGTCCTGAGGGCTTCTTCCATCCGTTCCTTCTCTAAACGTAAGTCATCTGCATCTTGATCGGAGGCCTCAGCAATTCTGAGTTTGTCTTTGAATTCCTCCTTCTGCTTGTCCAATTGCCGCTGCATGTCCTGTCGGGCAGCCTGCAATGTAAAGTCGCTTCCATTTTGTCCCTCGCCATCGTACTGCTGGCCAGGGGTCCCGGGCATGGTGATGGCGGTGTCAAGCGAAAAATTGTCAATGGTACCATTGGACATATACTTGTCGCGAACTGGGAACGAGCTCAGAGAATCCGAATCGTCCTCATTGTCTACAAGTCCTCGACGTGTTGCTCGGACTTTCTGCACGTCCTCGAACAGAGCATCCAGTTCGTCGTCCGGCATGTGAGAGATATGATCAGGACCCAGGACCGCACTGACGGCTTCACGGCGAGCGTAGAACCAATCTGATTCGCCTCCTCGCTGTGCTTGCATTGGCGAGTCGGCCCTACTCGAGTCTCCGTCCAGCTCTGAGCCAGTCTTGCTCATAGTTCGATCGTGTGTTTTGGTCGGCGCTGGGGACCCAAGTTGACTGGTGGTGACTGAATGGCGCAGCAAACTTTGCTCAACCCTTTCAGCGCGAGCCTCTTGCGGATGGTTGAAACGAAAGATGTGGAAATCGCCGAGGATAATTCGAAAACCACTTTTGAGACGCTTGGGTTTGTCGATTCGCAAACCGTTAACCATGACTGCCGCACCCTCGCTGGGTACAATCGTAACGACATTGTCCACATTTTCAAACGTGCAATGGTTGGGAAGGATCTTGGAGCCATTCAATCTGATCTCCACATGACTTCCTTGCTCCATGTTTCCAACGGTTGTAGTTCCAGGCTTTATATTGTAGACAAGACATTCAGCAAGTAGCGGGTCATCACTCAGATTGACCAAATGGGGCATTTTCTTCGGAGTGCTCAAGCCAATGAAGCCCTTCTCGATACTGATACCGAGCTCTTCAAGCGCAGCCTCACGTTCCCGGTGGATCTGCTCCGTTTTCTCTAATTTTTCCTCCCAGGTCTGGTTCAAGTCCTTGTAGAGCTTTTCGCTTTGATTCAGCTGTTCCACGATCTCCGCCTTGCTGACCTTGGTGACAGTACCGTCTGCCTTCTGAATCGAAACCATCTGCTTCTCCAGAGGTGTGTCGGGTGGATAGTACTCCTCCGCAGGCATACCTCCAGCTGCTCCAGCCGTCGCGCCGCCTCCCAGCTTAGCTCTGAGCTGTGCCAACTCCTCCTTCAGTTCTCGGATCATTCTGGCATTCGGATCTTCATTGACAACAGCATGGTTCTTGATCCGTTTTGCTGAGTCAGCGTAACGCAGGGTGCTGAGTGTCTCATCGAAGTTGATATCGGCTGGCGATATAGCCGCAATCATCGCTGTCATCGAATTACCTCCCAGCGAATCCTTCAACAACCACGTCAAGATGGAATCACGGTATGGGACCATTGAGGCATTCTTCTTTTTGCCAGAGGTAACGTCTGCGAGAGCTGCAATGACACGACCGAGAGTTGATAACGAACGGTTGATTTCCGCTCCTTCTTTCAAGCGGGCGCCAGTGGCCCCTGTAGAGTTTGCTCTCTCTGAACCCGCAAGATCAACCAGACTAATTCTAGAAACCTTCTCAGTATCCATCGAGGTCTCGGCATCGTGGCGTTTCTGCGTCAAGGTCAGAGTGAAAACGGCATGCGATCGACTGGACGTCTCGTTCATGTTCGTGGCAGCCACAGTTCTAGCCTTGTTACCCTCGTCCATCAGGTGGTCAATCTCCTCGAAAGAGCGCACGGCGAGTTTGGCGAGGTCTTCGACATATGGACCGGTTGACGGATGCTCACGGACCTTGAGGTTACCCTTGTTTGAAGGGTTGAGCAGATCGCGAACTCTTTCATTGTAGATTTCGAGGTAGGACACTTCGACTGTACAGTTGAGGTTCTTGTCTTCTTGCATCTTGGCTATGCGCTGGAACATCTCCTGGCAGATTCTCGGGATCACACCGTATTCCTTGCCATAACCCATCATCGAATAAGACTTTCCGGAACCCGTCTGCCCATATGCGAAGATACAGTTGTTGTAGCCTTGAAACGCATTGTCTAGCAAAGGAACACCCAAATCCGCAAACAGATTATCTTGACCCGCATAATTGGGAGCATTCTTGTCGAAAGACCAATACGACCTGTCAAAGGCGAAGGTCTTCGGCCCCTCCACCGCACCTTTCCCGCCAGCTTTTCGCGATTTCTCATCAGCGCCGGGCGGTGGTATGAGGATGGTCTGGTTTCCTTTCATCTGCACGATACATTTTGCCCCTCTATCGATCTCTGCCGACCGGTACCCAATCGGTCAGTAGACATTCAATCATCGGAGGACCACGAGTACTCACCTCTGCTATTGAACGGTCGCACTCTCACCACCACCTTAATATTTCCGCCGCCTCCTGGAGCCATTTTGACTTATACCCCATACACTCGGGGTCCGCTATGCACCTCCAGTTGCCAAAGAGTCGAGTCCCAGGGGACGGGCGCAAGCGCCAGGGGTTGGGTAACACCGATGTCGCGACCGCCGCAAAGAGCGCCGTGTTTTGGAGAAATCGCAATAGGTCTTTTTCAGGGTCTCCTGGGACTGTAATGAAGCTGTTTGTAGTTTTTTGTTGGTGCTCTTCCGGTTGTTTCGAGATCCCAATTCAAATCAACAAAAGACGTCATGTAGTTTGTTTTCGGGCCGTCATATGCTGTTTCCAGGGGAATCTGGTCAATGGTTAATCGAGTCCGCAGGTCGTCAGTCTGCCATGCGCGCGCAACCCTTCGGTGCAAACTGTCTAGCAAAGAGATTGACGCGAAGGCAGCAGAGAAGCGCGCTAGGACAAGCAAGTTGAGATTTGCCTGGGAGGCTCCGTGCTCTACACAGCGAGGTGTATTATTATTTCCCAGCGGCACGGGAAACAGCCACATGAGACTCCGACCGAAAAGGCGGGATCGAGGGGTGCATTAGGTAAGCGGCCAATCAAAGTGCACACCCCCCTCCATCCCCTTCCTCTCTCCCATGGACTCGCAGAACAGACGCAAGGTACGGAGTATCTTCTCTGGTACGTACCTTGCTTGGCTCTCGTCTCTGAACTGAGACATGCTTAAGATTAATCTAATCAAGATCTAGGATATTCTGGCCCTTGTCTATGCCAGTAATGTCAACCAGATTGCTAACAGTCAAGTAGTATGGCACCAAATGTTGAACGGAGCAACAGAAGTAAATCAAATGGGACAGGTACGATTCTGGTCATATCGTCGGTGATGGAAAATTGAGATCAGCAACCATTAATGGCCCCAATGGAGTTAAGGTACCCTATTCATGTCCTTGAACAAGGTTTTCCAAGCGTATTATACGCGATAGTATACGCGAAGTGTTGCGAACTGAAGGCGCGAGTGGTCTAATCACCGCAGCTATAATGCAGGAGTAACGCCGAGTTTGATATCTTCGATAACTCTGGTCTTCAAAAGTACAGGATTCTATCTTCTGATGAAAGGCTAACCACCTATGTCGCCATCATCCATGGCTACTTTGTCTCCATTGGATTAATTAGTGTAGATCTATGCAAGGGGTATTGCATTTTAGAATTTATTGATGGCCAGTAGTCCATCACATTTTCACCAAATGATTGCATCCGCGGAAACCGGACAACTACTTCTGTAGCGAAGCCCCATTCAAGAAATAGACGTTGGCACTCCGAGAGGATGGAAAGACAGTCAGAGGTTCTCCGGTATCTCTCATATTCAAGTCATCGGCTTTGCATGGCACCGAGAAGGTGTCCAATGATTCAGTGAGAGAATGATTGGATTTTCTCGTGGGCTGTTTCGTCGTGTCGCTCGGTACCATCTGCGTCGACTTGCTGCCCCGGGGCTATGCAGAGTCATCCGGCAGAGGGTTACTCAAGCAGTAATGATGAGCGTCGAGAATCCTGAGAGCACATAAACAGTGCCCTCAAAACTTAGATCATGGCGAGAAGTCCCTCCCCGTAATGATCTTATAGAGCTGACTGACAAGAGACGAGGCCTTGGCTAAGACATGCTATGTAGGGTTGCGGGTCGAAGCTGACATTCAAGAAGCCCTGACATATCAATCATGGTTCTTATAAGGTTCCCGTTCAATGTGCAGAGAGACATATGTGCCGTGACTTTGACATATAAGTCAGACGTGCATCATTCCTAACAGCAACCTAACGAATACACTTAGTCATTGAAGCATGGGTCCCATCACTGCGAGCCCTGTCGCTTTCGATCTGGAGCTGGCGGGTCTTATAGACATCGAGATCACGCAGCCTATTCCATCGAAGGCCCTGATTTGGATGCTCGCAGCCCACGTTGCAGATTGTTGATGGCGAGTTCAATACCCTGATTCAAATCATATCGGCCACCGTGGGGTCCAGCCAGGCCTCATTCACCAACCAGGCATCATTAACCGCTCTGGACACCTCATCAATCTCCCAGAAGTCGGGAAATCCCAACTTGTGTGGGTATTGCCGATGCATATAGGGATATGTATTCCATGTACCAAGCTTCAGGGGTCGGCTGACCTCTGTTCGAGACGAATTGTACCCTGGATTCGCAGGAGTAGGAGAAAGCTGTACTCGTTCATTGTCATTGTACGTCGAACGCGGTCACTAGATCCTAGCAGTCTGCCCTAAGGCAAGACGTTACCGATTAGCACTTGCGTAACGTTAGCGGACAGAGCTCGTACCGGTGTTGCTTCAGCACGGCTGCTAACTCCTGCAGGTGTTCTGGACGAACTTATGGCACGGGATTACACCCTGACGAGAGTCGCCATTGAGACAGGGAAAGAGTATCTTCTGCACTCGTTGCAACAGGCACAGCCTGAGTGCGCTGTTGTAGCTGCGGTATTCAAGGAGGTTTGCTGCTACTGAGGCTTCGTACATGATGGCGTTCCTGGAGGCTGTCAAGGTGAAGTATGGCGGGATGGAGATATTCGTGATGAATGCGACTGGTATGAGTAAAGCTGATGTCGAAATTCTTCGGACAGTGTTGAGAGGGGAGTTATGAAGTGATAATATCCGCTTCAGGTCTTGTGGTAGAGTCTGGCTGTATACTCTGCCTTTGGAGTTAATACTCTTCAAGCAATAAGGTTTCGAACGTTATGCCATAGCCACATCATGCAGGATATTTCTTCGCTTTGAACTTACAGATTGCACTAAGGAGGTATCTGCAACAAGAACCAGAATAAATCTTCCTGTTAGTGACCGCATATAACATAACAGTCGGGACAACCTAACCAATGGCTCCAACAAGGCCAGACAATCAGTCGAATGATAAGTGGTGATTGAATTCTATTACTGCATCTAATGAGAATCTTCTAGACATATGACGTAAAAAGGAAGCATATTTGCAGGTATTCCGATTCCAAAGGATTAACAATCCATTTTCTACAGCAAAGAAATCTAGCGGTGTATGTATGTATGCCCGTTGACGTGGTAGTTTTACTTAGTGCCCAACCTAGCAGTCTCAACATGTCATAAATGATAGTGTTCCCATCTCCGTGGAAGGTATTGCGTACGATCATCTCAAACGTAGAATTCCTGACTTGTCTTCTTTCGGCCGGCTATATGGTCTACTTGTTCTGTGATTTTCTACGGACAAAGATCTCTTGCTTCCCTCAGTAATGCAAAGATGCTCTAAAAGGGTGCCAAAACTGCTGCGTCCATGGAACTATCGGAAAGTATGATCATAGTACGGAGGAATTCCGAATGAGAAAGGCAGAATCAGGATGGAACTGTAGAGTGGTATGTGTCCCATTTCTCTGCATCACAAAAGAAGATGTCAACAAGTTCTATTGGTAAACGGAAACGTCATTGCAATCGGTTATTGCTGCTTCTACTGGAGGTGTCAATGGATAAAGGTTTCTTATGGGTCAGCCATCAATGGGTGTCGAGGTCAAATTTGCCTCCCTTGAAACAGGCAGCAGAACATACGCGAAGCTCGGAGATCAAGACTTCCAGTCATAGACGAGAGATAGGAGGAGGATAGCTAGTCATGAAACAACTACGATGACAAGTCAGGAACCAGTAGAGTTCGCCTAGAACATGATAGCAACAGGCGTCAGCTCCAGTATTGGTTATGAGCGCTTCCAGAAGAGCCAGGATGCCTCGTCACAGGCTGTATGGCCAATGATACACTGCACTTCTGTGATGCCTCACTGTGAGCTGGCGTATCAGGGCGTAAGCACTCATCTTGAGAGTCTGATTGGGCGTGTTCGGATGGGGCGAGATTGAACACCTCGTTTCGTGCATGCACAACGCCCACGAGCTAATTCTGTGAAGTCCCTCGATAGTATTCAACGAGCGAGACGTTGAATCTGCGTATCCATGATATCAACTGCGCCTTGCAAGTCGTATTCCTGTCATGCAAAGCGGGTTCCGCGTCAGATGCGGACCTTGACATGGCCATTGGTCGCCTAATGTCCGCGCTTTGCGACTGGCTTGTGCTGGGCTTCATTGAGCAAGCTAATAGACAGCGCCGGTAGCTTATATTCTTGTCATTTTGGTTTGAGTCGTGACTGGAGTGCCTTTTGGTTTGGTACTTATACCTTGTAAGAAAATCATACCGTAGGATTTTCTGGTAAAAAGTGCATCTTGACCAGCGGTAAAAAGTGCAAGCCACGATGATATGACAAGGTAGCCATTGTCCAGTTTCGCCCTTACACTTCTCGAACGGCGCATCGAACAAAACAGTGCTGGCTCATGTAACACTGCTTTGTGAATCGGAATGAGTCCAATGCTTTTTAGTGCACATGCTTTGGCTAGCTAGGATATTGCAGGCTTCAGACAGGTGAGTGTCGGGTGTGATCGTCTCCTTCACGACCTCGAAAGAGAAGCCTTGCGCGACATTGAAGGAATGTATGGGTCTCGGTGACACAGAAGTCGAGTCCACTATACGCGTTTCTCCCAATAGTACTCGGGGTCAAGATGTCTTTGATACATGGAACTGTCATGTGTCCTGTGACTTCTTGGCTTGTCGATGCGTTGGGTGCCAGATGCTTTTTGCCTTGCATTAAGCACAATTGCTCCTCCAGCAATATGCAGAAACGTTATATGGATCCTGCAGCAAGTACGCACCTTGTCTGCAAAGACGGAAAGAAAATATTGACGCTGGAAAGGTAGCTGTGAACTATAAGCTTGTGGATGCGGATATATATGTTTGCACTATCGGACTGTAGAGACTGGGGAAGAACATGTATTCGAGTGGCATCTTAGATTGAATATTCTCTTGCATCACTGATGAGCCCTTTGGATATATGAGCAAGTTCACCTCGAGTTTTCTATCCAGTCTCATACTAGAGCTCAATCGCGACGGTCATTTCCCATGTTGATCGGGTGAGGAGAGGCTGGAGAGGCGGTGTAGGATGCAGTTTGAACTCGCGCCCGCCTGACGTCAGGTGGCCTGAGCTTTTATTCCTACCTGAACTCTCAGGCTGTTTGCTTTGCTTCCACGTAATTTTGAACTTGTACAACAAATGGACACAGAAAAATATCATGAAAAAAACCAATGTGTCATTTACTGTATGATTTTGTTCGAGTACATCGGAGTCATTCCCGTCAAATACCGAAGTATCATAGTACTAAGTCTCTGGCGAATGCTATCTGGATAATGAACCGTTTACAAGAGCGAAGAGGCCCTGTATCCCAGAGCTCCAAGAGAGTACCATTATTCGTGATTGAAGGGTCAAGCTTCCACACGTGGTGTGGGACAGATCGGCGCCATTTGTGTCAGTGTGTTGAGCGAGCTGTGGACTGGACACCTGCTCAGACTAAGGTTTGTGGTACAGATCGGCTCGACTCGAGTCTTATCGGTTGTACGGCTTGGATGGAGTCTCTTACCGTGTAATCATAAAGGAGCTGTGGATAGAGATAGTACCAGTACTGTTTTACTCGTCATTCTCTTTGTTAACTCTCTTTGTTCTGCATAGATCTGCAATGGGTTGCCGCTGCCTGAAACTTCGAGCTTTTGGAGATTCTATTACTATGTCGCTTTCTCAACAACGGAACGAACAGGCAACCCTTTGCTCAGATACTGGTATAATGACGCCACGATTGCTAAGGTGTCACTGAGAGTTTAGAGACCTAGCGAGGCACCCTTGTTATTGTTATAAAGTGGAAGGCCAGCTTGGACACGGGGTTGAACTTGAAAGACAGTTTCCTAATCAAGGCATATAGCCGAGGCTGGGTTAGGCCTTCACAAGTATCTACGCTGAGCATTCAATGAATGAGAATTTTAATGAGACGCAATTAACAAGCAATAGGAGTGCTGAACATGTGCTATAGAGTATACATTTTTCTCTCGAGCATTTGCAATATTATGGAGTAGTTGTTGACTTTTAACATATCTTTTCTGCTATGCTTCTATGTCTGTTTGAGAAAGACAACAATGTTGAACCATCAATGGCCAGCCAAAAAGGTCGCACGGGCAGCAATTCCTAAACAGAATCCAGTCGTTAATTTGGAAGGTGGCTGGTCAAGTCCATCGTTTCGGCTTCTGGGTTTTGGTAACTTTCAGGTTAGACCACAGTTCGGAAACTCCCAGTTCCCACGGGTAAGGTGATGATAATGCCGGTGCCCTCACACGTGATGTTCAGGTGGTGGCATGGATCATGTCTTCGGGGTGGCCGGAGCTCTGCATAATCGCAATGTGATACTTCAACAAGTTTCTAAGTCATCTAGGGAGTTACCTGCTAATGCTCATCAGATTACCCGGCAATTGTGTCCAGTGAGTCAGACCAAGAATTAATGCAAATAACGTAAGGATTAAGCCTGGCTCGTTGGGCATTCTTCCAAACATATGCCTTACCATTTTACCTGACGTATTCACTAAAATTACAAGTGTATCATCGTGACCTTACGCAGACCAAGCGAGAAAAGTGGGGCGAGCCCTGACAGTACGAGACGGTAAGGGTTCTGACCACTCGCTGGTCCGAATCCTCGCCGCCTCGACCGCTAAACGAACCGCCGAGCCAGTCAGCTCCCCTCTGGACGCGTCCGGTACAAATGCCCCATCGCCCGCCCCTTCTCGTCACTGCGGCTTTCTCTCTCTGCTTCCTCTCGTTGGTCATCCGGCCTCTCCAGTCCCTTGCTTGCCCTCCAGTCAAGGCTCACGGACTGCTCGTTGCTCTCCTGCTTGGCCTGCGACTCGTTCACTGCTGGTCGCTGGCTTCAGATCACCGATCTTGTATTTCAGCCAACCCAATCATCATTGATTGATACTCTCTTGGGACCACCCCATCATCGTTATTATCTCCGTTCACCTCGTGCTTGATTGTTATCATATCATCACCATTCTACGGAGAGTTACCTTGATAAGCTCTCTGGTAAGGACACATACTCTGCGGTTGGATTGGTTTACCTCGACACCTTCTTCTTCCACGGTACCCGGTCATCGAATCATTATTGTCCTAGGTATGTATGAATGATAGGCCTCCCCCTTGCACAACCATTTCCGTCGGTTTCATTCCATAATTGAACACTTTATTCTTGCTCATATCCAATCGCGTTGCACTGGTCCCCTTCACGATTCCAAACTGACAAATCACTTTTGCCCTTGCAATTGTCTTTTCCTTTTTCTTAATTTTTCTTTTTTCCCACTCGCTCCAAACAAAGCTCTTGTTTATCCATATCAACCAGCACTATTGCGTCGCATTTTAGTTTTCAGCGAATTATACTCCCTTGCCAACCTGTACTCCTACTATTATCCTTCTTTTGTTGTCTGCCATTCGGGTCATTATCACGGCGCGCAGCGACAAAACCCACCCGCTGTGGCTTGTCCTCGTTTACGGATCAACCCGGGCCGGACTGACATCAGCGGTAGCCTCGAAGTAGTGCTGGGACCGCCTTTGTGCTGTTCGTCTTCTCGTTGGCAGAGCTCGCGTTCCCCTTCCTCTCATCCCCGCGAATCATCCCAGATCATCCCAGGCCCTCTCCCGTGACAGCAAAAAGGCGGGATCAAATCATCGCGCTGTTTCTGCGCCCTTGATTGCTTCGAATTGGAAGCTTGCTGTCAACAGCCATTCGTCACCCCTAACCCAGGTAATTAGATATATCAAACTTTGTGTGAAAACGTGTTGTTGTTGTTGCTTCGCTTTGCGGGCCGCAGACCACGCGCGATGATTCCCTCGTCTTGTTGATGTTACCCACTTCTGTACACGACTTGATTGTCGCATGTATTCGAAGCATTGCAGAAATGCTCTACCTCCCGGTCCTTTGATGCCGTTCTGCGATATATTGACTATTCATGCACTGTTATACCTGTCAACGTCGCGTTCTGCCCACACCTTACCCCAAACCGCAATGCGCCCCAATCAGCACGCGTCAATCATATCTCAACTTTGACTCTATGGCCGTTTTCTAACGCTTCATGCTAGCTTCAGACGTGCAGCATTGTTTACTCCTTGCGCGCCCAAATTATAGTCTCTTGTGGTTCTTATTGCCATCCGCGCGGACCAGAAGACCGGGACTTAACCGGAATTCGTATGCGTCGCATTTAGATAAGGTACGTTGGTTGCATCATAACTCCCGCTTGCCAGCGCATACATCCTTCAGCCGTCAACTGTCTAAATTGCCACGACTGAACCCCCACCATTTTTTGACAAACCCAGTTTTACTTTTTGACAGCACATATTTCGCATGTGGTTGGCGGGAAAGTACATTGCTGATGATCTTTAGTAGAGAAGTCTGTGTGCAAGGCCACTCAGGCCTATTCTAATATCAATCCCCCTAAGTCGCGCAGAAGTGGCATTATCATCCGAGATCGTGGAGCAGAGCAAATTCTCTCCCACTCGGATTCGTTGGACAGAAGTTCAGGCTACGCTACCGGCACCGCCTCAAGTTTCTTCCTGCCCGTCTTATTCGTCTTGCAGAGACGTGGCCGAGCAACCTGCCACCTTTAGAAGCTGAAACAGGTTAAACAGGGGAGCCTGGCTTTTACGAGGTCAATCTCACCGCGTAGTGACGTTCTTACTCTGATTTTTTATTTTTCCCGCTTGCGGCTTCGCCTCGTGCCGGCAATAGGCAATCGTGCATTGTTATCAACCAGATTGCATTCTGTCTGACAACGCATCGAGTACCGCACTTACTCAAGGGCACCCTGTCCCGCTGCATCAGAGCCCAACCACGTTACAGCTGTGGTCAACGTATTAAGAGAGAGTATCCACAAAGAACCCAAAACATCCTGAAGAACATTACTTGGAGTCATTTCGGCAAACAAACGGCTGTTATCTTTTGTGTTGCTGATAGCTCCAAAGTCAGTCCATTCGCGAAACAAAAGTCAAGGTAAGCTTCTCCGTGCAAGCGCCTCTATATCCCCATAAGCCCCTCACTAGTGATCCAGTGACCGTTCAGCGCTGCGCTCCATACTGACGCGAAAACAGAAGCCTGCAGATTTGCGCATTTAATTCGCCGAATCATCGGTCGCAAGGGCTCGCCGCTTTTTAAGACTCGATTCTTCTTATTCGCGCCCCTTCGCGATAACCTCAAAAGACCCATCCCTCTAACAACCTCTCATCCAGTCATCTGCTTCTACCTTACTTGACCTCTGCGCGGCAATCACCTACTTACTCGAGCTGTTACTGGGTTAAGTAAACCCATCTTAATAAGAAGATCTAACCAATCATCGCGTAAGGTACCAAGGTGACGGAATTACCCGTCGCGTCTCCAGCACGATGGAATACCCTCCACAATATCAACAGCCTCATGGCCAGCACCCTCACGCTCCCTCTCACATGGCTGGCCCTTACCAAACAGCGCCACAGAACGCAGGTTCAACTGTTGGGTCGATGTCGTCGCCCACAAATCCACAGGGACACATGCAGCAGCCTCACCCTGCCCATCAAGGCTCGTCAATCGTCCCATCGCAATCCCATTACCAGCAGGCTCAGAATGCCCCAGGCTCGGTACATCAGCAGATGAACTTTCCTCAGTCATATGGCGTTCCAACGGCTATGCCTCAGCCCTACGGTATCTCTCCTACGCAAGCGGCTGCAATGGCTACAGCAGCCGCGTCTGGGCAATTCTACCCACTTCACCAAGACTCGATGGCTGGCCAGATGGCACAAGGACCCCGTGGTTCTCCTCGCATGGCCGGAGTACAAGTGAAAGGTGACCGGAATCCGCGATCGCCGCCGCAGATTTCAGGACAGATGCCCCCAATGGGCACTCAACTATCCATGTCCCAAAATGCCCAGATGCAACAGCGTCGTATGAGTCATGTCGGTAGCCCACATGTCCAGACTGCTCAACCCGTGCTCAATCATGTTGCTCGCTCTTCGGTTCCCCCGCCGATGGCGCCGCCTCCTCAGCCTGTTCAGCAGAGCCAACCGTCACCGGAGCTTGTCGCCGGTGCTGCCGAGGAGTCTCCCTTGTATGTCAACGCGAAGCAATTCCATCGCATTTTGAAACGCCGGGTTGCCCGACAGAAGTTGGAGGAACAGTTGCGGCTCACGTCAAAGGGCCGTAAACCTTATTTACACGAGTCGCGTCACAATCACGCCATGCGACGGCCGCGCGGTCCCGGTGGAAGATTCTTGACGGCCGACGAAGTAGCCGCTATGGAAAAGAAACAGGCGGCTACCGCGGCGGGCTCGGGTCAAGAAAACGTGGACTCCGGAAAGCCTGCCGGAGAGAACCCTTCATCCGCGCAAAAACGGAAGTCTAGTGAAGTTAACGACGACAACGCGAATTCAGCCAAAAAATCCAAGACTGGTGGAGCTACTCGATCAGCTGAGGATAGCGAACGTGAATCTGCAGAACCAACCGATGAGGATGGTTAAGCCTGACGAGCGCGACTCTTACGCCCCGTCAGTGATGACCCCGATGACGCCATTTCGGGACGAATTTCTGTTCTGTACTTCTTTGATCGTTTCGCCACTTTTTTCTCGTAGCAAGCGATGTGTGACTACTCATCTCCAACACAACCCTTACCATTTCCCCTTTCGCAAAGGTCGCGATCTGATGTCTGTTTATATTGTTATGCTGGGACGAATTTCTGATTATTACCCCCTTGTCGATCGGCTCATTAAGTGATGTTTCCAGGATTGACTTGTATGAAATGACCGTTTTTTCTTTGATCTCCTGCCCTTTCTTTCCACTATCTACCTCTGGCGTGGTATCTGTGCCGAGTGGGTTGCCGCTGAATGTAGCCGGCTTTTTCCCTTTTTCGCATGGCTCACTCAAACTTAAGTACTGGCAATTCCAGCCGCTCCTCAATGGCAGCATCTCCAGGACTTGTGCCTGTCGCCGACAGTGTCCCCTTGTCATATATACACTGCAACCTCGACCACGTCTTTTGTCTTTTTCTACCCCTTCGTTTTTCATGTTACTCGAGCTCATGTTTGGGATTTAGAAGGAAGGAATCCATCACTGGTAAAATAAGGACCAAAGAATGATTGACGGAGTGACACGGTACCACTGATATAGTGACAGCTAGTTTGAGGCAAGCCCCAAATGCTGATGGATATACGACAGAGGGATTTCCAAGATGCATCCATTACTGGAGGAGTGTGGGCCAAGTCGGCCCGTCTCTGCATCTACTTGACTTGCATGTGCAATTGTCGTGCTTTGATTACCTCCTAACCCCTTTTCGCCTTACTTGGCCTTGATCTCCCTTGGAGTCCATGAATGTTTTCTTTCGTCAGGCAGCGCCCGCTCAGGTGTCTGATTCACTATGTGCCAGCTGATCCGCGAATCTCGAATAGCTGGCGCTGATGATCAAAGAAAACACGATTGCCTGCCAAGGAGTAGTGGCATGAGGTGGACATTCATCTGTGCATTCATCCTCCTCGATGCCTCTTTATTTATATGATTTTTCCTAAATCTGTTTCTCATTTCATTTTCTTCTATATGACCCTGTCCAACGTGGTTTGCGAGTCGTTCTTGTGATTCCCAACGGGCAACTTCCCCGAATGTTGTATGTACAAATATCAAGTCATACTTACCAGCATATCCGGCTTGACACACGGCGTGACCGGTTGAATGCTGGTCTGATTGTCTACTTAGTTTGTGAATAACAGCCTTAAAGATACTTACGATTTCGTCATACTCATTATGAAGTACTCCATAGGTAGCTAGCTGATCAGGCTGTCACTCCAGGTCGTTCAGGGACCATGATAGTACCATTCCCAATCAGGACTAGTGTTAGACAAGGCGGTCAGCCACCAGCCTCACTCACTCCATAACTATGTTAGTAATGTCAGTGTTAGTCATCCATTCGCATCCGCCAGTCAACTTACAGTTCTTCTCTCTTTCTCTCTCACCTCCCTCTCTCAGCTATCTCCTTTACTTCCTCTTTCTGCATTTCAACCATCAGACCCTGTCCCCGGGGGAACAGCAGTCTCATTCCGTCTGGATTCGTCAGATTGGACGTGATTGGTGTGTGATACTTCTTTCAAAGGCTACTTGTAGGTTGCCTGCCTTGCCCATCTTCTCTTTTATTTCATCGTGTGTCCTGTCACTATCAAGTCACCCTTTGTCTTTTGCCTTCCTTCTATTCCCAGCTCAATTCCTCTCGGGACGAAGCTCCCCCATCATTGACTCTAGATTAATTGCCTTCCGACAACTATTGTCTTTTTCATCTGTCTTACCTGGGTGTCGTCGATCATCGTCGCGCCGTCCACGGCCCTCGAGATTCTCCGTACCTCAGTCGCATATCTCTACTCTTTCTTTCTTCAACTCTCTCTTTCGCTCTTAGGAGCGCGCTCATCTCCTATACTTATACTCCTTTTTTCCTCGCTTTATTCTTGTCGTTCTTCTGTCAATATGTCTTCCATGTCCTCCTTCGCCATGCTACGGGCGACTTCCTCATCTTTTCTTCACCCCGACCCGTCCCTATCATCCTCTACAGCGTATAAGCTGCCAGACACTCATATTAAGTGAACGAACTTGTTCTAATGTTGACGATATCGGGTCTTAGCTTACTTCCGCGTTCTCCGCTCTCGCACGCGACCAGTCCGTGCCTTCTTAAGCCACTGCTATTTCGCACCGTGCTCTTCTCTTATCACACAACGCTCGCGCCATAACTCAACGTACCCTGTGACATCAGAAGATACCACTTTCGAGGGTTTTACGCGCTGGAACACGCGCCATAATGGACTCATACGAGAGTTTTGGATCACCCGGGAGGAACCGGGAGGGGGATCCTTACGCGGCTCGAGCGCAAACGGATTCTTACCGGCGCAGGTCACCTGGTAAGTACCTAAGAACGGCTAATAACGATCTTTTGAAACTAATCACTCTCCGCCCTTCCCAGGAGCCCAAGACCGGCGTCGTGGTACACGGGGCCGTTCTCGCTCTCCAGTTATGATTGATCGCTACGAACCCTCAGTCCGCCGCCCTTCTCGCGACGATTACTATGCCTCGACTCGCGAGAATCCCTTTCGAGAGCGGGAGGACCGACGTGCTGCTCCGTCGCCAACTGTTGCCAATATCGACCGTTACGTTCCTGGACAAGAGTCTGGCAAAAGACCACTTCCGACGAACCCTCTTCCGAACCCGTTAAACCTTGACTTTCAAGTTGGATTCAATTGGTTCGCAGAATGGTGGCGTGCTGAGCAATCCATCAAAGAGGAGAAAGATCGCGCAAAATACGGCGGACGGCGCCCATCTGATCGTGTCAAGGGGGAACGCGAGGCTCGCGAGGACCGGGAAAGAGAAAGGGCGCAGATCCAGGCCGCTTATGACACTTACAAGGTGGACCTCCAAATTAAGATGTCAAGGACGTTTGTCCAACATCATCGAAATGAGGAGTGGTTCAAGGAGCGCTATGTTCCTGAAGTCAGGGACCCTCTTCGCCGACGCCTGATGGATTTCCGTGTGGGTGCTTATCAGCAATGGGAGCGGGACCTTGAAGGCGGTCTGTTTGATGACTTCACTCTGGAAGGGATCTACAAGACTGAAAGCGATGGCGCAGGTGGTGTTATCGAGAAGGAAGAAGGCGAAACAACTGCGGTCGGCGAGACACTGGGTGTTTTGGACTTGCTTCCTGTCAGAGGTGGCGACTTGCGCGATGAGGCTTTGTCACAGCCAGCCTTGCTGATTAAGACTTTGGCACCCAACGTGAGCCGTGCGAAGATTGAAGAATTCTGCAAGGAGCATCTGGGGGAGCAGGATGGCGGCTTCAAGTGGCTCAGCCTGAGCGATCCGAATCCTTCGAAGAAGTTCCACCGAATGGGTTGGATTATGCTCCACCCAGCTCCAGAGAGCGCAGTGATTGAGAGAGGAGATGGTCGAGAGGAGGAAGGCGAGGAAATGGATCATGATCAGGGTGCCAATGGGACCGCAACTGTATCTGCGGCTGAGAAGGCACTGGAAGCTGTCAACGACAAGACAATCCATGATCCCGTTCACGGAGATTTTGTCTGCCATGTCGGTGTACACGTTCCACCTTCCCAGACACGCAAAAAGGCTTTGTGGGATCTATTCTCCGCCCCAGAGCGGATTGAACGTGATCTTGAACTGGCCCGACGTTTAGTCTGTAAGCTTGATGCTGAAATGGGTGGAAACGCCGATGGTTATTCCAAGATTGAAGACCGTGTTGAGGAGCTGCGCGGAAAGGGTTGGCTTCAGCCTCCTGTCACAGGCCCTGTCAGTGTCAAGAAGCGGAAACCTGACTTTGATCCCGCTGATATTGACGAGGGTGAGGCGGAAGAAGGTGAAGAGCAGGAAGGATGGGACGATGACGAAGTCGATGATGAAGAACTTCTGGCCAAGAAGAAAAAGTTGGACCTTATGGTCGAATATCTACGCAGAGTCTACAACTTTTGCTTTTTCTGCGTTTTCGAGAGTGACTCGGTGCATGAACTTGCTCGCAAGTGTCCCGGAGGTCATCTTCGTCGGCCGCGAGCCGGCCTCACCAGCCAGTCGAAAGCCGTCGCCAGAGCCAGTGCCCTTGGACAGCCTTTCCCTGTGAAGAAAAAGGAGCCCAGCGAAGAGGGAGAGGAACAGCCGCCCGTAGAAGAGAAGAGAACGCACCGTTTGTCTAAGGCGGAGCAACAGCTTCAGCGCGCGTTTAACTGGGTCCGGACTTTTGAAGATAAGCTCTTGCAGATTCTCGAGCCAGATAATGTGGATATCAGAAAACTTGGTGGCAAGCCCGTGGAGGAGGCCCTTGAGGAGGAATTATCGAAATTTGTCAAGCAGGAAGACGAAGCGAAGTTCCGGTGTAAGGTGCCGGAGTGCACAAAGCTTTTCAAGGCCGAGCACTTCTGGCGCAAGCATGTGGAGAAACGCCACGCTGAATGGTTTGAGAACATCAAGAGTGATGTAAGTTGCGCAACCATGTCCCATACTGGATGGAGTTTACAGCTAACAAATACAATAGCTCTCTCTGGTCAATTCTTACGTTCTCGATCCTGCTCGAATTGCCCCCTCGCGTTCTGATGCCAACAGCAATGGCCATTTCCCTCTCAGCTCCAGTCAAAACCAGGCCGGCACCCCTCGTGGTTTCAGCTTGGCCAATTTGCCGCCCTATCTTGCAAACAACGTTAACATCCCTGGTGGAACCCATGGTCTCCCCGGCGCTGCTGGTATTCCGGGCTTCATGAACGTAAATAACCAGGCCTGGAATGCGAACGGCTTGGTGACCGGCGAGCATGCTGCTAGTCTCCATCATCCCGGTGTCATCCGTCGTGGAGGGGGTCGTTACAACAACCGGTCCGGACCGTATGACCGGCGCGGCAACCGTCAAGGCGCTTCTGGTGGAGGCCATCTGAGTCCCGTCCGTGGCATGCCGAGCATGTACGGTGCCGGAGGTCGTATGGGAGCGAGTGGTGCAGTGCCGTATATTCCTCCTGGCCACCCTGCCGCCGCTGCGTTGATGGGAGCAGGTCCGTTTCCTGACGCGATGGGATCGGGACCTGGTCAGCAGGGCATGGGACCCCGCGAAGCCACCCAGGGCCGCAGCATTAAGAGCTATGAGGACCTCGACGCTGTCGGCGGAGCAGGCAGTGGTGAATTGAATTACTAAGTTGCGGCATACAAGTCTCATTTCTTGGTCTAGCCGGATTTTCGCCTGGATTCCATTCTTTCCACCTTCAGTTCTTCGGTCGCCAACTTCACAAAGCTTTCCCTTTCGGGGGATGTGCACCAGTTCCTTTGCGGCGGTTTCGTTCTCTTTGTGTCCGGATCAATATCTGCCACTGAAAAATCTCTTTACATACTTTGATAAATGTTGTGATTCCGCATAATTCAGCCATACACTTTTCCTTTCCTTTCCTTTCCCTGTCTACATTATCACTGGCGTGGATCTCCTTTCATCAGACTGGTATCTCATTTTCTATCACTTGTACTCTCTTTCCTTTTTACTTTCTTCTGTTTCAAGGACCTCTGGGATTTCATTCATGGACCTCCGGCATCCTCTTAAGTGTACCATACTTGCGGCTGAGATCTAGGAGTTAATGGATTGTCTCTGATGAGTATGTTCCCGGATAGATGTAGACATCTGACAAGAGATTGGTGAGTTAGGTTGATCGTAGATAAGCTGCTTGGTACAGAAAGTGATCCTTTCCAAGATGACCATGAAACTGTGAGATGCATGCCATAAACGGTGATACTGTGATTCTCTGTGTATAGAAATAAGTGTGTGATTATATATAAAAACACTCGAAAGGCGGGGGGGGGGGGGGGGGGGGGGGGGGGGGGGGGGGGGGGGGGGGGGGGGGGGGGGGGGGGGGGGGGGGGGGGGGGGGGGGGGCGGGG